>CM021100.1:918538233-919062952 GCA_007115665.2 Sequoiadendron giganteum
AGTGTAATTTTTAGTAGTCACATCTTTTTGGATCACATGCTTCCTTTACGATGTCAAAGCATCGCGGGTGATCTGCAATCCGCATCAACCAATTTTTTTTTAGTTTGATTTGTGTTGTAGTTTCATTTTCAATTTATTTTGGGAGGTGGAGCGAAGTGACATTATTGTCATTTTCAATTGAAAAATTGTCTTATTTTAATTCTTATTTTCAGTTGGAGCATTTTTGCAATTAAATGATTAATGATTCTTGAATGTTTTAAAAATTATTTCTCCATGCAGCCTCGAGGATTATGAGTGCACATAAGATAATAAAAACCAATGCAGGTTGAGGAGGCTATTTCATTACATTGAAGGCGTATCCAATTTGAAGTGAACCAAGCTAACTTCAGAAATCGACTGTGCATAATTTGGTAGACAAGGTGGAGACAATGTAAAGCATTGTAGCCTTTGGAAAATTTTAGAAATGACAAAGTGACTAAAATATTAGTTTTGTCGAATAAAAAGTGTGGGAAACAATCAGCGCCTGCACTCTTTCGTTGTAAGAAACTTCATTCTTCGACTCCTTCAACCATCCCATTGCTTGATATGTGTCTTTCTACAATGGATTGCTACTGTAGAATGCAATGCCCAGGAAAAACCACCATGAGATGGTTGCCACCAATTTTCTACCTTGTAGTTTAAGAAAAGCCATGAAAACCAAAGCCTTTGGAAACTCTCAACCAAATGCAATTGGTAGGTGTAAATCCATACTCCACAACCTCTGAGCTACCATTCTCCCTACCTGTGCAAAAATAGGCACTTTGGAACAATGTATGGACATCCATCAAAGCATAAAGAATGGAGGAATTTTGTCATATGTTGTAGTTGTAACTTCCCTATCAGACATGTATGCAAAATGTAGAAGCATAGAGAAGGCACACAAACTATTTGACAAGGTGCCTTAGAGATATGGGTTGTGGATTGCTACGATTGTAGGATATGCACAAAATTGATTTATTGAAAAGGCTTTAGAAATTTCCAAGCAAATGCAATTATTAGGTTTAAAGCCAAATTCTGCAACCTTTGCTACCATCCTCCCTGCCCATGCCAAAATGGGAGCTTTGGAATAGTACTTACATCCATTGAAGCATAAATAATAGAGGAACTTTGTCATGTATTATAGTCGTGACTGCCCTGGTAGACATGCATGCAAAAAGTGGAAGTATTACCAAGGCACATTAACTGTTTGATAGAATACCTAAAACAAATCCCATCTCATGGACTACAATGATTGTAGAATATGTACAAAATGGATTTGTTGAAAAGGCTTTAGACTTTCAAGAAAATGCCATTGGTAGGTGTATAGCCAAATTCCACAACCTTCACTAGGAGCTTCAGATAGTGTATGGACATCCATCAAAGCATCATGGAAGGAGGATTTTTTTTAGATATTATAGTAGAGAAGCTGGCACAAGCACAAAATAAAGAGATTATTCTACTGCTAAGGATGTGCCTTTTGAATTGGGATTAAAATGTGAGGCTAAATTCAAGTCTTATAGAAATACGAAGTCCTATCATCCAATTTCTCCTTTGTTCTCAACTCCATTACTTTTTCTTGTTTCGCTAAAATTTATTTGGATTAACAAAATTAGTGAGGGGAATGCGGAAGGAAGCGCAAAAGTTGAATTAAATATGGGTGAAAGTTGTGATGGGTTCAATTGCTCTGCATATGGAGCCGTGAAAACTTCCCAACAAATTTACGAATCCAATGTAGAGAAAGAGGAAGATGGTGTAGGGTATACAATGGCCTCCTTAGTTCTGACGATTCACTGAAGAATCTTGCTGAAAAAATTCAAGAGAAGTTGGCACAGGCACAAAATCATATATATGGAAAAACTAAGCAAGGCACAAAGGTTTCCAACAAGATACAAGAGTTAAAAATTATACACCAATTTTTTTATTAGTTTGTAAGTAGTAAAATTATATATGGAGGTTTATTGGTTGTGGATGTTAAGAAAGGTTCTAGGATGTGTGCCAGGTTTTCTTTGAGTATTATTAATCTTGACCATCTTATTCTTAGACATATTATGGGTATCATTGTATCTTGCATTGGCCCTTTCATGGTGGCCTAAGCTACACACATGGTGATATCGATGCTCCAATCTTTCTTATTTGTCATCTCAATGCTCCCTTGGGAGATCCTTTCCATATGACTATTTTTAGTTATACTTAGTTTTTATGGTTTGAAGTTCACCTCTTTGGATTTATTCTCATGTTATATTAGCATTTCTTTAGTTCACAGTTGCTTGATCTTTTCACAACCTAAGATCCTTTAATTCTAGTATTCTCTATTATAGCTTAATGTACTTTTTGAGACCTATTGACCCAAACTTGGTGATATATGAACATAAATATGATAAAATGATATTGTATACATGTTTTTGTTTTTTAGTACCTTGTTGGTTGAATAGAATAGAAGATTTTTAATGTCCATAAGGTCAAAGATGCCCTATGAGACAACAAACCCTGCAATTTTTGCTTTGTGAAGTGTTGATTGTTTGTCATTCAATTTAATAATGAACTCTCTTATTCTCCCATCTTCATGTTGAATTAAAACTTATATGTACACCTATATACTTACCAATTTGTCTTCTAGAGTTCCAAATACTTGTTAGAAAATATTTCTTGACATAACACTACGTGACTACATGACTACATGACTACATGACTATCTTTCTCATTCACAGGTTTTTTCCAGTCATGTTTGGATCCTTATAAGAGGGTGCATAGTTGATTTGAAGCTATCACTTCTCGATTGAGACATTTTTTGCACAAACAACATCATTTTCTAAATGGTCGGCCAACCAATTGACCTCATGTATGCAAAAAAATAGCCCAAATTTGTTACACCCCAATTATGTAATTACTACTTACTATTACTATGTAGGGTAAATGTGAATGTAATTCGTATTCTGATGGTGAATAAAATGTGCTTTCTCTTCGTTATTGATGCATTATGAATGAATGATATCTCATTTGATGTTGTGAAGAAATGCATATATATGAAATGGATGGTTATTGAATTGATATTCTAACTTTGGAGATGTATTACGTATATTGCCTATTTTGTGAATAGTTGACTACCGTGAGCATGTGTTAGTGGTTGCAGGTAAATGTTCATTCCTCCAAGTGAAGGGGAAGTATCACTCAGGAGAAGATCTTGGTCGGGTAACCAGTAAAAGTAAACTATCTAAGCATACACACACTCACAATAGAAAGGTTGAGTCTAGACATAGAAGTGGGAAGTTGGTAAGTCATCCTTAGTTTGATGTGTTTGCATTAGTAAGGGTTTTGATTACTATTGAATGCATGCTTGGGTGATGTTTATCTGTTTGGAACCTGTGATTCCTTTATGTTATTGTGCTTGATTGTGTGGATCATTTGACTAACATGATTGCTATATAATATATATATGTTGTATATATGTACAAATACACACATAAGTGTAAAAGCTTAATAGAGGAGTGTGTATATACATACATATATATATAATATATATTATTACTATGCGTGAATGGTTACTCGTTTGTATTCATTTGTATATCGAATGTATACATACTTGATTGACATGGGATATATTTATATATATATGAGGAATAGTGTTAATGCTATTTATCAACATGCATATATAAATGTATATATTTATAACCATATGATGATGCTATGTGTTTGAGGTTTATGTATCTCGAGCTTTCTGTCAATACATATTTACGTAAAAAGTATACATGTATATGAGTATATACACACATTGATCCGTGTTGAGAGCATAATCATATGCATGTATGTGTAAGTAGAAATACTTACAAACATACTCACACGAGGGATCAATTATATATATATGAATAGATACACTTAAACGAATGCATGTATCGATGAGAATATGATATGATAAGGGTAACCTGATATATGGGTGAACATAATAGATATGTATATGTACGTTTATGTGTATAAGTGTGTGTTGGAGTACAACATATATATAAGATATATACATAAATATATGTATACGTATGTATACATGAACATAGAGAAGTATGTATATATTTATATATATATAGTCGATGTAATATATAAAATATTATTTTGTGTATATATGTGAAAGTAAGTATGTATATGATAATATTATTGAATTAATTTTTGTGTATATATATGGGAACATATATATATATACATATGTATATACACATAAACACTGATGCTTATATTTTGGCACATCAATCCCCATGAGAATACTTTCAAAGATTTGATTTGTACTTCTGGAATTAAAAAAAGATTGGAATATGTGGAGGAAATGGTTTTTTGATTGCTAAGCAGAAGATTCTTACACTCTTCCTCCTTATGTGCAAACTATTCACATCTAGCCATGGAAAATTTTCATTAACACTATTGTTAGATCACACTAACCCTATTTACCCATATGTCCAAATACTTAATAAAATACACATTGCAAATATCGAATTTGTTCAATGTTAATATACTAGCAAAAATAGCTTCTTGTAAAAAATGGATTTACACTTAGGGGTTTCTTGATATTATACTTCAAACCACATATGCAAACTGGAAATCATTTCTTAGCATATTTCTTATAAAGGAAATGCTATGTGAGCAATTGTATTTAATTTAGTCAACAACAATTTGAGAATAGGTGACCAAATTTAGAAATACTTCGAGAAATATTTGGCAAATCTTGGAATGCATGCCTCCAATTGTTCCAATTTTAGAGATTTAATTGAATTATATCACAAAGAAAAATCTATATTGGTAGAAAAGCTTCCAAAAAAGACTAGTGTACAAATTTTAAATCCATAGACATTTTAGATCACAATACCTATCAAGAAAAATAGTCTACATGTGTTTACATATGGAAACCCATGCCGAGACCCTTGCACCAAAGCTTGTAAGTCTGCTTCCTAAAATAATCACATCAACTTCTCTAGTGCAAAATAAATAAAAATATCAAAATCAATTCAATATTGTAACACAACATAAAATTCCAACAGTGCCAAAGCACTCAAAACCAAATCAAACACTCAATGAATTAAATTTCTTATTCAAAAAAATTAACACACCTTTGTCAACTTGTATGAACTCAAGAGATATATCAATTGGGTTTAAATAGAAAAGTCCTAGATTAAAGTCTAATAACTAGCACATTTAGGTTTTAACATTACGACATTATTAATTAGTTTTATATAAAAAAATATTTTAGTTTATAATATATAATGCTATATTATATAACAATATAATAATTAATACAATAGTTAATACATAAATAATTAATACAATAGATTAATATAACAATGACATAAATAATACATATTTATGTAATAATACAATACAAGTAATACATAAAATTTAAAAAATAAATATACTAATATTATTCTATAATTAAAAATAAATAAAAATAATAATAATATTAAAATCATTTTCTAAATGATCTACTAGTTGATCTCACTTAAAATAAACCAATTTTTTCCTAATTGACCTTCTACACCTCTTCGACGTACCCATTGCACAAGATGCCATAACTAATTTATAAACAGTGCTCTATATGTATTTAGATAGCACCATATATATATATACACCTTGACCGACTTGTATATAAACTATACAAAGAAGTTGAGACCGATCCCCTTAAGCCTATGCTTGGGTCGATTAGAAAGCTTAAACCACACATATGCACATTATGCGTTGAAGAGTGAACAACATTTAATCAATTCTTAAACATGCATGATGATGTGTACAAATGATGGTGGCAAGTCCTCACTACGTGCTATCCATGAGAGAAGAGACGTAGTCAACATAATAAAGGTGATGAACAAGAATTTAAACTTTGTGTATGCAATTGAAGATAACACTAAGGGAAGGGAGGTCGATTCACTCAATAATGTGTCGATTGTCAGTCCAAGACCAACTCAACTAGGAATATGTGTTGCCTTGTAATTATTGACTATTTCCTTGGACATAAGAATAGGGATAGATGCTGAAATCTAGTGCCACCTCTAGAAACACATATTATATAGATGTCTTTTGCTGGAAAATAATTTGAATTCTCCATGTGTAGATTTGAATAAGTCTTTGATTGTTGTCCATATTGCAAGTTGATCCGTAGATGATTTTGCTGAGTATGAACTTGTTTAGCCACCACTTTTTTACTGAGTTTTATGTGTTGCTTGGCATGGATTTTGTTGTCCATTTTCATGCCTAAACTATAGGTTGAGAAGTCAACAAGATGCTCTATAAATAGCAGATCCATTTCATTTAAAAGGATGCATCATTTGCATTCTTCTTGCTAGTCTTTATACTGTCTTATTTCCTACTCTTTTTTTATTGTGTGTGAGAGAGAAAGTACTCAGTTTTATTTGTAAGAGTTGCTTCTTGAGAGAAGTAAATTGTCAACTTGAGGGTTAGAGTTCATTGTGATGATTCTTGTGAAGTTATTATCAAGCTTGTTGATGTTTGGGAGAGGCTGCATTGTTGTCAATTGATTGGATAAGTGATAACAGGAATGAGGATATTCTTCTTTGTTATTTTATTTATGAAAGATTGTTCTCCATGATTGCTTGAATTATCTTATATGATTACTTACATTTAGAGAATTTAGAATGTCATTGAAAAGGGAATAGAAGCTTTTATGTTGATTTTATGATGTGCTTGTATGTACTCCATAATAGGAAATTGGTGTTTATCATAAGTATTATATATTAGATATGAATAAACAAGAGTGGAATGTGAGTTACTCTTAGCTAGGTTATTGACTTAACTAGATTAGCTTGAGTTTACTCATAGGATTGAATATATAGTATGGGAGGTAGCTTGTGTACTTACTTGTTAAGTAGGTTTATTCCAAGTATGTGAAATGGTGATAGGTTATCTCTGGGGTAATAGATTATCCATTGAAGGAAATGCCTAGCTTGTGTACTTACTTGTTAAGTAGGTTTATTCCAAGTATGTTAAATGGTGATAGGTTATCTCTTGGGTGATAGATTATCAATTAAAGGAAATACCTATGTGTAGTTTAAGATGGCCTTAATTCAAATCGGCCCTAAGTAGTGTATGTGATAGATGACCTTCATTCGAAATATTGAATGAGAAATACTTTGGCCAAAGTAGTGGGAATGTATGAAGACTCCACTGAGGAAGTGTGAATGTCGAGACTCCACTGTCGGTTCACCGTGATCAAGTATTGCATGCTAGTCCGAGATTGTGGGATTAAAAAGTTCTAGTTATATAGGACACAACACTATACTCAGTTGGTTGTCATTATTCGGTTACTCTACCAATCTCTTTGTCGAAGGGAAAGGCCATCTATCGAGTGATAGATGTGTGGGGGACCACATTATGAGTCTGTGGTTGGCGGAAAAGCACTTGAGTGATGCTTCTCCTTCACAGAAGATGACAAAAGAACCAAGATTTGAAAGGAAGGATTCTGGACCATCTTTAAACTATTTTTTCTAAATCTCATTGAGCTATGTATGTATATGTTTGCATTCTTGTATTGTTGTAACTTGTGAAGTTATTGTAATGAAATGGAATCTTTATTGTAATTGGTTATGGCATCTTGTCATATATTCTCAATAAAGAAAATATTTTTTTTGTTGCAATGGCTTGTACATAGTTTATTTACTCGTACGATGAAACTTTGGAAAGTTTTACTTCAATGAAGGGTTGGCATGTTACAAATTTTTTTCCCTAATTGACCTTCCACACCTCTTCGGTGTACCTATTGCACACCAAGGTGCAATTGCTAGTTTTAAAGACAATTTTAAGAAAATTTCAAATGATAAATGCTACATGATATGAAGAGGCACGCAAATAGGAGAAGAAAAAGATAATGAAGTGAAAAAAAGAGATGGAAAGATGTTGGGCGCATAAAGGAAAGAGAAGAGATGAAAAAATAACAACGAAAATGAATTGAAATGGAATAAGGAAATAAGATGTGATCGAGAAAATAAAAAGAAAAGGAATGAGGAGAGATAGGGGAAAGGTCGCGTAGGGGGAGAGAAGGCAAATTAAAAAATAAATAAATTACAAATGTTTCTAGAATGAGAAAGCCAGGTCATGAGTAGGAGAAATAAGAGCTAGTGAATGCAAAGAAACTAGATAAAAGTAATTTAATATGACCAGATCATAGTTTACATAGGCCACACAAGGTAGGTGTAATTTTTATAAGTGAAGTTTGCATAGGTTCACAAAATGAATACATAAAATTTTAATATATCAAAAAATAAAATAAAATGGTGGGAGCTGGAACAGAGAGTTGATGAAAAAGCAAAAATGAATTAAAGAATTAAAGATGGAAAGATGAATTCACCTATAACTAGTTGGAGTAATGAATAAAAATCATCATTTTGCTTATGAATTGTGTTGTCATTTAAATGTATTATATTGAATAATTTAAGAATTGATGGTGAATGTTGTTGAGCTTTAAAATTCAATTGTTTGATAAAACCATTGAATTTTGAACTGCACCATTTCATGACATCTCCTTAGAGGATAGCCCCCTCAAGAGCTAGGTTCCAGTTGCCTTTTTTTCCTCTCCATTGAAGAATAGAAACCAAAACTAGTGCAGTGCCACCAAATTTTGATGATAAAATTATGCCAAGGGGCTAATTAGATATTACGAATTGTTTTAAAATTCTTTAAAGTATAAATATAGGAGAAAAGTTATGTTTTGTATGTGTGTATTTATATTTATATTCAATGATAGTTTATAATGGGTACATATATATGTTTCTTATATTTTCGTATTCTTTTGCTATAAAATATTCTTATTCTTCTCCTTCATATGCCTCAAGCTAGATATTACTCTTTTATCTTATCATTAATTCCAATATTTTATTCAATTTATACTCTTATATAACACTCTTCTCCTTAATGCCTCTTCAGAGTACTTTTCTATTTGTCTCTCTATAATAACTCTCTTCCCATAATTGTAAACCTCTTTTCCTATTTCACCATAATGAATGAGTTATTTATGCATATTATTGGGTACTTATGATGTTTTATGACCCATATATGAGTCCAAACTTCCTTGTACAATGTTGTGGGTATTGTATAACCCTATGTGTGTATTTGTTGAATGTTTAACTCTTGTTTGTTGTCACTATAACCTTTATAGCACATGTCACTATCATATATGGAAGCATAATGCTAATTGAGTGATATTATTATCCTACCAATAACTAGTACTGAAGATATATTTATACGTGACCTACCATAGAGAGGAATCTATTGGTCCAAGATAATAGCTTATTTTTTAGTTTCTAAATTACCATTTCAACATATCTAAGAGAGAGAACTCTACCTCAAAGGGAATTCCAAGGTATTCAAAGACATCACTATGTTTGATGAGGTGTTATTATTTGGAAAATACAAACGAGGGGGAACAAATGAGGTCATAAAGAAATTATCCTTTTGCATGAATAAGTTTGGATCCAAAGATAACATGCAAGAGATAAATAATTTCTAAGGTGTTGGAACCTTCTTTACTTGATTTTTTGATTAAAAACATGCTATCATTGATAAAGAGTATTTTGATCACATAAGAGTTGTGAGGGAGGGAGATTCCTTTGATTAACTATTAAGAGTGGTAATGTTAAAGGAGATGGATAAGGGCATTGACTAAGAGAACATAGTAGAAAGGGGATATGGGGCATCCTTTCTTAATGGATATTTGTAGGGGATTAAGGGAGTCAATGATAATAGGACATAATTGAAACAAACAAAAAGTAGCTTAATGTTAGATATAAGTTTGTTGTACAAACCAACCCACTTGAGAATTTTGAAGGTGAAAGGACACCTAGTTTGCTAGTAGTTTTGGTGTTGGTTCAAATGGTTTTATTGAGACTATGACCCATTTTCCAAGCTCTTTTAGAAGCAAAGATCAGGTATTTCATTGATTTTATTATAGAATCTAAAATCTTGATTGATTACTTCAAAATGAATTCTTCCTCTCATTTCTAGCAACGCAATTTGAATTAATGTAAGAAATACATCAATATCCTCATTCATGGTTTTAATTTTGTTAAGTGGAACCATATTAGAAAGGAAGGAAATCAAGTTGTTGATTTCTTAGCTAAATAAACTTTTAACTGGAATGATATCAAGGTTGATACTAGAAATAATCAAGATTGCCTTACTTAGGACTTAAGTAGAGACTTTAGTGTTTTGTGAATGCTGACTATAATGCATCTCTATATTCTTGATTATTGGTGGTGTGTTAGATCCAATAGTGTTCATAATATTTATTCTCTTATGGTTAACATTATTATTACTATTTATTTTAAGTGATTTTTCTACTAGTCTAATTTTTAGCATAAAATAAAATATTATTTTTGACACTCGAAGCATGTACACTATTTATGGAAGTGAGTGTTTATGCCCTATCTATGGGAATCAAAGGGTCCTCCTTCATTTTTGTTTATTTATTTTCAATCCATCTAAGATTTTCTTAATTTTTTAGAATTGGTGTGCCATGAATCTTTTAAGACTAGCATAACCACTTTGTATTTTGTCATTATTTCAATATATCTATTTACTTTTATGTTAAAAAAAGCTTTGTTCAAGTCTAATTTAATGATAAGGAATTTTGGGATTTTTTTTTACCCATTCACATGTTTTCAAACAAAAATTCAGTTATCAAGAAACATCTACCTATAAAAAAACTTATTTTGTTCAAGTCTAACAATGTCTCAAGTAATGGGTTTGATATGTATGATAATATATTTGATGAGAATTTTGTATGAGGTAATATAAAAAGCAATAAGGCTTCATCTTACCATAGATTCCTCATTCTTTCCCTTAGCAAGAAGTTTAATGAGTCCTTAATTAATAAAGGAAACAATGGATGCTTTCTCCATAGCTTCTTAATAGAAATACATGTAATATATTATGATGTGTTCTTACATGAATTTGAATTTTTTTATGGGTAGGTTATTGATGGGAGTCATTTATGTTCCATTTTATTTAACATTTATCCATTTTTATGTCTTAATACCTACCTTAATATCTCATTTTCAATCCATATCATATATTTTTACCACCTTGCTACATATGATTAAATATAAAGAAGTGATGTTTAATATAATTTTTATGTAAAATATATGAAAATTAAATATTATATTATATTTACTAATATTTGTTGTCATTATGTTGATAAAATAATTCCAACAACATATCAATAAAGGTGGAGATAATAGATTTCCTATTAGTCGTGGGTGCACTTGGCAACAAATAATTTCATCTATTAATCAATTTTAAAGTAATTATTTGTTGTGCTAAATATTAGTTATCTTGTTATAATAAATAATGACTTATTTTTATACTCATACGTCATGAAATAATGACTTATTTTTATATTCATTGTTTGTTGTTACAACTAATAAAATTATGATGGACGTAGACCAAGAAAATAGCTATTTTCATGGTAAAACAAACTCCTATATTTATGGTTAGTTTTATTCCAACCCACAAGCCAAAAATAATGCTATAAGAGATGGAAAGAGAATAAGATAAAATGCTATAAAATAAAGTTGCAAAAAAAAATGTAATATTTTTCATGAAAATACAATATGTGCAACATATGTTTTGAGGAGTAATTAGTATTTCTATAGTCATCTCAGAGAATGGGAGGAGGGCCCACTCCCAGGAAATGATGGTGATATTATTTTTATTTTCTTTATTTTGAATATTTATCTTATCATTTTATTTTAGTATTGTGTGATTAAATTATGAATTGTAGATTTTATTTTTGATGTATGAAGAGCATATTTTAAATTTATTAGTCATTTATTTTTAAAATAAAAGAGGGGTAAAAACTTTATTAAATCAAGGACAAATACAAAGCAAGGCCGTTACTTAGCCCTATCAAGATCCACCAAGTGGTCCAACTGTTGAGACAAATCAGGGGGTAATTGACCCCGATCTAGCACAGTCCAGTCATGAATGTGATTAGAGGCCCATTTGGCCAAACCATTTGCAACACCATTCCACTCCCTAGGAATATGAGTGAAAGTAGCAACCTCCAGAGAAGTACAAAGGTGGAGAATATCTTCCGCAATCAAAGCCAAATGCCAGCTAACATCATCTAAATTCCTCTTATTCAACAGGTTTACCACAACCTGCGAGTCAGACTCACAAATGATCCTGCGCCACCCCAATCGGCTGCCACACTCCACCGCCAATAAAATCCCTTGAGCCTCCATTAAATTATTAGAATAAACACCCTTGTACACTGAGAAAATAAATTGAACATCCTCAGAACTATCCCGACCAACACCACCAATACCAGCATGACCAGGGTTTCCACGAGAAGAGCCATCCATGTTAAGTTTGAGGAATCCCTGAGGAGGAGGGGACCATCTTCCCTCCCTATTCACCTTCGGAGTAGGATGTCTACATCTATTGCGCATGAGCTGTCGTTGCAGAGGAGGAAGATGAAGACGTTTAAAACAATCAACATCGCAAGGGGCCATCGAAATAGACAGATCACACTTAGCAGCAATAGTTTCTCCCAAGGAATGCAGAATTTTTTGCCACAGGCGAGGGGACGCCAACAACACTTCCTGAAAAATCCGACAATTCCTCTCCAACCAAAGATTCCATATAATGAAGGATGGGCCAATCCCCCAGGCAACTTGAAGGAAGGAAGTAGAAACAGGGGCCCTGCCCCAGCGGTCCACAAACTCCGCTAACGAGCAAACATGCCAGCAGGGCGTATTCCACACCCTCCACCAAAAAAGCCAAATCTCCCTAGCGTAAGGGCATTGGAAGAAAAGATGAGAGACACTTTCTTCAAAATCACAACACAACACACATCTTGAGGGGCCTTGGAGACCATGCTCGCAAAGATTATCCCAAGTGAGACACCTGTTCTGAGTTACTAACCACATGAAGAAATTGCACTTAGGCCAAGACAACTTGTGCTAGACTTGCTTCCACCAAGGGACCTCCAAATCACCAAACAACTGCCTACTCAATTGCTTATATCTAGCAGACACAGAGTACTTCCCAGACATACCCACGTCATCCCAAGCCAAAATATCCAGACCATGCACAAAATTACAAGCACGAGAGCTTAAAAGCTAAGTAAGCTCTTGCCTACTCCCCTCAGACCCCCCAAGAGGCCATTCAGCAGGGAGCTTCCAACGAAAGGTAACAACAAAACCACAATGCTCAGCAGTCTTGTAATGCTCAACGGTGTCCCAGCTAGCAGCAGTAAAAACATCACAAAGGGGCTGAAGATGAGGATAAGTAGAGAGAAGGGGTGGGTGGCCATCCCACGCATCAAACCAAAAAAGAGCCTGAGATCCCGAGTGATAGATCCAAAAAAGAGCATGCTTGATCAACTGAGCCCCTTCTTTCAGAGTATGCCAAATCATAGAACCACTCCCCTCAAGAGGATAGCAAGGGACCTCACAGGAAGCAACACCTCTAAGATACTTATGGTTGAGAATTTGAGCCCATAACTGGTGCTGATTAGTGCACCACCGCCAATAAAGATTAGCAGCAAGAAATTTCCCGTTTAAAATAGCAAAGCATAAGCCAAGACCCCCCTCTTGCTTCAGGCGGCACACAGAATCCCAGTTTACAAGACTCCACTTAGAAGACATCAAGTTGCCACTCCAAAGGAATTGACGGGAGAGAGCATCAAATTCCCTTAGGAAATACATAGGGGCTGAATGGACAAAACACCTATAAATGGGGAGGGCCTAGATAACAGACTTAAGGGGAGTAACTCTAGCAGCTGTAGACAACCGCCGGTGAGTCCAATGAGTTACCTTCTTCCTCAGCTTATCAAGCACCAACTGCCAGGAGGACCGAGGCTACCTGCCAATAGCCAGAGGAATCCCCAAGTAGACAAAGGGTAGAGACCCAATTTGAAAGCGCAAAATATCGGCAATCCTCCACTGGATAGCTTGGGGAGTATTAAAGAAGAAAATAGAGGACTTCTGCTCATTGACTTTCTGACCCGAAGCAGCAAGGTAGATATCCAAAGCTTGCCTGAAGGATTAAGCTTCACCAATATGAACCAACCCCATAAGGGAAGTATCATCCAAAAACTGGAGATGAGAAAGTGTTGGAAGCCCCAACCCCCACTGCCAACCATGAATCAAACCTTGAGAAACCTGGAATTTAAGGAAGCGCCCCAACCCCTCTGCCAAAATAATAAATAAATAAGGAGAGAGAGGATCCCCCTAACTAAGGCCCCTCGAAGCACCAAAAAGCTCTGAAGGTTCACCATTCACAATAACTGAGAAGGAGGAAGAAGTTACACAGCTCATAGTCCAACTCACCCAATCCGGAGAAAACCCAAAGGCCAACAGGATCTTCTGAAGAAATCTCCATTTAACTCTATCATAAGCTTTGGCCATATCCAACTTAATGAACATAGACCTATCCTTGGAAACTGCCATGGAATGAATGACCTCAAAAGCAACCACCACTCCATCCAAAATTTGATGGCCCTCCATAAAGTTGCCTTGCTCCTTAGAAATAACAATAGACAAACAAGATTTAAGCCTCTCCACAATCAACTTCGTAACAATCTTATACACCACATTGCAGAGTGCAATAGGTCTAAAAAAATCAAGCCGATCAGCCCCTTCCTTCTTAGGGATGAGAATAAAAAAAGTAGCATTCAGGGCACGAAGCATCTGCTTGTTATGAAGAGACTTGCGAACCACCTCCAATAAATCCATCTTCACAATATCTCAAAACTCTTGGAAGAATTCAATAGGAAAGCCATCAAGGCCAGGAGCTTTCCCCTTATTCATCCCAAACACAACCTCCTCCACTTCAGACAAAGTAATCGAGCGAATCAGAGATGCATTCAAGTCGTTAGAGATCAAAGAAGGAATACAGGAAAGGACCAAATCCTCATCAGCCTCAACAAGAGGGGAATCCTCAGTAAAAAGAGTAGAGTAGAATTGACAGGCCTCCTTCGACAGAGCCTGTTGCGTAGATATAGAAGAGCCCTCATGATTGACAAGAGACGGGATATGGCACTTATTCTGATGAGCCTGCACAGAGTGATGAAAGAAAGCAGTATTCCTGTCACCTGCTTGAAGCCAATCAACCCTAGCCTTTTGTTTCCAAAAAATTTACTCACGAAGCTCCCACTCCTCCACCACTTTCAGTGCTTGGGACTCAGCATTCCCCAGAGCCTCTGAAAATCCCAGATCCTGAATCTGGTGAGTGATAATAGCAAGACTCTCCTGTGCTTCCCTTTTTTTAGCCCTTAAATTTCCAAAACACACTCTATTCCACCGCTTAAGATGAAACTTGACATATTGCAGTTTTTTGACGAGAGAATACATAGTAGTACCATACGCAGGAGCTCCATCCCTCCACCACTGATCGACAAGATTATATAAGGAAGGATCACGCGGCCACATAATCTGAAATTTGAAAGGAGGGTTCTTAGAATTAGGGAGGGCAGAAGCAAAAAATTTAATTGGCCAGTGATCCGAGCCACGCCAATCTAGGATCTCAGAGTAGGTAACCAACCTACCTCCAACCCAAAAACAAGAGACCAAAAATCTATCCAGCCGCTCAAAAATCGCAGCTGGCCCCCTCTGCCTGTTATTCCAAGTAAAAATTCCATTGGAAGATTTGATATCAACAAGAGCAAGAGAATCCATATTAGCTCGAAACAAATTAGAAGCAGGACCCAGTCTCAAAAGCCCCCCTTGTTTTTCCTCTAAACACAACACATAATTGAAATCTCCAGCTAAGATCCAAGGCAAATAAGGAGCACACGACCTAACATACCTGATATGAGCCCAAAGCTGGATTTTACCACGAATATCAATCAGAACATAAGCATTACTCACCAAAATAGTCTCCCCAGATTCCAGGATAGAAGCCACCACTGAAATAGAGGAATGGCTAGAGATCCACTAGCGAGGAACAACCTTATGAGGATCCCAAAAGAGAGCCAGACCTCCAGAAGTTCCCCTAGACCCAATACACTGGCACTGGCCAGACATCCAAATACGGGGAGAGAGCTACAGCATGAGGTCAACCTAAAGCTTAGTCTCCTGAACACAGAAAATATCTGGAGAGTGTATCCCAATAAGATCTTGAATAGCTTTTTGACGGGGGGCGCTATTCAACCCCCTTGCATTCCATGACAGAATAATCACGAGGAAGGTTGGACAAAGTGGGCCTCAATGGTCTTAACTGACCTCAATTCCACCAACAAATCCCCAGTAAATTTGAGCTTTTCAGCATCCTTCTTGTGACCAACTTTAGAGGGGTTTTCAAAATGCCCCTTTTTGAGAGGGCGTTGCTGCACCCCAAGACTAGTAGTCGGGCCCCTACCTTTACCTGTAGCCAACGCCTCCTTAGCCAAATAAGCTAAAACAATATCATCTTGTAGGTCCACAGAAGCATCAGGGAGTGCATCAGGGAGCCCAACACCCCCTTGTTCCAATGGCGGAGAGTTATCCTTAACAACAATTGCCTGCTCCAGCCCAGTATCCATACCCGTGGCCCCATACAAGATCTCACCCAGGATCCCCTCCTCTAAGGCTTGACTATCCAAGACCTCAAAACGGTTGAAACCCTGGTCACTCTGTCTATCTTTATAAGGTTGCTTTTGACCCCTCCCCTTAGCTTTCGTCTTGACAAGAATAAAGCCATCATTAGGGCCCCCCTCAGTCATAGGCACTTTGCCCTTATCTCCCTTCTCAGCAAAAGGCCCCGAAGGAGGAGAAGGAGCTCCCGCCGATCTGGAAACCCTTGGGCACTGGCATTGAAGGTGGCCATACTCATGACAAAAACGACATCGAAATGGAAGGGACTCATAATCTAACTGTTGAATCCATGAGGCAGAGCCAATACAAATTTCCAAAGAATCTGGCAATGGATTATTTAAGTCAATTTCAACACAAATGCGAGCAAATGAAAATACCTTTTTATCCAAAGTATTCTGAGCAATGGCGGTCGACTTCCCTAATAAAGCGGCAATCTGATGCAAAATATCTTCTCTCCAGAACTCCAACAGTAGCCATGGCAAGCGGACCCACATAGGGACCCGAGAAGGCAAGTCCTCTGCCGCATTGAAACCTTCATGCCAGGGTTTCATAAACAACCCCACATGATTGTAGAAGTACGACCCTCCCTATGATCCGACATGCAAGAAAAATCAACCATAAAAAACCATTCCCAACCACCAGAATCTCAAAGTCGCCTTCAACTTGCCAAGATCTACGGATCCAGGACTCCAAAGCCGAGAGGGGGACATGAATACCCAAAAATTTGTAGCTCAACACATGTTGGCTCCAATAAGAAAAGTCTTCCTGCACCGATTCTAGGGAGATAACCAAAACTGGGCGATCACAACTTCGCGGCAGGCACTCGTTCACCTTTTTAAGTTTAGAGCTCTCACCCACAAACGAGGGATCCACCGACGGAGCATGCATGCCAGCAGAGAGACCCAGAGGCATCTTCAAACTTGAAATCGTCAAGCTCTTTGAGACCCCAGCCATACTACCACACCCCAAACTCACCACTCCAGCCTCCACACCTCAAACAAGCCAAATCCCACACCCCACACCACCGACAAAAACTCCCCACAGCGCCCCACAAACCTCACACCAAACACCACCGGAACCCCCCGCACCACAGGCCCCACCCCCACACACTACAACACCTACGCACCCAACAACCCCCGCGCACACCACACCAGCCACACACACAACAGCCACCCACACACATAGCCACCACCTACACACCGAACCACAGCCACCACCCACAACCACCACAGTAGCCGCACGGAGCAGACCCAAGCAGCCAACACCCGCGCAGGAGAAACAACAGTGAAGCTAGGGCATCACTACCCTAGCAGAAGCCCAACGCCAGGAATTCATCTCCCATCCATATATCCTAGACATTTATTTTTATGATAAATCAATTTAGATTAATTTTTGTAGCAGGTTGTTTCCATAAAATACAATTTTAGCAATCTGCACAATTCCTATAGAAGATTGTGCAGTTTCAATAGTATGCATAGTTCTTGTAGCAACATGTATAGTTCCTATAGCAAAATTATTTTAAATTTTTGTAGCAATTTTAAAAGAATGATTTTGTTTTTATTAGAATACTTGCATTTCATCCTCACTCTCCTCAGTACCTGCAACCCTTGTGCATATAGCCACTACACCTTTTGCAAGTTTACACTCTCCATTGACACATAGATCAAACTAAAATTTAATTATTAGACATCAAATCTATTTTATTATTTACCTATGTTTTGGCCTATCAGTCATAAATATCTAGATTTTTCTATCAACCATGGTAGTAAGGGCTTCATCAAATTCTTCCACTGTTAATTGTCTATCAAGTTACCTATTTTAATTTTCTTCATTTTTGGTGGGAATGCACTCTCCCACATCTAGATTAATGATTTCTTGGAGGGGATCTTTCCTTGATTTGTCAAAAAAAAGTGTTTGATGGTGTAGACAAAATGTCTTCTAAAAATTAGTTGGATCAAGAACTAGTTTTGAACATCCTCCTCTTTGGAAACAAATATTTTTTCCTTGTGTTTATGTTGCATAAATTGGAAGAGCTTTAATTTTTTCACTATTTTTCATCTAGTTGAATCTAGATATGATTTGAGTCCCTTTATCTTTGTAAATCTCTTTTTTTTAATTTTTTATGTTTAATTATATATCTACCATCTGTTATAGGACAAGTAAAGAGGAGGGCTCTAATAATTTAAATATCAAGTGCACTATATTTTGCAGGTCTCATATTTTAAAAGTTAATCAAGAATATTGAAATTATATAGTCTTTATTCTACAAAATAAAAAATATAGTTTTTTAAATAAGAATTGTTAAGATAACATAATATTTAATTGTAATCCTATGTATAATATGTACATATGACAAGTGGACCTAAAATCTCTCGCATTCTTCACCCCATACCTCTTTCATTATAGCTAAAGTATCTTAACAAAATACAACTAATGGCTACATTAGTGGGTTTGTGGGGTTTCTCACTCCCCCAACACACATAATAAGAATTTGGGGATAAGACCCTCAAAAAAATTAGTATTTTTAAAATATTTTTTGGCTACTTTTCACATTGATTTCTTGGTCCATGCATTTGGTGTCTATGGTATTGTGAAACCACTTTTTTATGTTCTTCTTAATATTCACACATGTATGAGAGTTTGATGTAGTGAGTTTAATTCATAGGTATACAAGGGTTTTCATAATGTTGAAGCGAGAATGTGTGTTGCATATATGCTACCAATTTAACTTTTATTATCAACAAGAATATGTATTTTCTTATTTTCTAATCTATAATGTGAATTGAAATAATAACATCAAGACAAGTTTTAACATCTAAGCTAGGGAGATTTAAACTCATAACACAATACCTACAACTCAAAGCCTACTAATCATTACACCAAATGCCTTTCAACAATAGAAATAAAGAGTGAATATTGGAGACTTAGATCTAATAGATTCTAGCTCTAAGTTTTAGGATAGAAATAAAAATAAGAGGTCTGGAGGAGGGAAAATAAATAATAAAAAATATTATTACATGAAGGTTTTTAATGATAAAATGTTATATCATACTGATAAATTATAAAAATGAATCAAGAAGAATCTTTTGAGAAAATGTTAAATACTTTATCCAACTCATCACTATTAAAAATATATATTTAAGCCATAATGATAAATGTTATAATTTTCTAACCCATCATTATAGAAGTTTTTTTTTATATTAGTAAAAATAAAATAAATTTAGAATCACAAAAGTATTTAATAGCATATATACATATTTTTAGAATGAAATAATATAAATATTTTTTAAATTTTTATAAAAATATTATCAATTTCAATTGCCTTTAGTATCATTTTAGAGAGGACATCCCTTTATTTATAATCATTTTGATTTGAAATATAAAAGAAACATTCTTAGATATTATAAAGGAAAAAAAGTAAATCTTATTTTAATATAAATAAATAATTTATAATTTATAAAGTTGAGACGATAATTAATATTTAAATATTATTTTTAAAATAATAATGAATAATGAATTATTAAGATTTAATTTTGTGTTACAAATTATTATTCATGATCTAAAATTATATTTCATGATTATATTTGTGACTAATAATTTTTGATATATGAGTGATTATATTATTCTCTACTCTAGATTAAATTTGTATCTATGAAATAAATTTTTGCACCTTTAAAAATGGATCTATATCAAATATTCACTCTATTTGCAAAAATAAATTGTGCAGTTCTCCATGTTCAAAATCTATTCACCTTACTATATAGACTTGTGCCTACCTAAAGGGAAGACAATATTGAAGAACACTTTTGGGACTTTGTTAAGTGCAAATCTTCTCTTTTTCATAAATCTTTAAATTGTAATTTAACGATTTTAAAAAATTGAAGACACAAACAATTATGCAATGTCCTAATGAGTCACTAAACATAGATGTTGATGTAATTAGATGATGCAATGCAACACTATCTTGAATTTTGATTGAATAATTGTCATTTTTATGCTTGAATCTTGAATGCCTAAAAGTGAATTAGAGTTTGTCCTCTTATACAATCTAAAATACAAATTAACATATTTCACATTCAATTGACAAGTAATGACTAGCTGAATTTTTTTTAATCTTAAACCCACATTTAAATTCATATTTAAAATTTTTAAGTTCATTTTCATACGTACAAATTTAATCCAAAAAATGAATAAATTGAATATTAAAAAATGATCTTTAAAAATATATTCAAATTTAATTTAATTATTATATTTTTTTATATAAAAACATGTTACTTATATACTAATTATTAAAAAAATCTAGTCAAAATAATCTCGTAACAAAAAAAACAACTTTTACCACACTTCTGCATATGATTTTTTAAAGTCAAGCTCTCTTATTTTTACCTCCCCTTAATTGCTACCTTAATATGAAGGCCTTGTAGTACCTATAAACAAGGTTAAGTTAATTAAAAAAAAAACACATTTATTTTCTATCAACCTTCCTTGTCTCCACCCATGATTGAACTTCTCCCTTGTTTATCTAATAATAATTCTCAAAAGAGATGAAATGTCACTTTCTCCATGCTTCCATAGAAGAAGCATCTTCCATTATACACACATCTCCAAGATATATATTCCTTGTTTTAGTCCATTCATGTTGGTTTACAAAACAACAAATTTTACATCATTAGAGACAAAGCTCATCTCTCCTTTTCCCTTGTTCTTATCATTCTAAAGGAAATGTCAGATGAATTTAAAATTTGAAAATATGCATGCTAGTTACAAATTTGTCTTAAATTTGATATTGCCATCACATAGCACAAAAGAACACTTTTTCTCCTTTCACATAGTGTTTTTAAGATCGAAACAAATTATTCATAGAGATAAATCAATTTAGAATCGCAAAACTATTTTTTTGGGAAAGCATAATCTTTAATAAAAATACATTACTATTCATAAAAATATATTTTTCTGAGTTAATCTATTTAATTAAATAAATATGTATAAATATATATAACTTAATCTATATTAAATAAGTGATAATTAAGTATGATAAATTAAAATAATCATTTTTGAAATTTAATTATGAAAGAAGTTTGTACTTAATTATGATCTCATGAGAGAATGATGAATGATAACTTGTAAATTTGACTTATCTTAGTTTCGAATAATGTACGATTTTGAAGTGAAGACTATCTTTAACTTATACTCTGATGGCACCTTCAAATTTTGCAAATTTGAAGTGCCTATGCACTTTTAGTTTGACGACAAATATTAAGTCTACTTCTTGTCGCATCTATCCCGGAGCCCATCTTTACCAATTAAATTTTTGCAACTCAGTTGTCATCATGTAAATCCATGTGGTGGAAAGTTTTTTGGGACAAATGGTAGTATGCCCGTTCAGTTTTGTGTGTCCAGAATGAGTATTGATATGTCATTTAATGTGTTTCTAATTGCAGCCGGGCTAGATTTGGCGTCTCAAAAAAGTGCAAATTTCAAAAATCTTAGGGCAACCCATTTCCTATTATAGCCTCAAATGTTTCCAATTTCAGTTTCGTCAAAATGCGAAGTCATATAATGCATTATTTGAAACTCTTCCAGGTGTGACGAACACCTCCGTCATGCCTGATTACAAAGGAGGTACCAAATTTTGGCTTGTTGGGCGAGATGTGATGGAAAACCCATGTTTTATTTAATTGATTAGGCCCGCTTGCAAAAAATCACAGCTCTCAAATCTCTAGTTTGTGCGCAGTGAAATTCTACCATTTTGCAAATTAAAATTGTCAATTTCATTATGTTATAAGTTTGGAATTATTTAATTTTGTGTTTTAAATATGACACAATTAAAGGTTTAAGAAGTGCATTATTTCTTCTAAGGGTAAGTGGGGCCCAAAAATTCAAAAAAATATTTTTGCCTTAAAGAGAATTTCGTGATTCCATGTGAGAGAAAGTCTTCCCTCAAATGGGACTTGTGGAATGGAAAAATTAGGGTTTTCCTTGCAGAAAATAAAGGCTATCCATGTGAGAGGGCATTGAAGGAGGTTTTTGAGCCATTTAGGTGATGAAAATTACAGTTTTCACCTTCGAAATGTGGCCAACAACAATCTTCATGCCCCTGCAATCTTTTAATGTTGTTTGAAGCATTCTAAAATGCCCACCAGTCATGCAAACAAACTAGGAAGCATTTCAAGAGCTCAAGGATTAATTTTGGTGTTGTTTTGACCATTTTTTGGTTACTATCCAAGCTAAAACGCTCAACAATCAATAATCATGACCTGTACACGGTTCTTTTGAAATGGCAACCATCTAAATGTTTTCTCTCTATTGCAGAGTGAATGAAGGAGGTTTCAAATGTTGGGGTATTGATTTGATTAATGTTGTGAGTGATTTCTCAGTGCTAGTCAAGCTGAAAATGCTCTTGCAACCACAAAAACATCCTCTCATGGAGATTTGGCAAAATGGCACGTGGTTAGAGGATTTATTACGCTTTTCTTTGATTGGAATCACTTCTTAATCAAACCTAGCTTCATTTAGAGTTTCATGAGCAAACGAGGATGTTGAATTTGTTTCAAGTGATGCGGAAATTGCAAGTTTAATTGAGGAAAAATTGGTTGCAAGCAAGATACATATACCAATGGTTGCAGGACAACTATTTGATAAAATATCAAACCAATTACAGATGAATGGATACATATTTTCTATATTTGTCATTTAAATTAAATTCCAAGTTAATTGCAGGGAAACAAAAGTAGAAATGAAGGCTTTGTGGATCAATTTGCATAGTTAAAATACATTTTAACATTGTCAGGGAAATGGGTTTTTACCCAAAAGTGAAAATTTTCACTTGCCAAGTTAAAATACGACGGTAAATGTATTTTTACATGCAGGTAAAAAAGTTTCACGGGATTGAAAGGCATAAGGGAAAATAACAAACTTCAATTGCAAAAAAAAAGAGAACAAGTGAGAGGTAAAATAAAGATAAAGGATGTCAGAGCAAACTCCAAAGGCCATTTTTAATTGCAAATCAAGTGATTCAAGTTTGTCATGTGTCCTTTGGGAGTTTAATCTAGGTTTCTCAATTCTCCTTAAGCTGAAGCCTCTATTTCATTTGAAAGGGTTCTAATTCTGGAGGTTCTACAAGATGAAAAAGGGCTCTGTACAGAAGGGGATTGTGGTCTAATTTGGGTGACGGTTTGTAGCCATAGGACATCAGTTCACAGTGCTTCTATATTTTGTAATAAGCTTAATTGATGACATATTATTTTTTAATTTTCTCCATGTTTGAAATGTAATGTTCTTTGACTTAAATAATTAAGGGTTGTGGTTCTTTTCTTGCACATTTGCTACAGTGAATTATTTTTTATAATTGCTTTATGTTCAAAGACCATAGTAAATGCTTTAATGAGAATAGTAGGAATGTTATATTTTTAGTTGGATTATTAAGTATGGTCCCATTGCAAAGTTTAGAGATCTTATTGTCACAAGGTGGTAGTATAATAGAATATCATCAAAATATGTTTAATATCGTGGCATAAGATGCAGGATATATGACTCTATAGCCCATACTTAGGCACTAGTCAGTTTTGTATAGTGTCTACTTCCAGAATGGTTTCAAACTTTATAAATATTAGTGAATCTCTTCTTTCAAGTTTAATTTATTAGGTTTATATGTCTTCATGAATATTAAAGAACACAAAGGTTATGCTTGGGAATGATTCCTTTGTGTATTTGAGATGAAGATATTTTTAGTTTACCAGTTCTCAGTGTTGATTCAAGGTGTAAAGGGATCATGCCTAAATTTAATTAAATGTATAACACCCTCTATACATTCATCTGAGAACTATCCACATGTTATAAGTTTGTAATGTGTTTTTTAGTGCAAGTTTTGTTATATTTGCAGACCTTTTAGTAGGAACTATTGGAAACAAGCTACATTGAGAGGGGGGGTGAATCAGTGTTGTGCAAAAATTAACTTTATTAACCTTTATATTCAAAGCATTAATAAAATTCAACCATAATGCATAAACATGAAGCAAATGAACACAACACCATAACACAAGGATTTTTACATGGAAACCCTGTTAGGGGAAAAACCACAGTATGGTGGATGGCCAATCCACAATTTAATCTAAGTATACTCAAATGAAGTTTACAATAAGGGGAATGCACTTGCATTCGGGCACACTGCCTAGAGCTCACTGCTCAAAGGGAAGGCTCACTGCCTTACAAATAAAATTATATTAAAACCATCTAAGAGTTTGAACTGAGAAAAATAGCATCTACATATGCCTGATTATAGTTTCGGTTCCAAAATATTTGATTTGTTGTCCTACAGACTGATTCTGCACTTTTTCTTTGTTCTGCTCACACTCGCAACACAAATCATTTATGCGCAAGTGAAACTACACATTATCGCTCTTCTGCTCTACTCTAAATTGAAATTCACATCAACACACACTTCATACTTCACACAAAATGATACAGACGATCTTATATATATATCCACAACATAGAATCCAATTATACTTTGTCGGCTTCAATAGAACACAAAAATAATTACAATTGTTGGCTCAAATCATGAATAATATGTAATGTGCATCTACAATAGTCAGCCACAACTTGGCTAAGACCCAAACAAAGATGTGCGAACACAAAAATACTTAACTAATTACTTCTCATACATCTGCGACATGATTCATTCATGAAGTCGGCTCCAGTATTGGTGAAATAGAGAATTAGTCAATCAAATCTTCTAACTCACACAAGGATCGATACGAGTCATTGCACTTCAATAGTAACAGACATAATATACCAAAGAACATTCCTGAGATGCGCAACACAAAACAATAACATAAAATCTTCATACAGATCGATGAAGACTGAATTATAAGATGCCCTGTTCTTCCTTGTCAATCTTCAATCTGTCTACCGGTATGATCGAACGATGATGTGCGTATCTGATCATCTATTAGGGTTTCCATCAATGAAAACACCAAAAGATATTAGCAGTGTCTCTTGCCAATAATCTCCCCCTTTGGCATTGATGGCAACACTTAGTGAAAAATAACTAAGTGTCAGATCAGTACCAAGATAAACTGTATTGCCATCTCTAAAATTCCAAAAATATAATTCTCCCCCTGAGATGATTATGCATTTTTTAATCTACTATTCTCCCTCTTTGACATCAATGGAAAAGGTATGGATGCACATACAAAAAATGGATCAATCAATCAAAACTATTATACAAAAATGCTTCTTTAACTTACATAAGCTGAAAAATGTCTACAAAATCTTTCTTTAGTTGGATCAGATTTGTGTCCCAAAATCTTTTGAGACTCTCCAGGATTGTTATGTGACCACAGATCAGGTAGGACTGGGTCTTTGCAGATTCCAAGTTGGCTTGATCATCAACTGCCATAGTGTATTCTCATTCCTTTAGAGCGCTTTACAGTATCTCAATTTTTAGATAGATTATGCCTCTAAGTTCACATCTTCTTGCAACAATTTTGTCATTCTCATGCTTCAATATTTTTATTTTGTCAAGCAAAGACATCACTTCACCTTATGTCTTTCCAACACCACCAGTTAGAGGATCAAATGCTTCATAAATAGTACTTAACTATTTTTCTAGATCCTTAACCTTTTTCTCATTAGCTTTAGTAAATTTTGAAAAACAAAAACATGATTTGTAAATATTTCCACCTTCTAACAAATAATTATGTACATTCTTCACACATGTGGCTAGAACGGTTTTATCTTTAAAAATCATTTCTTTCAATCCACTAAACCTTTTGACACCAAATTCTTTCTACACTTTCACCATAGGTTATTTCTCAAGTGACTCGAAGTGAGTACTAACTGAGCTGATAAAAAATTTCAATTCACTGGAGGAAGAGCCAGTTGGATCTTTCACATAAGAGGGCATTATCTTTTCCAATACTCCAGATACAAGATTTAGCAGCTCACTATCTTCAATGTGTGACTTCAATAGCTCTTCTCTAGCTTTTGATTGAGCAAATGATGCTACTTTCATATTTTGGATTGGACTCAAGGTAGATAGGTCAATAGAAACTTCAATCAATTCTAGATCAATTTCTTCTTTTTGTTCTATCAAAAATTTCTTCACTACCTCAGCAATGTCTCTTGCCTCAACTGGAATTGCCTTTACATCAACTATCTTCTCTTCAATCATTTCTTCCTCAGTTGTAGGTTCTGATTTATCTTAAGAAATCTCCACTTTCTCAACTGATACATTTTTTAGGTATCTCAACTTCCATAGGAATTTTTGAGTTGTCCACTACAAGAGGAATCTGTGAATCCTCAACTGTATCACAATTTACTTCTTCTGCTTCCTTGACCGGACCAGATGGGGCATCTTCAACATTTGTTTCCTCAGCTACAACATTAATTCTATCATTTAATAGTATCTCCCTCAGGATTTACTCAGTTTATTTTCTAACTTCATCGGTTAGACCAATCATGAGCTTATTTACCCTTGATTTGATCTTGAATTTCCTTTTGGCTTTATTCAAGAGTGCTTGCATCGCATCCACAGACATTACCAGACACAATTCCGCAAGGATTCTTTCTCTCATCTTTTCTTCTTCTATTCTAGCATTGAGTCTCCTCATTTCTAGAATGTCATATAGACTTTTAGGAGAATTTGGCATTATTTCAATCAAAAATTTATTGAAAATATTCATATGTTTTATTATTGCTTCCTTGAGAATTATTTTATCAGATTCACCAAAAGATTCATACCATTTGCAAAGTGGTTTTAGATTTCCATCCTTAACCAAATATTTTTCAACTGCTTCCACTAACATACCTGGTTTGTCAGTTTTTGCCATCTTCTTTGCTTGGTCATCTCCATCAGAGGGTTTACTTTTTATAAAAGTTGTTGCCTTGGTGCCTTGATGTTTGATTTCTCTAACTTCTTCATCAGAATCTGTCACTTCTTCCTCATAAACAACCACATAGACACCTTTTCTCTTATCTTTCTTCCTCTTACCTTCCTTACTAGATCCCTTAGATTCATTTTTTACAGGGATTGATTTTACTGCAGGAGCTAAATGGGATGCAAAGCTTCTAGTTGATTTATCTTGGGAAAATGGTGTTGTCGGACCAACTGATTGAGTTTTTGTTGCCTCCTTTGCTGCTTGTTTTGATGCTTTAGCTTCTTCCCTTTTCTGTCTAGCATCTTTTAATTTCTCTGTAGATGTGCCCAAACTTTTTGCAAGAACTTCTAGCTCTTTTCTAACTCTTTTGGTTACCACAGGTTTCCTGAGCTCATTGTGAACCTGTATGTCCTTTTCTGCATAGGTACCAATCCTCTCTTCTATCGGATCCAAAGGTTTACTTAGTAAGTGTTGTAGATACGTATCCAAAATGTTCTCTTCAAATTCATACCCCATAGGCATGACCCAGATTGTTCTAGGATCAATAGCTTCCATCATACACCAATCAATATCTACCATGAAACAAATTGTATCCTTGTGTTTTTCTATAATTGAAGTAGGAATCCTCTCTCTGGCTTGCATCATAGTCTAAAAACTTTTCAAGTATCCCCAGATAGTTGCATTCTTTATTTTGGTGTCTACAAAATTGTGTAACAAATCTCTGATCTGAGCAACTACCGGCTTGTCCTTTTGCCAATGAATCTTTCCAACTCCCAAAACCTCACCCATGAAATAAAAGAATAAGCATAACAGAAATTTACCATACTTGAAATATTTTTTCTTATCTTTCTTAATCTTCACAAGATTTTCCATTAGCTGACTCCTCAGTGGTTCGCAGAGATCATAATCTGTATTTTCTTTCACCATTTGATAGGCGACTTAAATTTTTGTATCAAACACAGATTTGTCTTGATTGTAATGATAAATCTTGTACCCAATAACCATAGATGAAAATTTTAGTTCTACCTCAACAATGTCATCAATTTTCATTTCCCTTCTGTCATATTGAGAACTGGTTGCATCAGTGACTGTTTGGTTCTTCACCGATTTTAGAACAAGTAATCCACAAGAGGAACACAAACCTGTAACAACACTTATAACTTCTCTTGTTATCTTGAAGGGTATGTTTAACCACATGAATTTTGCATGAACTATATTTAAGATATACTAGACCCATTCATTTTCTTGAAAGACGAGAAATTTCGCAATCTGAGTGAATGTCTTCTCTTCTAGGGTTTTGTATTCCGGTTTCACATAGAAATCTTTACCTATGATGTGATTATTATTCAAATTCAGCAGTTTTGAACTTCCTAGCTCTTCAATGTTCACGTGAATATAAACCCTAATATCCTCTCTGTGTAACACTCTGTAAAGAACAAACAAAAATGCTCCTAATGAATCGGTCTCAATAGACTTGTAAGGATGCCATTTGAATGTGGGATGAGGTATGTCCTTGATTCAACTACCAGAGGAGTATTCATTTTGACCAAATCACAAATTCGAAGAGTTTTCTAATAAATACCTTTTTCGTCGGATCATAATATGATTGTCGAAACACTTCCACACTTGAATCTCGCTTCAAATCACCAAGGTTTGCCTTAGAGATCTCAAAACTTCTTTTCTTCAAAATACAAAGTGACAAATGAATAATAGAAATGACTTTTTATCATTTGCATACCTAACCCTTTTTGTCGCAATAAATGCTTTAACCCTAATTCATTAGGTTACCTTGTTTCTATGCACTGTGGCGAATAAATCTTCTGTGAACCTCAAATATGGAATACCACTTCCTCTAATGAGTTCAACAACATCTATTGAGCATCTATGCACCTTATGTGCATATCCACATCCGATGTTACTTACCAGTTAGGGAGTTAAATATTTTCTTGACAGCTCCCCCTAGGCCAAAGACTTGAAACTAATTCCTAGAAGAATTACCAGAAGCAAGTTCTGGTGTTGGCACATTTTCTTCAATAGAGGGGTCTTTCTTCACCCATTTCTTCTACATCTACTATTTGACCACATCTGTAGTGATTTTATCTTTTCCCTTGGCATCCTTCTGCATGTTTTTCCTTTGATTTACCAGACCTTTTATGTTCCAACAGAATATAGCATTGCATCCAATTTTTTTGTAGTTATAACACACAAGATTTCTCTATCCAGACTAGTTGTTCCATTGATTTCCTCTTGATTTTCACTAGTTAGTAGTATTGCCAAGTCTTTTGCATGTATAGCATCTAATATTTCTATGAAATTGATTCACCATATTTCTGCATTCATTTGACTTATGACCAACCTTATGACAATTAAAGTGTTGACTTGAGAAAGATGGACCACTTGATTTCATTCTACTTCTACATTGAGTAGCCATGTGTCCAAATTTATTGCAACTAAAACAGTATCCATGAAATCTTTGAGCATTAGGTTGCCTTACCAGATATCTTCCAGATTTGTTCATTTTATTTCCTTGCTTGAATCTCCTTTGTCCAGCATTCCTTTGTCCAGATTTTGAACTTTCTCCTTCCTCATATCCAAGACCTCTCTTGTCACCATTAGTCCTCTGACCTTCAATCGATTCATCAAGCTTGGTTGAGCTAAATTTTAAATTTTCCTTGTACTCATTTGTAGCAGCAAGTTCATTTATGAGATCATCCATTTGATTTTCAAGTGTCTCTTCATGGTTTTTAGATTGTTCCAGTTCATCATCCAATTGGCTGCATAATTCATATTTTTATTTCAGGGACTATGATAGGTTCTCTTCATTCTTCTTTATGTCTTCAATCTCCTTGGTCATCTTCATCATGATAGATTCCATTTCATGCTTTAGGACTGTATTATCTCTGGTAAGCTTTTCACATTCTTCTATCTTTTCTTTTAGGGCTTGACTGACTTGTTCATCTTCAATGCTCTTACTGTCATTCTACTTAATCTGATCACAAAGTTACTTTCTCTTCTCTCTGGACTTATTGATTGTGTCTTTCAAAGACTCAATGAATTTCTCAGCATATGTGAGGTTTGCTTGCGATTTTTAAATTTTAGCCTTTGACTGATCAAGATCATCCAGGGCCACCAAAAGTTGTTATTGAAGACTGCTTGAATCCATTGAAATACTTTCCAATATCTCCCCAAGTTGTTAGACTTCTTCAAAGGAACTGAATCTGATACCAATTGTTGGAAACAAGCTACACTGAGAGGGGGGTGAATCAGAGTTTTGTGCAAAAATTAAATTTATTAATATTTATCTTCAAAGCATTAATAACATTCAACCATAATGCATAAACATGAAGTAAATGAACACAACACCATAACACAAGGATTTTTATGTGGAAACCCTATTAGGAGAAAAACCAAGGTGGATGGCCAATCCACAATTTAATCTGAGTATACTCAAATGAAGTTTACAATAAGGTGAATGCACTTGCATTCAGACACACTACCTAGAGCTCACTACTCAAAGGGAAGGCTCGCTGCCTGACAAATAAAATCATATTAAAATCATCTGAGAGTTTGAACTGAGAAAAATAACATCTACTTATACCCGATTACAGTTTCGATTAAGCACAATATTTGATTTGTTGTCCTACAGACTAATTTTGCACTTTTGCTCTATTTTTCTCACACTCACAAACATATCCTTTATGTGCAAGTGAAACTATGCATTATCGCTCTTCTGATTTGCTCTAATTCACAATTCGCATCAACACACACTTCATACTTCACACAAAATGATACAGACGATCTTATATATATCTGCAACATAGAATTCAATTACACTTTGTCAGCTTCAATAAAACACAAAAATAATTACAACTGTCAACTCAAATCATGAATAATATGTAATGCATATGCACAACAGTTGGCCACAACTTGGCTAGGACCCAAACAAAGATCTGTGAACACAAAAATAATTAAGTAATTACTTCTTGTACATCCGCGACATAATTCATTCATGAAGTCGACTCTAGTACTGGTAAAACAAAGAATTAGTCAACTGAATCTTCTAACTCGCACAAGGATCGATACAAGTCACCGCGCTTCAATAGTAACTGAGATAATATACCAAAGAAAATTTCCTGAGATGCGCAACACAAAACAACAATAGAAAATCTGCATACAAATCAATGAACACTGAATTACCGGATGCCCTATTCTTCCTTGTCAATCTTCAATCTGTCTGTCGATATGATCGAATGATGCTGTGTGTATCTGATCATTGATTAGGGTTGCCATCAATGAAAACACCAAAAGATACTAGCAGTGTCTCTTGCCAACAGGAACACCCTCCTGAGTCTTATGGAGCTCATAGTGCAAAAGGTTGGTTATAGCCTTGTTTGTTGGCCTTTCTTGTCCCTGGTGTGATTATAATGCAAGATCTTTTTCTGAACCTATTGATCCCTTGGTTTAGGTATTGCGATTTTCCTTAGGATTAGGGGTTGCAAAAAAATATCAATAGATTGACGACTCTATTGGGGACAGTGACAAATCTATGAGTGAAGAGTCAAGAATTTGGTGAATCTAAACATTTGGTTCATATATTGAAATTTCAGACCTAGGAAAGGTTTTGTTGTAGCCGATTTAAAGAAATTATGTGTGACTCTGTTGTTGAAGGAGACCCAAAATGAAATTAAGCTTTAAAAGAGTTTCATATTATTTGAAATTCAATCCTCTATGAAGAGAGGTGGTGACTCTATGAAAATAACCTGATGAAAATGTGAAGAATGTTTCAAATCTACAAAGTTTTGTAGTTAGGAAATAAATTTTGCAGCAATTACAACATATCCAAGTGTAAACATGCAAAGTGTGCAGCCCCAATCATGTTATCGAAGAAATTTCTCTATCGAAAGATATAGAGCCATTAATTTCAGTGGTATTTTGGGTTTCCAAATGTTATCCCTCATGAAATCAGAAAACACATATCAAAGTTTAGTTGTAATAAGTATGAATCAACATCTAAACATCTGCAAGAGTTTTGTGACTTAATGAGAGATTATGAGATAGGTCATGAAGATGTTGTCATGATCTCTGATTTTTCTATTTGTTTTCTCCTTTATTTTTAATCTTTCCTCAATGTTTTCTTTCAATTATTTTGTTATTATTTTTGGTTTTTTAATCTTTAAAATAATTTTCACTTGATAGATAGAAAATAAAAAATATTATTTTATTCCTTTCTTTTTAATATTTTATTTTCAAAAGATTTCTAGTATATTCAAAAATATTATTTAGAATAAAAATTGAAATAAAATATCAACTTTAACACAAATTAAATATTTAAATTTGATTCAAATAATTCCAAACACTATTTTAAAATAAAGGTAATTATTTCATTTCATTTTTCTAAAATTTTCTCGTAAGAATAAAGCTAAAAATAACAATTAATTTCCCTCCACTTAAATCCTTCTAACCTTAGTTTATAAAAAATATTATTTTTATCTCTTTTTTTTAATTTTTAATTTTTAATCTCTATTTTATTTTATTTTACTTATTTATTTTTGAATGACCAATGTTTAGATATTTCAATTTATTTTAATAAATATTTATTTAATTTTAATTATCATTCTTTAATAATTAATCATTTTGAAAACTATTTATTATTTTCATTTGATTAATTAAGTAATATATATTTTTATAATTATTTAGAATATTAATTATAAGATTTATAATTTCAATAGGAGGGGGTTATGAAAGTTAAGTTGGTGGCCGCCTTATATATTGTTGCAAATTCCTTGATTAAGTCCAATAGCATATTGAAGTTCCAACATGGTTATATCCTTGATAGCTAGTTCATTATTGTTAGTTTCCTTTTTTCTCTTGCATGGTATATGGCAAGCAAGAGAATATTGGGGCTACATGTTGTTTGTCTTCCATTCATAATGTTAATATTCTTAATTTTTATTAAGCATGTGTCCACATGGAAAAGGGCATGCCACTCTATAATTTATATTTGGGAATCTATAAGTAGCACTTAGTGTCACAAAATTCATAATAATAAATTTGACACTTGTAGGTTGTGAAAAGATTTTAATTTGGGTGATGAGGATGAATAGAGGGATCTTTGACCGACACATGAGATCATATTGATGAAAAGGTGGATACAAAGATATTTTTTTGCTTGATTTCAGTGACAAATTTGCCCATGGTTTTAGCACATGGTATTGAAAACTATCCTTGATTTTTGGTTTTGGACTTGCTTATAAATTAGATGCATTTTTTGGTGGTTTAAAAGAAAGATACTTTACATTTGTTGGGTTATCCTCCTATCTTTATACTATAGTTTTTCTTCTTGTTTCTCATGGGTGTGACATTATAAAATGGTCATGTAAATATGGTTGAGGTGATGTTGGTTTGTCCATGTGGTGTAGAGTAGTTGTGAGAGGTATGTATCATGGGCAGCTTGACTCCATGAAACCAATGGTTCAATATATCCTTTGTTGAATTTCTAATAAAGAATTATAGCTCTATATGGATGTATTGTAACTATTTTCTTTATTGAATAATGTTAATTTAATATTGTAGCTCGGATAGTTGTTTCTCCAATTCCAAGAATTAGTATTTAATTCTTGAGACTTCTAGATAGAAGTTAGTTAGGTCCAGATATTTAATTATTTAATTAAATAATTGATTCCTCTAGAGACTTCTAGAAACTAGTTAGTTAGGGTTTGTTAGAGTCTAATTAATCTTAGCCATTGATTGAGATTAAATCATGGCCATTGGTTTTCCAATGAGAATAGTTTAAAAGGGGGTCATTGGGCATTTGGAGAACACACTGATAGACACAAGTGGGAAATAAATTTGCAGTGAGAGAAAATAGTCTTCCAGTGATAGCAAGGGCGCAGTGATAGCGTTGGAGGCAACAACAGTGGAATTTTAGCAGGAGAAATTAAGGGAAGAATATCTGGTGAAGAATATTGTCGGAGCTTTGTCAGTAAGAGGCAAGCAATTTATTTTGTATCTCTTGATTTGCTGAAGATTAATATAATTCCTCATCTACTGTACTGGTTTTCCCTCTGGGGTTTTTCCAGGGACAATTTGTCCAAAAATATTGTGTTTATTATTTTGCATGTTTTCTATTCCTGTGAGTTTTATTTGTGAAGTTGCAGTTGTATTATTTTTCAGTATTTGTTGTGAATTAATTTGCGGCAATCAAATAATCTTTATAGATAGGAGATTAATAATCAGCAATTGCAATAGAATTTTCAAATGGTATTAGAGTAGATCTAAGGACAGAAAGAGCTCAACGCAGGCACAGGAAGAAAAGAAAAAATAGAGGGTTTATAAAACCCAGATCTACCTCTTCAGTATTATTATTTTTGTTTGAGATGGCCTCAACAGGTTTAAGAGATCAGGACAAATTAGATAGAGCCTCAAATTTTGGTGTCGAGAAAGCCAAAATTTCTTTATTGCTGGAAGAGAATGGTATCAAGGAATATGTTACCAGTGTTGTAGTTGTACCTACAGATCCAACACAACTCTTAGCATATAAGAAGGAAGATGCCAAGGCAAGGAGGCTGATTCTTGATGGTGTTAAGGATCATATTGTTCCACATATCGCAGAGTTGGATACAACAAAGATGATATGGGACGCCATTTTGAATCTGTACCAGAATGCTACCACTGACATGAAGTTGATTCTTAGAGAAAATTTGGGGAATACCAGGATGAACAAGGGAGAAGACGTTACAAGTTACCTCACCAGACTTAGATGTGTCAAGGATGAGTTGGCGGCTGTTGGAGATAAACCAGATGATGACAAGCTAGTATGAATAGCCCTAAATGGGTTTACTAAGCAGTGGGATGTCTTTGTTCAAGTTATTAATGGATGAGACACCTTACCGAGTTAGGATCGAATATGGAGTGACTTCACTTAGGAGGAGCTTAGACTAAGCCTTGTCAGTGGTGCCAGCAGTAAGAGTTAGAAAAGTGAGGCAGAACAGGAAAACATTGCCCTAGCAGGAAAAGGGAAAGCAAAGAAGGGGTATAGCAAAGGATCAAATCCTAAAGGCAGGAAGAAGAAGGACTTGTCTAAAGTCAAGTGTTATCGCTATCACGAGTTTGGCCACTATGTCAGTAATTGTCCACAAAGGAAGAAAGGCAAGAAGCAAATGACAACTTCAGCAAGTGCAGATGAGCTCTCTAGCAGAATGGAAGATGAGTTTGCACTCATAGTTTGTATGGTTAGCTCAACCTCATAGGGTGTTTGGTATATAGACAGTGGGGAATCATTTCATATGACAGGAGTTAGAGAATACTTCTCCAGTTATAAGGAGGAGGACATCAAAATCCATATTTCTATGGGGAACATGTCCAAACTAAATCCAGTTGGAAAAGGGACTGTTCTATTTCAGAGGGAGAATGGCAAGCTGATTCCCATTTATGATGTGTTGCATGTGCCAAGCTTGGGTATGAATCTAATTTTTTTATCTGTTCTTCAGGATAAAGGCTACAATGTACTCTTTAGAGGGGAAAATGTGTTAATCAAGCACAAGGATTGGAAATCACCCATAGCTATTGGAGTTAGGAGCGGTCGACTTTACAGGTTGCAGTTTGATACTCATAAGGCATTAATGAGCAGCGGTAATTCTAGAGATCAAGGAGAGATATGGCATAGGAGGATGGGCCATATACATCATGGAGCACTTAAATTTCTTCGTGAGACAGTGACAGGTGTTCTAGAGGTGAGCACAAAGCATGATGATGTGTGTAAAGGATGTGTGTTGGGGAAGTTTGTGAAAGAAAATTTTCCAAGGAGTGACACCAGATCCAAGGGTGTTCTTGATCTAATACATTCAAATATATAAGGACCAATGTCGACAAAGTCTCTCAGAGGATATGAGTACTTTGTTACTTTTATTGATGATTTCTCTAGGAAGACTTGGATATACTTTTTGAAGACCAAGGATGAGGTTTTCAATCGCTTCCAAGAGTTCAAAGCTCTTGTGGAGAATTTTACAGGCAGGAAGATAAAGGTTCTTCGGTCAGGTAATGGAGGCGAGTACAAAGGGAAAGAGTTCCAGGAGTTCTGTACCAAGGAAGGAATCAAGAGAGAGTGGATTGTTCCTTACAACCCACAACAGAATGGGGTTTTTGAAAGAAAGAATCAGTCTATATCAGAGGCGACAAAGGCTATGTTGTATGACCAGGATATGCCATGTTACTTATGGGCAGAGGCATGCAGTACATCAATATACATACAAAACAGGGTTCCACATAAGGTATTGGGCAAGATGACACTAGAGGAGGCGTTCTCAAGGAAGAAGCCAAATGTTAGCCACTTCAAGATATTTGGGAGTTTGGCATATTGTCACATTCCAGGTGCTACACATTCTAAGTTAGATCAAACTACAGAGAGAGGGTACTTTGTGGGGTATAGTGAAACCTTAAAGGCATATCGAATATTTATTCCAAGGGCCAGGAGGATTATAGTTAGGCATGATGTCAAGTTCATGGAGGACAAGGCATTTAGAAGGTCCAAAGATTTTCCAGCAGATGATCAAAGTGAGTAGCCAACAGAAGCTCCAAGGATTGAGCAATCAGATCAGGTACAACGAAGCTTGAGTACAATGACTAGTACAAGCACAGGCTCAGGTGCTGAGAGTTCACAGAGTATGGAGCAACAGATGCAACAGATCCAAGAGATGCATCATGAACACATGGGGGTTGATATTTCATCCTCTATAGTTGGTAGCAGTAACCAACAAGATACTCAAGAGTTTGTGGGAGCTCCTAGGATGAGTAGTAGGCAGTGAAGACAACCAACCAGGTATAATGATTATATGGCTTTAGTTAGTCAATTGGTAGATAGTGAGCCTTCTAGTTATCAGGAGGGTGCACAACAACAAGTGTGGCGAGATGCAATGGTTGAGGAATATACCTCAATAGTGCAGAATGATGTGTGGGAGGTTGTGCCTAGATCAACAGATAGGGCAGTGGTTGGATCTCACTGGATCTATAAGATCAAGCATGGTGCAGATGGTAGCATCGAGAAATACAAGGCAAGGTTTGTGGCCAAGGGTTTCTCTCAGAAGGAGGGAATAGACTATGAGGATACGTTCGCTCCAATGGCCAGGTATACTTCTATACAAGTTGTGATCTCTCTTGCAACACAAATGGGATGGCATATCCATCAAATGGATGTCAAGACAATGTTTCTTAATGGTGAATTGAAAGAGGAAGTATACATAGTAAAACCAGAGGGCTTTGTAGCACACAACAATGAAACCCATGTGTGTAGATTGAAGAGACCTTTGTACGGACTCAAGCAGTCTCCCAGGGCGTGGTATGAGCGCATTGATGAATACTTGTAGGGATTAGGCTTTGTGAAGAGTGAGGCGGATGCTAATCTCTACTACTTGTTAGTTGGGGGTGAGATTCTGATTCTTGTTCTATATGTTGATGACTTGTTTTTAACAGGTCCACTGGGGCTCATAGAGGAGTGCAAGAGGGACCTTGTAGTAGAGTTTGAGATGAAGGATTTGGGACTTATGCACTACTTTCTAGTTATGGAGGTATGGCAGACAGATGGTGAGATTTTCCTTGGACAAGGGAAATACTGCATTGAAATCTTGAGGAGGTTCGAGATGGAGGATTGCAGAGCCATGTCTACTCCTATGATCATGAATTGGAAGAAGGTAGACTCATCCAGGGAGAAGGATGTAGACCCCACCTTATATAGACAATTGATTGGGTCTCTCATGTATTTGGTCAACACCAGACCAGATATATCCTTTGCAGCAAATTCTCTTAGTCAGTTCATGGTTGAGCCGAAGAGAGTGCATTGGATAGCAGCAAAGCATGTGTTGCATTATTTGTGTGGTACAATTGAGTATGGGATCAAATATACTCGAGGTGATGGTATCAAGTTGATAGGCTATACTGAAGCAGATTGGGCAGGCAGTACAACGAACAGGAAAAGCACTTCAGGGTGTTGCTTTAGCTTGGGATCATGAGTTGTCTCTTTGTACAGTTGGAAGCAGAAGTCCGTGGCTCTAAGTTTTGCAGAGACAGAATACATAGCAGCTAGCATGGAGACATGTCAGGCAATATGGCTTCGAAAGTTGCCGGTAGCCTTGTTAGGTCAGAGAGTTGAGACTACAGTGATACACTATGACAATCAGAGTTGCATCAGATTGTCTAAGAATCCAGTGTTTCATGATAGGTGTAAGCATATAGACATTAGGTATCATTTCATGAGAGATTGTGTACAGCGGGGGATTATTCAGCTACAATATATACCTACAGATCAGCAGGTAGCAAACATTATGACAAAGGCATTGGGGAAGGCGAAATTCATCTTCTTCAGAGATATGTTGGGTGTTATGCAAAACACCTTCCTCGCTAAGAGGGAGTGTTAATTTAATATTGTAGCTCAGACAGTTATTTCTCCAATTCCAAGAATTAGTATTTAATTCTTGAGACTTCTAGATAGAAGTTAGTTAGGTCCAAATATTTAATTATTTAATTAAATAATTGATTCCTCTAGAGACTTCTAGAAACCAGTTAGTTAGGGTTTGTTAGAGTCTAATTAATCTTAGCCATTGATTGAGATTAAATCATGGCCATTGGTTTTCCAATGAGAATAGTTTAAAAGGGGGTCATTGGGAATTTGGAGAACACAGTGATAGACACAAGTGGGAAATAAATTTGCAGTGAGAGAAAATAGTCTTGCAGTGATAGCAAGGGCGCAGTGATAGCGTTGGAGGCAGTAGCAGTGGAATTTCAGCAGGAGAAATTAAGGGAAGAATATCTGGTGAAGAATATTGCCAGAGCTTTGTCAGTAAGAGGCAAGTAGTTTCTTTTGTATCTCTTGATTTGCTGAAGATTAATATAATTCCTCATCTACAGTACAGGTTTTCCCTCCAGGGTTTTTCCAGGGACAATTTGTCCAAAAATATTGTGTTTATTATTTTGCATGTTTTCTATTCCTGTGAGTTTTATTTGTGAAGTTGCAGTTGTATTATTTTTCAGTATTTGTTGTGAATTAATTTTCGACAGTCAAATAATCTTTATAGATAGGAGATTAATAATCGGTAGTTGCAATAGAATTTTCACAAATAACATATTGATTATGCCTTAGAGGCTAGAGTTTCCCAAAAGGCTTTCCCAAGAAATAACTTTTAGTGTGTTTTTATCTATTATTTAGGTTTAGATTTGTAATATTTTTCTCTTATAGAATTATTGTAGGAATTGATTTGTTTTCTTTTGCAAGATTAGTTTCCTTTCACTTTTTTTATTATCTTGTTCCTCCTTTCTATATTGGTCCTTATAAATCAATTTGTGTAGGAGAGTTGGAGTGGTTCCCTCTCTCTTTTTTACCTAAATTATATTTATTTCATCCTCTTTTCATGTTTCATTATCTCTATTACGTGTTCCTCTCTCTTTTCCTCATATTTTTTTCTCATATTCCCCTTCCCTAATATTGGCCTTCCCTTTCCACCTTTTTGTAAATCAATTTTTAAAGCTTTTCTATTGAAAGATCTTTGTCTTCCTAATTCTTGATGAAGTGTTGTACTATAGCATGGAATGTTTGAGGAATGTTCCTCCCCACCCATAAATTTTATATTATGATAAATTTTCTATCTCATCCTACTGATGTGGTTTTCTTGCAAGAAGTTATGATGCTTAAACAATATAACTACGAGGTCCATATAAATTTATGGACCTTGTGAGGATATGATCATGGTTGTTCATCATTTGTGTGTGTCTTTTGATAAGTATCAATAAATACATATGTTTATTTATGTTTCTAAACATAGGAACATTAGTGACAAGATGTACAACTCCCCAACATGATAATTGGTTGTGTTCGCATACAAGGAATTGTTAGAAAAGGGGAGGAAATAATACATGAAAAGTAAATATAATCTAAGCATGTAAACATATAACCATTTAATCATGGAATTATATAATAATAAAATAATATAGCATCATTTTTTTCTCCTTATGCTCTCTTTTTCATCCTGGTGATGGATCATGGAGTATGATTCAAAACGTTGATGCAAAAAAAAATCACACAATCGAATCTAGAAATTGGCTAACAACTATCAATACAGATTGTAGAAACTTATTATCATTGAATATATAAATAATTGTAAGCAATGTATCATGTAAGTGCATTACGAATAGAAGAAGGAATAGATGAATAATTTAAATTATGTTTCTTCTAGCATGGGCAATAAAATGGTAACTTGTGACTATTAATGATCTACTAACACTCGATAATGTATAGAGTACTAGGATAGGAATGTGACCCCCAATTTGGAACCCAAAAGCATGATTACACAAAGTTTAGTAAGGAATTTTGTCCCTGGTGGTATAGAATTAAAACTATGGAAAAGGTCCCAAAATAGAAAGTATAAAACTCTAATAAGGAGCAACAGCCTATAATAAGGAAGAATATTACTTAGTGTAATTCTTCCATATGTAGAAATAACTCAAAGTAGCATAATAATATTGGATGTAATCTTAAAATTTTGAATCAAACAAAAGGCTCCTTATGACAAGATAATGCACAATAAGACGCAATGATGTCTTAGAAGGGGAAATTTTATGCCCCCCATGTCAAAAAATGTATTGTAATAGTAGAAATGTAAAGAGGGGGATGCATGATGTCCCCCATGTGTAAAGATAAGAAAATGATATTCTAACTATGAGTGGGAAATATTACATGGTGCCCCAATTTGTACCTCAAAAAATATGCTTGTGTAACTCATAGGCATAACTAGAATAACTATGCATGGCCTAATACAACCATGCAATAATGTGTAGATTGTGTAAATAAATTATCATGAAATCATATTAGTGATGTGAGATATTATGATTGTTAAGGCTCAAGTATACCCCTATATGTGTAGAATGGAACAATAAATCTCAATGAATATAGGGGTATGAAAATATGGTAATTGATGAAGAGAAACCCCATCACCTATAGAAGACAATAGTAATATCATATCAAGTGCATAATTTTAACTAGGTCTTTTACATTTTTTGGCCAAATGCACCTATGTCATACCAAGAAGTAATCATGAATGAGATAATCCAATTAGTTCAAAACTTACCTTCGAATTCCTTTTTATCATTTGGATTATTTGTGTTTTCCTCAAGGAACAAATGTCCAATTTAAAATTCATTGAATGATTCCTTTGTTATATTTATCTCTCAATTTTCTTTGACAATTATGTAAATTATCCAATATATTTACTCACCTCTTCTCAAGGGGTTCAACCTCTTTTAATCGGTGTTCCCTATATGTACAAACATAAATAATGTCATAGAGGGAAACATGCAACGATAAAATATCAATATCAAGAATAATTATGGTCTCCATACCATAAACCAAAGAGCAAGGTGTTAACATAGTAGGAGTAGGTATGCTAGTATGGTATGTCCATAATGTATGAGGAAGATGTTTGTGCAATTAGCAACATGATTTTCAATTTCATTTCTTAAATATTTGCTCAATTATTTTATTAGTGGCCTAAAATTTTCCTTTACCTCATGGATAATATGATATTGAAAACTTCTCGTGTATGAAATCGCTCTAAGAATTTATTTACCTCTTTGTTCTTAAATAATGTATAGGAATTTGTCACAATAGTAGAAGGCAAGCCATATTTGGATAGATATTATCTATTATTAAATTATATACATCAATAATTATGGCGATCTCTAATGGTTTACTTCAAATCATTTCACAAAATAGTCTCTCACAATAATAACAAATGTATGCCTTGCAAAATAGGTTAGAGTATTTTTTCCTACAAAATTAAGACCCTATGTAGAGAATGAATGAGGTGATGTATAGGGGTGAAACTTGTGAGAAAAGACATGTTTTGGATTACTCCAGAATTGGTATGTAGCACACATTTGGAACAATCATGTGTCCTTCTCCATATTACTCTAATAAAATCCCTTGTAATCTATACTGGAAAATTTGCACTAACATGTCCCCCACATATGCCCCCATGATCTTTTAAAGGGAAATGCCCTTTGCCACATGATTAAGACATCAAATTAATAAACCATTAAATTCACATCTATAAAGTGCCACCATGATCAAAAGAGATTTAGCAACAATTTAGTGAATGTGTATTTAGGTATTCTTAGAACATTGAGAGGGAAATCTCCTTGCATATACAATTTATTTTTATTTTATGGAATTAGTACTCTATTGAGAGTTCAACAACCATATAAAATGTACCATGAATATTTAGTTGAATTAATCTATGTATAATTAGAGTAAATTAGAGATATAATAGTTCATCTTAATCAAAGAAGTAGCACTAACCATAACATCAACATGTTAATTATTATTTTTTAAATAGTATATGAATCAAAAGAAGTGAATAATTTCAAGGCTAGTTCATGATATTGAGTTAAATTAAATCTTTTAGCTTTATAGTCTCTTGTTATTTATCTAACAATTAATTATGATTTGTCATGTATGTGAATACATCTAACCTTGAGGGAGATGGAAACTAGCAGTTTTATGATCAATGCCTCATAATCAACCACATTATAGTGCATTAAAATCAAGTTTAAATAATAATGGTATGATATCATTTGAAGAAGGTTTCACTTCTACTCCTAAACCAGCCATGCATCTAAATCCATTAAAAAATATGTTCCAAGTAAAGGAGGTGTCAACATGTAAAATATCCTCATCATGGAATGAAGCATCTAATATGCATAAGTAGGAGAGGGAACTATATCTAATTGATCAATAATTACATTCCCTTTTATCAACTTTTGGGATATTAATTTAAGATCAAACTAAAAAAGCAAATCACCCAAGTTATAGCCCTACCTAAAAGACCATATTTTGACATGTATTTCAAAGGATCTTTATTTAATGGCATTTGTCTCAAAACGAATCATGTAATATTTAAGATTATATAATATGAATATAACAAAAAAGCATAATCTCTTCATAGGTGTATATCATGGCTCATACTATAGTAATTTACAACTAATGTAATAAACTGTGTTATTTACGATTTGCATCAATTTGATAGAATATACTTTCATATTGTTTTTGCATTAACAAGAATGAGGAATGAAGGCTTTAAAAAAATATTATTTCATGTCCTCAAATGCCTCTTAACAACCTTCATTCCATTAAAACTTAACATATTTCCTTAACAATGTTGTGAATGACAATGTCCTATGTGTTAATTGGGTGATACAATGTTTAATGACATGTATTTTCCCTTAGAGATTATGAAGTTGAGAAAAAATATTTAAAGGAGGCATGTTAACAAAAGAACCTATCTTCTTTGCATATACCTCAATGCCTCTCTAAAATATAATAAATCCTAATAAATAGCCAACATCTACTCCAATACACATTTTAGGATGTAATCTTACTTTTTATTATCATAAATGTTTAAACATTATCCTCAAATATCATAAATATTCTACCTATCATTTATATTTTATTAAGATGGCATCCATATAGTCTTCTAGCACCTTATGTATAAGATCATGGAAGATCAATGTCATAGCCCTTTTATATGTATATATAGCATTTTGTAACCTAAAAGGTATGGAAACATTAAAAAATGTTCTCTACAGTGTAGTAAAAGCAACCTTATGATGATCTTGAGGATTAACCATGATTTTATTATAGCATAAGAATCCATCCATGAACGATAGCATCTCATGTCTAACAATGGAATATACAATCATATTCATATTAGGAAGAGGGATATCATCTATGGGAGAAGCTTTGTTGTAAATATGACCATTAAGTTTTATAACAAGTATTATATTAGAATCCAAGGAAAATAATGAATAGATATATTGAATCCAACCTTAAGGATATTTTTTAAATTTTCTTTAACCATTAAATTATCCTTGGGATGCATCTTCCTAATATTTTGTTTAATGATTTTAACATCAAGATCTAAGATAATGTTTGCATCACAATGTTAGGACCAATGCCTACAATATCTTTAATATGACCACACAAAGACATCTCCAAACTCTTAAAGAAGAATGGTCATGTTACATTGTCGGTATTGATCAAGTCTCAAAACACTTTCTTTATTAGTTATGTTGTAAATATGCATGATAAACAAACAAAAAAGATAAATTTATAAAAATATGTGTGTAAACAAATAAAATAGAACTAAATATCTAAAGATATACATTGAACCCAACTTTATATAATACTATATCATTTGTCATTATATACATATATTAAAACATTATCTCAAATAAACACAAAACTAAACATAAAAAATACTAATTTCGCCATTCCACATCTACTCTTCCACTTGACAAGTGCAAGGGGACAAAGACCATAGAAAGATGAAATCCTTATCCTTGGGGAAAGACACCAAGAAAGCTCAATCCCCTTTAAGACAAAGGCAAAAACAAAACCACCAAGGCAAAACTTTTCCCTAATCAACAAACTTACACCCCACCAAATGCAAAAGCATAGAAAATGTCAAAACTTTGGCAAACATTCCCCTTATGTCAAGGCCTAAATTTGTCTTAAATATTTAAGAATTCCTGCTTCTTATTATTATAGTCCCTTGTTAAATACGATTTTCAACATCTTACGTTTTCGATTCCAACTCACGAGGATTTTCACTTCCGATTTGACTTTCTTACTTTCTACTGCCGCTTTATTCTTTGTACTTAAAATATTTTTTAATTGCCCGTTAGAGTACGGATTCGTCAGCCTTAACTCACGCGCAGCTTGGAAAACCGGGTGGCCTTTCTACATTTGTCGTTAATTGGCTTTTGTCGGCGCGGCGGGTCCCACTTCTCCGGGTACTGCAGTAAAAGCAATTTGCAATCTCACTGCCATAAATACCCGTTCCCTACGGTGTATATACACACTATTTACCGCCGCCACCTACGGGGTATAAATATAAAACAGTGGACAGTGTGTATATCCGGTTTAATGAGTACACATAATAAAGCTATCTCTCTTAGGTAGCATTACATATGCAATAATGGTGAGAAGGGCATATTTTGAAATTTTTTTCTTTATTTTATGTAATTTTGTTTGAAGTTTTTAAAGGGAGAAGCTAATCTCCTCACAAAACGCACCTCTCTATGGTATGATGGTGGTATGATAACATAATACCTCGTCCCCCTTACGTTGATATAATTGTGATATAAGATTCATGGAGGGATGCTAACGAATGTTTAGGCACGTGTCGTTTGGAGTGTCGTCACCTGTCTTGTCGTTGGAAAAACGTGGCAGCATCAACGGGTTTTTAAAATCGTAATTTGGAATGGACAAAAAGTCCAAAACCTCACCATTTTCAACATTCACATTTTGGAAGTTGTTGGGGAGCCCAGAAGGGAGTTGTAGGCAATCGGAGGCTGAAGCAGAGTGGCCACTCTCGCTACCAAAACGCATTTGACAGACACGACTAGCTAGCTAGCAAGTATGTATATCTGCCAGAAATATATGTCATTTTGCCATTGTGCCTAGGAACTGTGAAGAATTGAACAACTATTCATTGCAAAGATGGGTTTTCATTGACGGGTTTCCAAGGGTTTTCCTTGCGAAAAGGGGGTTTTATTTGAAATGTAGAGTTGTTTATGTGCTTTTGTATTGAGGGTTTTTTAAATTTGTCGTTTTACAACATAGAACTTTTTGAGGAAGCCAAATGAGTGACATATATTTTAATGTTCTCACAACACAAAACTTTGTGTTGAGGGTTTTTAAATTGAAATAGTAGTGGAATAACGTTTAGAGAAACTAGAAACCATGCAAAATATATAACCATGTTGGAAAATGCAATGTGGGTTCTACAATTAAATGATATATTTTTAAAACCACATAAAGCCCATAAAGTTGCCATTTTCGACATTCTCATTTTGAAGGTTGTTGGCAAGCTCGAAAGGGAGTTACAGGGGTTCAGAGGCCGAAGCAGAGCAACCATTCTCCCTACCAAAACACATGTGACAAGTGCGGGCAACTAGCTAGTAGGTATGTATACCTGCCAAAAATATATGTCATTTTGCCATTTTGCCTAGGGGCTGTGAAGAATTGAACGACTATTCGTTGTGAAGATGGGTTTTCATTAACGGGTTTCCAAGGGTTTTCATTTGGCTTAAGTGTGTAGAGGGTTTTACAACATTGTGTGGGTTGGAGGTTTCATAAATCATGTACTCACCTCCCACCGTGTTTTCCAACCTACAATCATATTGTGCATGTATATTTGGATCATATGAAGAAATTGAAATGCAATTTTTACTTTGTGTAAGACTTGTTATAAATTTTGAAGGTGCCTTTCATTACATTCGTACTGTCTAAATAACAAAAGTTTTTCAAGACATTCATATTGTTTTGTAAAATACAAAGTTGGAAAACACTAGGTGTTATAAAACATGCAACCCACATATTGTTCTAAAACCCTTTACAAGTAATAACCCAAAGAATTAGAAACCCCTCACCTTAACTCGGTCGGTTTTATGTCTCCCCCACCTGTAACTCCACCCCCTGCTCTCCAACCTTTCGCTTTCAACCTACTGAATGAAAAAATCGACAACACAAAGTGTTATTGGTTGTTGGAAAACACTAGATGTTTATAAAATGGTACCTTTCATTACATTCCTACGATCTAAATAACAAAAGCTTTTCAAGACATTCAACTATTTTGTAAAATTCCAGGTTGGAAAACAACACTGGGTTTTACGAAACCTGCAACCCACATACTATTCTAAAACCCTTTACAAGTAACAACCCAATGTGTTAGTCACCCCTCACCTCAATTTGGTATGTTTTGTGATTGTCTTGAGAACCTTTTGTGAATTAGATAGTAAGAATGTAATGAAATTGGAAAAGACTAGGTATTACGAAACCTGCAACCCACATAGTGTTGTAAAACTCTCTACACGTAACAACCCAATTGATTAGTCACCCGCCAGCTCAATCTGGTTAGTTTTATGAAACCCCCACCTGCAACTCCTCCCCGTGCTCTCCACCACTTAGCTTTGAACATACATAATGAAATAAATGGAAAAGCATATTGTGTTTTCCAACCTGCAATTATATCCTGCATTTATTTTTAAATCATACGAGGAAATTGAAATGCAATTTTTAGTGTAAGAGTTGCTTTAAATTATGAAGGTGAATGAACTTCACTACATTCTTACTGTCTACAAAACTAAAGTTTTTCATTAGAATCATGCTATCTATATATAATTGTGCCAAACTAATAACTTCTTATTTTCTGCGACATATTGCACCAAAATGATCTTGTCCATCAAAAATTCCTCTAGAACTTCCCTAACATTATTATCCTTTTCAAAAAGAGTACATAGTAATTTGAATAATCTTCCTCTTGAAGCACAACTTTTGACGCATTTCCAATCAATGTTCACCATACTTTGGCTAAGTCCACTTTTATCGGATTCAATCAAAATGAGGAAAGTAGAGTTAGCCTAGGTATGGTGAAAATTGATTGGAGTGCATCAATAGTTATGTCTGAAGAGCAACAATATTCAAATTCCTATGTACTCTCTTTCTGAAAGGATAAAAAAGTTAGGGAAGTTGTAGAGGAAATTTTAATGGACAAGACAATTTTGGCGCACTTGTCACAAGAAAATTAGAAGTTATTAATTTGGCAAGTGACACTTATGAAGCTTCAAAACTAATAGATAAAGTAGTTATTACAGTTCATAGTGGAAAATATATTGTGTTGTAGAAGTTATTCATGATAGAATTTACTTGTTCAACTCCACCTATAGCATCATCTCTCACTTTCTTTGCCTGCAAAAATTCTTGTGCAATACAAAACCTCTTTAGTTTGTCCACTTGTTTAATGCCATTTTCCCAATGCATGTATTGCACGCGCACCTTCCTCAACTTCTCAAGAGCATGAAGGATCTCTTCAATCAATACATTATCTATCTCACTCACTCTCCTCTTCTTCTTTTCAAGTGTTTTCAAAGAAGATTCCTTTTTAATTCCATGCATTCTAGTACCCGTTGTCTCCAGTTCTGCATTGCCATTTGCCCATTGCACATACTGTACATGCTTCTTCATCAACTTCTCAAGAGAAAGAACAATCTCTTAAGTCAATACATTATCTATCTCTTTCAATTTAATCTACTTCTTTTCAAGTGTTTTTAGAGAAGATTCTTTTTCCATTACATACTTTCTACTACCTGTCACTTGAGTTCTACCTTGCCATTTTCCCATTGCGCATATTGCACATGCACCTTCCTCATCTGCTCAATAGCAGGGAGAATCTCTTTAGTCAATACTTTATTTTTTATGTATTCATTCAATGTGATCTACATAAATTTTGAAGGTGATCTTCATTACATTCTTTTGTGTACTAAACAAAAGTTCTTCATTACGTTCATATTGTCTATATATAATAGCATGTTGGAAAAAATGCACAGGAAACACAATCTGTCAGTGTCATTATGTGCTCGCTTCCATTGCCATAGCCTTTGCTCTTGTCTGTCGGTTTTGTCACTTTTATCCCTTGTCTAGGCGATACCCGCACTACATCGTCCCATCATGTTATGTATGTTTCTATGTATGTTTTTATGTATGTTTTTATGTGTTTTTCTATGTTACTTGCCTATGCGAGGTACATGATTTTGGGAGATTACCTACTATTTTTTGGTCAATCAAGGTGATCGCTAAGGTTTTTTTTTTTACTTCTTAACCTTTATTATTGCATAACCAATGCACCCCGTGATTTGCAACCAATGTGTCTTGCAATAATCTGTATTTTTCAGTCATCTATACAAGTAATGCTTCAATTTACAATATCATTGAACAATGGTTATGATACCAATATTCATTTAGGTGTTCATTTAGAGACATGGGATATAAACAAAAGTTTCATAGTGGTATGTGGTATCCTTCTTGTCTGTCTTCTCTACCCTTATTGATTATTGCAAGTTATGGCCTCTGTCATATGACAGGAGAGATGATTTTTTCATATATCCAAATGAACATTCAATGCTTCACATTCCAACAGAATGACAAAATACAAATATAATTGCTAATATACATTACTAGTGTTAGCAATAGGTTAAATTGGAAATTAAATTCCTATTGTATAGTTTAATATGTTTGTTTGTTTTCTATACAAGCTGGAATGTTGCAGCCAACACAATATATAATCCAATATTGGTGAAATTTGGAATAAAATGAATTCTTTGTAGCACCAAATGTCTTTAATTTTCCAATTTAATCTATCGCTAACACTTTTCTTCCTTCCAGGTGGTCGATATATTTGAGGTTCAACAAAATTGAATAAAACAAGGGTAGGTGGATTGAGAAGGACACTTCAAGAGATGTGAAGCTTCTGCACTAAATACAGGTGATTCTAGTTGTCATAGCTTGAATTGCAAGTGTACTGGACAGTTAAATTTTATTTTGCACTTAGAAGTTTTGATTTATTTATAGATGAGATGCTTACTGTGGGGAACACAAACAATTTATAGTTAAATAAAATAAATGTTACATTATTGTGTGCCTATTATATCCCAAAATTTTATGTGAAGGAGGTTTCCTCCTTGAAGTGTGAGTGTTACATGGGAAATGCTCAAAATAGCAGTGGTTGATGATATTGCATCCTTTTAATTATCCTCCTCATAATTGATTTATGTTAATTCTAGGATGATTTCTCCAAAACTATATCGGTATGATTTATCTCCTAAAATAGAACATGAACCTTTGGATCCTTGGTAATTAGATCAAATATATTTGTAAAAGAACATAATAAATTTATCATTTTACATTAGATTATTTCTCCATTTAAATTATGTACCTTTAATTAGTTGTGAAGCATCTTTGCATAGTTGGGTTTCATAAGATTGTGATTAAGGAACATTGTTATTGTAATTGTTTTTACTTAGTATAATATACCATACAAAATGTCAAGGCAAGGCCATAATAACACACAAATGCCCATTAGCCTTCCCAAATTTTTTATTGTAATTGATTTGATGTTCTATAAACACTATAAAATTTCTATAAACACAATGTGTTTTTCAATGTAGAAACCTCTTTACAAATATGAGTATTCCTTGTTGCCCATTTTGGAGCTTTAAAAACACAATGTGTTGTCAACTGTACAGACTCGTATGCCATGCTCTCCCTACACTATGAAGTGCATACAATTAATTACACTATGTATCAATGACTAATAGAGTTTTCCTTTGATGAGAAATGTGCTATTTGATAAAATGGAACCCCATCTATATATTTGTATATCTACATTTCATGACAAAGCTTGGGTATGAGTATGTTACATGCCTATGACATGTCCCTTTTTTTGAGAGATTAGCTATGTCTAATGGCCATTAGGCTCCCCAAATTTTGTATTGGAATTTTTGTTCTATAAACACAATGCAAAAGTTTTGTAAACACAATGTGTTTTGCAATGTAGAAGCCTATTTACAAATATGAGTATTCCTTGTTACCCATTTTGGAGCTTTAGAAACACAATGTGTTATCAACTATACAGACTCATATGTCATGCTCTCCCTGCACTGTGAAGTGTGTACTATGAAGTACACTATGTGTCAATGGTTAATAGAGTCCGCCTTTAATGAGAAATGTGCTATTTGATAAAATAGAACCCCATCTATACATTTGTATATCTGCATTTCATTACAAAGCTTAGGTATGAGTATGTTGCATACCTCTGACATGTCTATTTTGTTAGGAGATTAGTTGTGTCCAATGGCCATTAGGCTCCCCAAATTTTGTATTGGAATTATTTTTCTATAAACACAATGCAAAATTTATGTAAACACAATGTGTTTTTTCAATGTAGAATCCTCTTTATAAATATGAGTATTCCTTGTTTCCCATTTTGGAGCTTTAGAAACATAATGTGTTATCAACTATACAGACTCATCTGCCATGCTCTCCCTACACTATGAATTAGACTGTGTAGATGGTTATTAGAGTTTTCCTTTAATGAGAAATGTGCTATTTGATAAAATAGAACCCCATCTATACGTTTGTATATCTATATTTCATGAAAAATCTTGGGTATGAGTATGTTACATTCCTATGACATGTTCATTTTTTTGGGATATTAGCTACATCCAATGGCCATTAGGCTCCCCAAATTTTGTATTGGATTTGTTCTTCTATAAGCACAATGCAAAAGTTTTGTAAACATAATGTGTTTTGCAATGTAGAAGCCTCTTTACAAATATGAGTATTCCCTATGGCCTATTTTGGAGATTTAGAAACATAATGTGTTGTTAACTATATAGACTTGTATGCTATTCTTTCCCTCCATTGTGAAGTACACTATGTATCAACAGTCAATAGAGTTCGCCTTTAATGAGAAATGTGTTTTTTGATAAAATAGAACCCCATCTATACGTTTGTATATTTGCATTTCATGACAAAGCTTGGGTATGAGTATGTTACATGCCTATGACATGTTCGTTTTGTTGGGAGATTAGTTGTGTCCAATGGCCATTAGGCTCCCAAAATTTTGTATTGGATTTGTTGTTCTATAAACACAATGCAAAAGTTTTGTAAACACAATGTGTTTTGCAACGTAGAAGCCTCTTTACAAATATGAGTATTCCTTGTTGCCCATTTTGGAGCTTTAGTAAAAACAATGTGTTGTCAATTGTACAAACTCGTATGCCATGCTCTCCCTACACTATGAAGTACACTATGTATCGATGGTAAATAGAGTTCGCCTTTAATGATAAATGTGTTGTTTGATAAAATAGAACCCCATCTATACATTTGTATATCTGCATTTCATGACAACGCTTGGGTATGTGTATGTTACATGCCTATGACATGTTTATTTTGTAGGGAGATTAGTTGTGTCCAATGGCCATTAGGCTCCCCAAATTTGTATTGGAATTGTTGTTCTATAAACACAATGCATAAGTTTTGTAAACACAATGTGTTTTGTAATGTAGAAGACTCTTTACAAATATGAGTATTCCTTGTTGCCCATTTTGGAACTTTAGAAACACAATGTGTAATATTTTGTCAGTTGTATAGACTCGCATGTCATGCTCTCCCTGCATTGTGAAGTGTGTACTATGAAGTACACTATGTGTTGATGGTCAATAGAGTTCTCCTTTAATGAGAAATTTTCTATTTGATAAAATAAAACCCCATCTATACGTTTGTATATTTGCATTTCATGACAAAGCTTGGGTATGATTATGCTACATGCTTATGATATGTCTATTTTGTCAGGAGATTAGTTGAGTCCAATGGTCATTAGGCTCCCAAAATTTTGTATTGGAATTGTTGTTCTATAAAACCAATTTAAAATTTATGTAAACACATTGTGTTTTGCAATATAGAAGCCTCTTTGCAAATATGAGTAATCCTTGTTGCTCATTTTGGAGCTTTAGAAAAATAATGTGTTGTCAGATGTACAGACTCATATGCACGCTCTCCCTACTCTTTGAAGTGTGTATTGTAAGGTACACTATGTGTCGATGGTTAATAGAGTCTACCTTTAATGAGAAATGTGTTATTCGATAAAATAGAACCCCATCTATACGTTTGTATATCTCCATTTCATGAAAAAGATTCAAGGGCATGAGTATATTACATGCCTATGACATGTTTTTTTTGTAAGGAGATTAGCTACATACAATGGCCATTAGGCTCCCTAAAATTTGTATTGGAATTGTTGTTCTATAAACACAATGCAAAAGTTCTATAAACACAATGTGTTTTACAATGTAGAAGCCTCTTTACAAATATGAGTATTCTGTGTTGCCCATTTTTGAGCTTTAGAAACACAATGTGTTGTCAACTGTACAGACTCGTATGCTATGCTCTCCCTACACTGTGAAGTGCATACTGTGAAGTACACTGTGTCAACAGTTAATAGAGTTTGCCTTTAATGAGAAGAAATGTGCTATTTGATAAAATAGAACCCCATCTATATGTTTGTATATCTGCATTTCATGACAAAGCTTGGGTATGAGTATGTTGCATGCCTATGACATGTCCATTTTGTCGGGAGATCAGCTGCATCCAATGACCATTAGGCTCCCCAAATTTTGTATTGGAATTGTTGGTCTATAAACACAATGCAGAAGTTATGTAAACATAATGTGTTTTGCAATGTAGAAGCCTCTTTACAGATATGAGTATTCCTTGTTGCCCATTTTAGAGCTTTAGAAACACAATGTGTGTCAATTGTATAGATGCATATATCATGCTCTCCCTACACTGTGAAGTGCATACTGTGAATTACATTATGTGTTGACGTTCAATAGAGTCTTCCTTTAATGAGAAATGTGATATTTGATGAATATAACCCCATCTATACGTTTGTATTGTTGGAGTTGAGAAGATACAACACCATAGAAGTCCAAAAAATCTTTGCAAGCAAATAACCTGTTACAAGGAGAAACAAAGAGAAGCAACAAAAGAAATGCTCAAGAATGTGGAGCAATGTATTCACCTGAAAATGTAAAATGAATAATGATACAAAAGATAGTTTTCAACTACATATAGATGAAAACCCTAAAAAGGAAAACCCTAGGCTTGCACAATAATAATTAATAAAGTAATTAATTATTATGCACCTAATGTTAGCTTAAGTGAAAAGAGGTAAAAGGGAACTTTACGTAATTAAACAAATATTGTTTAATTAATAAAGTAAATACCAATTACTCTAACACCCCCCCTTAAGATAGACATAGGGAGAAGCTAAAACCTAGAAGAAGCTACTGAAAGCAAAAGCAATGGGTCCCGGCAACAAGGCCAGATCAGGTACCCATGTACAAAATCAATGCAAACTAAATGAAATGGGGTAAAGGAGAAAACCCAGTGGGAACAAAACTCCTCCCCAAAATAGAATGCAAGGAAGAAATGCAATGCACTAATGAAAGAAGGATAGGAGGTGGATAACATGATACCCCCCATAGACAACAACTATCATATAAGTACATGTACAATGATCTCCATAGGAGATATAGAAAGAGAGAAGAAGGCCCCCCCACAATGGAGAAACTCCTGTCACAATGGTAGATGCCTGATGTAGAATCCAAAAAGAGATCCTGAAGCGGCAAATGATATTCCTCCCCTTGGGAAGAAACAAATCCATGGACCTGTACTGAAGAAACCTTGTGAAGAAGGAAGAACCAATCTGTCTCAAGATGTGTGCCATGATAGGATGCTGAAGAGTCTCACTGTCTGAATGGAAACAAATAATGTCAAATCCAAACTGATGTGGAGAATACTGAAATGCAACCTCTGAATGCACAGATAATGGTGGGCGAACAATGATAACCTGACTGTCAAGGTAGAGGAGATGAATGTCCTCAAAATAATCCTCCAAATCTGCAATATAGGACTCAACAAACAAGAAAGATATGTCTGCAACATAAGAGTCCAAAGTAGCTATGTCTGGAAGATGTATGATTCCCTGCTGCACTGAATCAAGAACAACAAGAGATGCTGATGAAGTCTCAGTCTGAAGAGTAGGAACTGTGACACAAACCTCTGATCCATCGGAATATGTAAGGGTGTCTAAATACTCAAGCTCCTCTAAAGTATCATGATCAAATGGTGTATTTTCTCTCCAAGCAATGGGTATGAGACAATCTGAAGCAGGATCCTCTAGGAATGGAGATAGAATAGGGTCTCCATAGATCTCCCAAAGACGTGTCCAAAGTGGGTGAGGACAATCAATGTCCGATATAACCAACACAGTGTCATGATCAACACTAGACAATATAACTCCTGCAATGTGATTTCTAATAATATCCCATGCTAATCTACCCTCTAAAGTTGCTGGTTCACGTATGAGATCATACAAATAAGGCAAAATATTAAGCCACCTACAATGTGTAAGTATACCTTTTGCCCATGACTCATAATTACCCCATTCCAGAAGAACAACGGAAGGGTGAGTAGAGAAACCCATGATAACTCTTCAAATGAAAAAAATTTTGAGAAATTTGACCTTACAACATTTAGATCAAATGAATATAACCCATTCCACGCAAACAAAACTCATGTAGGAGCCAGAAGGACCAAGTAATTGAGCAAAGTGTAAAAACACACAAAGCTGAATAAAAAATACCTGGTAAAGAACTAGTAAAATAGACTATAAATCTAGAAAGAGCACTGTAACACCTTTCCAATGCCTATTCGTTTGCGCAAAATGGAGTTCGGACGTAAAAGATACGCCCCTTGGAGTGAAAAAACCAAGTTCTGACTTTGATTGGAAAAAAACACAGCAAAACTGCAAAATCAGGAAAAATTACCAGTACCACTAGAATGGTGCCGGAACCAGCTTTCCGACGATATCTCGTTTGCGAAAAAGCGAGAAAAATTGCCCATTCTATGCCCGATTTAGCGCAAGTTGCTCCAATGTGCAAAAAAAATATTGTTTGGAGCCCTCAAGGGCTAAAGTCTTCGGCCCTTGGTCACATGGACGACCAGGGGGCTGGTGGCTGGGTGGATCCCGCGGTCACCCATGTGACCGGACAGCAGGGGTTTGGAGGCCCGCAGGGGCTGGCATGGCCGAGCTCGTCGATGGGCTCGCAAGTTGGTGGATCAGTAGTCATGGTCGACGAGTCTGGCAGAGCTCCGCTAGGGCCGAAATGAGCCTGGGCGGATGGCTGGCTTGTGCCCGATGAAGCATGGCTGGAGCCTTCTGAGGCAACGGGCATGAGTCGGGCTGAGCGGCCAGTGCAATCTAAAGCTGCGGGGTGGACGCAAATGCTCTGATGGAGCAAATGCATGAGCGACGCACCGGGTGGTCAGCTATGGCGCTGCAGGGTGGCCACGGGCAATAGAAAAATACTGGTCACAAGAAAAAAATCAAAAACCTTAGATTTTTTGATCTTTTTAAAAAATTTTTTGCGATTTTTGCTCCGTACGGCCTAAGGCAAAAAAATTTTGCCTTCCAAATTGACTGTAACTAAAATCGACGATTTGACAGTCATTTAGGGGTTTTTGGGTGCTACGAATCCAATGGCACTGTCCATTTGAGCCCAAAGTGAACCCAAAAAATGGAGTATGCTAAATCCACCCAAAAAAAACTTTAGAACCCTAGATTTGCTTCCAATGCAAAATCTCAAAACAAGAACAAGCAGCTGCAAATCTGAAGCTCTGATACCATGTTGGAGTTGAGAAGATACAACACCACAGAAGCCCAAAAGATCTTTGCAAGCAAATAACCTGTTACAAGGAGAAACAAAGAGAAGCAACAAAGGAAATGCTCAAGAATGTGGAGCCATGAATTCACACAAAATGTAAAATGAATTAATGATACAAAAGATAGTTTTCAACTACATATAGATGAAAACCCTAAAAAGGAAAACCCTAGGCTTGCACAATAATAATTAATAAAGTAATTAATTATTATGCACCTAATGTTAGCTTAAGTGAAAAGAGGTAAAAGGGAACTTTACGTAATTAAACAAATATTGTTTAATTAATAAAGTAAATACCCAATTACTCTAACAAATTGAGCAAAGTGTAAAAACACACAAAGCTGAATAAAAAATACCTGGTAAATGAACTAGTAAAATAGACTATAAATCTGGAAAGAGCACTGTAACACCTTTCCAATGCCTATTCGTTTACGCAAAACGGAGTTCAGACGCAAAAGATACGCCCCTTGGAGTGAAAAAACCAAGTTCTGACTTTGATTGGCAAAAAAAATAGCAAAACTACAAAATCAGGAAAAATTACTAGTACCACTGGAACGGCGCCGGAACCAGCTTTCCGACGATATCTAGTTTGCGAAAAAGCGAGAAAAATTGCCCATTCTACGCCCGATTTAGCGCAAGCTGCTCCAATGTGCAAAAAAAATATTGTTTGGAGCCCTCAAGGGCTAAAGTCTTCGGCCCCTGGTCACGTGGACGACTAGGGGGCTGGCGGCTGGGTGGAGCTCGCAGTCACCCATGTGACTGGGCGGCATTGGCTGGCATGGCCGAGCTCGTAGGTGGGCTCGGCGGGTGTTGGCGGACTCGGGTCGAGCTGGTCGCGGTGTCGACAGAGTCGGTAGGGGCCGAGCCGGGAGCTCGGCGGATGGCGGGGCGAGCTCGGCGGAGCATAGGCTGGAGCATGGTGGAGCACGGCGGAGCCGGAGGTAATGGGCGATGGAGCTGGGCGGAGCGCGGGGTGGACGCAGTCAAGCCGGACGAGTAGCGGGTGGCGAGTGGTGGTCTGGTGGTCCGCATGGCGGCGCGGTGGTGGGCACGGGTGGGAAAAATACTGGCAAGAAGAAAAAAATCAAAAACCTTAGATTTTTTGATTTTTTTTTAAATTTTTTTGCGATTTTTGCTCCGTACGGCCTTAGGGCAAAAAAATTTTGCCTTCCAAATTGACCGTAACTAAAATCGACGATTTGACAATCGATTTAGGTGTTTTTGGGTGCTACAAATCCAATGGCACTGTCCATTTGAGCCCAAAGTGAACCCAAAAAATGGAGTATGCTGAATCCACCCAAAAAAAACTTTAGAACCCTAGATTTGCTTCTAATGCAAAATCTCAAAACAAGAACAAGCAGCTGCAAATCTGAAGCTCTGATACCATACTCCTATCCACCTCCTATCCTTCTTTCATTAGTGCATTGCATTTCTTCTTTGCATTCTATTTTGGGGAGGAGTTTTGTTCCCACTGGGTTTTCTCCTTTATCCCATTTCATTTAGTTTGCATTGATTTTGTACATGGGTACCTGATCTGGCCTTGTTGCCGGGACCCATTGCTTTTGCTTTGAGTAGCTTCTTCTAGGTTTTAGCTTCTCCCTATGTCTATCTTAAAGGGGGGTGTTAGAGTAATTGGGTATTTACTTTATTGATTAAACAATATTTGTTTAATTACGTAAAGTTCCCTTTTACCTCTTTTCACTTAAGCTAACATTAGGTGCATAATAATTAATTACTTTATTAATTATTATTGTGCAAGCCTAGGGTTTTTCTTTTTAGGGTTTTCATCTATATGTAGTTGAAAACTATCTTTTGTATCATTAATTCATTTTACATTTTGTGTGAATTCATGGCTCCACATTCTTGAGCATTTCCTTTGTTGCTTCTCTTTGTTTTCTCCTTGTAATAGGTTATTTGCTTGCAAAGATCTTTTGGGCTTCTGTGGTGTTGTATCTTCTCAACTCCAACATGTATATCTATATTTCATGACAAATCTTAGGTATGATTATGTTACATGCCTATGAAATGTTTGTTTTGTTAAGAAATTAGCTTCTTCCAATGGCCATTAGGCTCTCCAAATTTTTTATTGAAATTGTTGTTCTATAAACACAATGCAATTTTTTTGTAAACACGTGTTTTGCAATGTAGAAGCCTCTTTACAAATATGAGTATTCCTTGTTTCCCATTTTTGAGCTTTAGAAACACAATGTGTTGTCAATTGTACAAACTCATAGGCCATGCTCTCCTTACATTGTGAATTACACTATATGTCGACAATCAATAAAGTTTGCCTTTAATGAGAAATGTGCTATTTGATAAAATAGAATCCCATCTATACATTTGTATATCTACATTTCATGACAAAGATTGGGTATGAGTATGTTACATGCCTATGACATGTCCATTTTTTTAAGAGATTAGCTACGTCCAATGGCCATTAGGCTCCCCAAATTTTGTATTGGAATCGATTTTCTATAAACACAACACAAAATTCCTATAAACACAATGTGTTTTGTTATGTAGAAGCCTCTTTACAAATATGAGTATTCCTTAATGCCCATTTTGGATCTTTAGAAGAACAATGTGTTGTCAACTATATAGACTCATATGTCATGCTCTCCCTGCATTGTGAAGTGTGTACTATGAAGTACACTATGTTTCGACGGTCAATAGAGTTCACCTTTAATGAGAAATGTGTTATTTGATAAAATAGAACCCTATCTATACACTTGTATATCCGTATTTCATGAAGAAGCTTGGGTATGAGTATGTTACATGCCTATGACATGTTTGTTTTGTCGGGAGATTAGCTGCATCTAATGGCCATTAAGCTCCCCAAATTTTGTATTAGAATTGTTGTTCTATTAACACAATGCAAAGGTTCTATAAACACAATGTGTTTTGCAATGTAAAAGCATCTTTACAAATATGAGTACATTCCTTGTTGCCCATTTTGGAGCTTTAGAAACATAATGTGTTGTCAACTGTACAGACTCGTATATCATTCTCTCCCTGCACTGTGAATTACACTGTGTTGATGGTCAATAGAGTTTTCCTTTAATGAGAAATGTGTTATTTGATAAAATAGAACCCCATCTATATGTTTGTATATCTTCATTTCATGAAAAAGCTTGGGTATGAGTATGTTACATGCCTATGACATGTCCATTTTGTGGGGAGATTAGTTGTGTCCAATGGCCATTAGGCTCCCCAAATTTTGTATTGGAATTGTTGTTCTATAAACACAATGCAAAAGTTCTGTAAACGCAATGTGTTTTGTAATGTAGAAGCCTCTTTACAAATATGAGTGTTACTTGTTTCCCATTTTGGATCTTTAGAAACACAATGTGTTGTCAACTGTATAGACTCATATGCCATGCTCTCCCTACACTGCGAAGTGTGTACTATGAAGTACACTGTGTCAACGGTCAATAGAGTCCACCTTTAATGAGAAATGTGTCATTTGATAAAATAGAACCCCATCTATACGTTTATATGCATTTCATGACAAAGCTTGGGTATGAGTATGTTACATGCCTATGAAATGTTCATTTTTTTGGGAGATTAGTTGTGTCTAATGGCCATTATGCTCCCTAAATTTTGTACTGGAATTGTTTTTCTATAAACACAATGCGAAAGTTCTATAAACACAATGTGTTTTGTAATGTAGAAGCCACTTTACAAATATGAGTATTCATTGTTTCCCATTTTGGAGCTTTAGAAACACAATGTGTTGTCAACTATAGAAAATTGTATGTCATGCTCTCCCTACATTGTGAAGTGTGTACTGTGAAGTACACTATATTTCAAAAGTTAATAGAGTCTTCCTTTAATGAGAAATGTGCTATTTGATAAAATAGAACCCTATCTATACGTTTGTATATCTACATTTCATGACAAAGCTTGGGTATGAGTATGTTACATGCCTATGACATGTCCATTTTTTTAGGAGATTAGATGCATCCAATAGCCATTAGGCTCCCCAAATTTTGTATTAGAATTGTTGTTCTATAAATATAATGCAAAATTTATGTAAACATAATGTGTTTTGGAATGTAGAAGTCTCTTTACAAATATGAGTATTCCTTGTTGCCCATTTTGGAGCTTTAGAAACACAATGTGCTATCAACTATACAAACTTGTATGCCATGCTCTCCCTACATTGTGAAGTGTGTATTGTTAAGTACACTATGTGTCGACGATTAATAGAGTCCACCTTTAATGATAAATGTGCTATTTGATAAAATAGAACCCCATCTATACGTTTTTATATCTACATTTCATGACAAAGATTGGGTATGAGTAAATGCAAGCTTCAAAACACATTGTGTTTCCCAACCTGCACTACACAACGTTCACCATTTTCAACAAGTTTTCATTATTGCCAATAATGGCAAGAAATTAGTGTTCTTGCTATTTGTAATGCAAACCTACATATACGGCCTTAAAAACCACAAGGGCTTGGGTATGTTGTGATGTGGAGGTTGACAAATACAGTGTGTTACGAAGCATGCATTTTTTATATCACATAGGTTGTGCAGGTTTAACTATCTACCCTAAAGCTTGGTTCATTCCATTAAGTGCAATTGACAAACGACAATGTGTTTTCAAACCTTGTATATGTGTGAGGACATTCATATATGAACACGTAACAATTGAATAGGTTAGTTACACATGAGCTCAATTTGGACATTTTTCCTCATTTGTGATAGATGTGGACTAAACATTAAAATTACAAAATTAAAAAACCCTCCACAGAAAAGCACATAATCAACTCTACATATTGAATGAAAACCCCTTTTTCCAAAGGAAAACCCTTGAAAACCCGTCAATTAATGTCGCTTTTTGCAATGAATATCCCTTCAATTTTTCAAAGTCCCTAGGCAGAATGGCAAAATGGCATATATTTCTGGTAGATATACATACCTACTAGCTAGTTGCTTGCACATGTCACATGCATTTTGGTAGGGAAAGTGGTTGCTTTGCATCGGCCTTTGAATGACTGGAACTCCCTTTTGAGGTCCCTAACAACCTCCAAAATGTGAATGTCGAAAGTGGTGATTTTTTCGCTTTTTGTGCATTCCAAATTATGTTTTTTAGAACATTATGACAGTTATGATGCATCTGACATGCGTTTTTCTAGGGAGAATAGCCGTGTCCAATGGGGAGAAGCTAATATCCCTACAAAATATAGTAAAATAAAGCTATTATCCCTGAAAAAATGTATGTCTTGGACATGATAACATAATTAGACATGTCTTATCCCTGAAAAAGGGAAATACGTTATCATGTGTAAGCCATGCGGTTTTGTAGGGAGATCTAATTTTATAATTGGATTCGGCTTCTCCCTAGAAGAACGCATGTCAGAGGCATCATAACATACAAAAATGCATTAAAACATACACCGCATGATGACACATCATAGTGCAGGGCCTCCCAAGATGGGCAATAAAAGTGACGAATTTGGCAGATAGGAGGAAACATTACGATGACTAAAGCAAGGAGATAATGGTGTCATTGGGTCACTTTTCTTGATGTTTATCGTCTATGATGTCATGGTGGGAGTTCAATCATAAAACTCACTGGTCTAGTGGCTTGAACGAGGAGATATCCTTTTCATTGAATTTTGTGCACCCATGGGCATTGGAGGCGAACTGATGTGAGTAAGACCTATGTTCTAAATTGTAATAGGTATCAAGTTTTTCTAGAATTTGTGTTCAAATATGATCTATTGCACAAAATAATTGGAGGTTGGAAAAAACATTATGTTGTGAGTTATTTCATTTTGCACGTTGAAAGGTGAAGGTTTAAGAGCACGGGGTGGAGTTGCAGGTGGGGGATATATAAAACTATCCAAATTCATTTGAGGGGTGAGTGACCAATTAGGTTGTTACTTGTAAAGTGTTTTAAAACAATATTTGGGTTGCAGGTTTCATAACACCCAATGTTTTCCAACCTACAATTACACATAGACAGTATGAATGCAATGAAAATGTTTTGGGTACTTACATAGTGAGAACCCAATTGGTTGATCACACCTCAAGTGAATTTGGATACTTTTATTTATCCCCCACCTGTAATTATATTGATAGTATGAATGTTTTGGAAGCCTTTTGTTTTGTAGACAGTAAGAATGTAATGAAGTTCACCTTGAAAATATATAGCAACTCTTAGTTACAATATAAATTGGATTTCAATTTCTTTGTATGATTGAAACAAAAAATGCACAAAATAATTGCAGATTGGAAAACACAATGTGGGTTGTCAGTTGTTTCATTCTACATGTTTAAATAAAGGGTTGAGAACATGGGGAGGAGTTGCAAGTGGGGGATACATAAAATTAACCAAATTGAGCAGAGGGGTGACTAACCAATTGAGTTGTTATGTGTAGAGGGTTTTACAACATTATGTGGGTTGTAGGTTTCTTAACACCTAGTTTTTTCCAAGTTCATTATATTCTTGCTATCTACAAAGAAAAATGTTCTCAATACAATCACAAAACATACCAAATTGAGGTGAGGGGTTTCTAATTCTTTGGGTCGTTATTTGTAAATGGTTTTAGAATAGTATGTGGGTTGCAGGTTTTATAACGCCCAGTGTTTTCCAACCTAGAATTTCATAAAATAGTATGAATGTCTTGAAAATATTTTGTTATTTAGACTGTAAGAATGTCTTGAATTGCACAAAATAATTGTACATTGGAAAACACAGTGGGTTCCAAGTTATTTCATTCTGTAGATGGGGGATACATAATTGAAACCAAATTGAGCTGAGGGGTGACTAACCAATTGGGTTGTTACGTGTATAGGGTTTTATAACACTATGTGGGTTGTAGTTTTCATAACACCATCTCTTTTCCAACCTGTAATTTTTTTGACAGTATGAATGTATTGAAAACCTTTTTTATTTAGACAGAAAGAATGTAATGGAAGGCACCTTCAAAACTTATCACAAGTCTTTATTAGAATAAAAATTGCATTTCAAATTCCTCTTATGATTGAAAAATATATTCTTGCTTACAACAGACGGTGCAATAAATTTTGGAACTTTAATTGTTTGTAACACTTGCAACTTTTTTTACATTTTACAACCAACTAGGGATGCACAAAAAAAAAGGGAAAGTGCTTCGTACAATGAAAAATGTTGTTGAGGTGGTCACCACACTTGACATAGTGTGTATTGGTGCATCTCCTTCGGGATGGTTGCATTCGACAAACGTGTAGGTAAGATATGCTAATTACAAGATGCATTTAAATGTTTAATTTTAATCTTTGATAAATAATTATGATGTTGACTAGAAAGTGGGAATGTTTTTCTCGGGAGGCAACAAAGGTTGTAAAGAGGACGTCCCCTCATTTTAGGAGAACGTTGAACGTTGAGGCAACGACATGTTCAGTAATTGATTATGAACTTCCAATTACCCTTTCCTTCCAATGTGTCAATCAGAATGCTTTATAATTTCATTTAGAAATTTTCATTTTTGTTATAAATATGTTGATTTTGACAGTATATCATTCCTTTGATTCAAGTCAATAATCGAGGAGATGATCACGCTCTCGCCGTAGTGCACGACGAAGAGGAAGAGGGTGCACAGGACAACCCTAAGGATGGGGCGGGCATGAATGATGCATGGGGTGATGTGGATGACAAGACGGTAGATATAATAACTCAATTATTGCATCATTTGGTTGTGTGTATATGTTGTGCATTCAATTTATTTTAATATAAAATATATTAAGCTATTTTATTTTTAAAACTTGTTGTGTAAGTTGTTGTTGAATACATAAGAGAAGTGGAGAAGGGGAGATATGTATACTACCGTATTATTGATAAATGTATGAGAAAATTTCATGATTGGAGAGTGTTCAACATGCATAGGATTTTGATTCACCAACGTCATCTTCTCACGCCACAAAAATGCAGTCTAAGCGCACCGAGGGGCAACTACAATGCTCGCCTCCTCCCCCTAACAAATTGAAAAAGTATCTTCAAAACAAGGTAGATAATATATGGAGAATTAAAATTGAATCTACGATATACTATCCAACACATGTGTGTTATTGAAAGAGTGTGCAGAAAGTATGGTAAACAAAACTTCGCTCTACTCTAGAAGCAAAGGAGGAGGTGATGGAGGCAATGCAATTATACAACAGTGGGGAGAGGAAGGAGGAAAGAAGGAAAAGAATATTGATGTTGCAGGAGAAAAAGAGAATGGATGAAATGGTAATGTGGAATTGAATTATTAAATTTTAATTTTGGTTGGTTCATTTTTTAGGTTTTGATATATACAAGGTTCACGTAACGTTAGCTTACATGACATGACAGGGTGATGGTCAACAAGCGGTTGCTAGCCTCGAGTAGGGTAATGTTGATTTGGAAGACAAAGTAGTGCCCACAAAAGCACAAGATGATGTTGTTCCTCTCAAACTATCATCTAACATTGAGAAGAAGGAGCGTACACGGTCAAAAGTTTCAAGGCACCCTCACATGAAGAAACTAGAAGAAATGTTGATTTTGAAATCTTTTGTTTAATGTTTGTTTTGATTATTTCAAAGAATTGGTTGCATGCATCTGAATTTGATGTGATGTTCCAATTCCTACTATTACTGTCGATTTGGAAGACAAAGTAGTGCCCACAAAAGCACAAGATGATGTTCCTCACAACCTACCATCTAACACTGAGAAGGAGCGTACATAGTCAAAAGTTTCAAGGTGTCTTGACATGAAGAAACTAGAAGAAATAGTGATTTCAAAATCTTTTCTTTAATGTTTATTTTTATTATTTCAATGAATTGGTTGCATGCATATGAATTTGATGTGACGTTTCAATTCCTGCTATTACAGGGAAAGGATGAACAATGAAGTGTTGGCCCCAAGTAGGGTATTGTTCAATTGGCACTGGAAAATGTACCTCGGGAGGGTAGCAAAGAAGAAAGGGTTCCTGCGGAGGGGAGCAAACGAGTGGTGGACGAATTAGTAAGTATCTATTTTTATTTATTGATTGTGGGTAGAGATTGTACGTTATTAATTTTTTTAATGTTTCTCACATTTAAGTACTAGGAAAAACATAGACCTCTTTCTTGAGTACGGGAAAATACGCTGAAAAGAGGTGGGAAAACAAATATTGAGGTGAGCACAACATTCCTATGAGTTCACCAATTTGAAATGTGGTATCTCCTTTCCTTGTGTACATTTATTATTAGAAATAAAAATTTCAAATTGATATGTTTGTGTATGTATCTCCTATTGTGAAATGTTTGGCATGTATTGCACGACAATAATGTATATATCAAAAAATGATATTTCTTTGTACATTATGAGATTATTTGGGTTTGGTTGGAATTTTCCCTCCTAGGATGGTGATAGGTCTATTGTACAACATCAGGGAGAAGTGCTCGATCACAGTGATCAGAGAAAGAAGAAGGTGTTCACTAGATTCCTATGACTTTAACTATCTAAAGTGTGCATTTTCATTTAATTTTGCACATATATTTATGTATTGTTGTTTGAATTTGTAAAGTTTTATTTTCTTCTTTGTCTTCTCACACCTTTGTCATTTGTTTTAGGATAAGAATGTTATTGGACGTGTACGAGCTTCCAAAAACATGGGCCTTGATCTTATTAGCGATGTAGTTGCAATGGAATTGGGATACAATAATAGAGATGGACGTGGGGATGGGGAGGGAGAGCATTGGCCTGCAAGTGGGGTAGGGTAATAAAGATGGAAATCATGGGGACAGGGAGAGTGTTGGCCTACAAGGGGGTGATGGAAATAAATATGGGCATGGGGATGGGGAGAGTAGTGGCTATCATCTATATCGGGACTGACACAACACACTTTCATGCTTATGTTCCAATTTATTTATGAATCCTTTAATGTGTCTTGAATTATGACTGACGTTAATGACATTTCCATTGCAGCCAAATCATATTGATGAGGAGAGGATAAATACTAAGGGAATCACTTTTAAGGTCAATGATCACATTGACCTTTGGTGGTGGCATAAACTGGTTGGCAAAGATATTGTAAATGTAGTGAGTAGAGATTCTCCTTGCCACAACATTCCACTTCCACAAGGTTATGTGAGAGTGAACATTGTTAAAGCCATTGATGGTGACTGCACACTACCTTATCCTGGTGCTTTTGCATAGACTATCAAAGAATGTGTGGATGGCTTCATGATATGGAAGCTCTCTAACTTGAGGCATTCTCTTCTAGAGGTACATATAAATTATTTCTTTTCATATATATCATACTACCTTATATATTTTTCCATGCATACGTAATTGTTCAAATTGTTTCTTATAGGCTGAAGGTGTTCAAATTGCAAAGGTCAAAGCATAGCCTCTCTAGAAATCTGTTGTTTCGCATTCATCATCTATGAGGGTTTGTGGAAATGGAATCACCCCTCCCTATATACACAAGAACCCAAAGAAGTGTGCCACTTATGAAGGCATCTCCTTAGTTGTAAAGAATAGGCAGCGTAGGAGATGATGAGACTGCCTGACAATACTCATTATGCATTGTGGGTTTCATCATGTATTTATTGAACAATTATGGTTTAGACATATATTGATTTCATATGTTTGAACACTATGTTTTGATTATACAGGAAAAACAGGTTTTGAAGGGACCTAAAACCCTTTACAACTTAATATACAAAATGTTGCTAGAACGATGCTACAGTAAGATATCAACAGTGGACCAAAAACTGGAATAACAAAAAAAAAAGAGTGTTGCACGAGAGAAAAAATAGCTAACAATCAGTAGCACCCAACAACAACAAAACAAAAAACCAATAAGAAAAAAATTGATACTCAGCAGGAAACAGATAGTAGACAAAAAAGAGAGAGCATAACAATATTTCATACTACTTAAGGTGTTGGCCACCTCAAGCTCCTGGCTCCTATGCATTTCTATCATGTCCAACAACTCTTTCTTCTTAACTTCAAAGGACTTTTTCCATTCAGCAGACCCTCTAACAACATAGCCTTTACCATCATCTTTCACACATTTTTTTCGTTTACCTTTGTCTGAGTGATCTTTCTCCATCAATTCAGAAAAATACATTTGGTCCTCCCTGAGCTCACTAATTTTACGAAACATGACTTCCAAAGAGTCCACACTATTCTTCACTGAAATGTGACACACATGGATAAGCTTATTTATGTCTACATTAGTATCCAATATCTTGGCTTCTAAACTAGCCAATCATTCTTCACACAAAGATTTGAAGTCACAGAAGGAACCCTCAAGGTCCACAATTTTTTCGATCAGAATATACGACACTGAGCCTTTCAAAATATTCTTCAAGTTCTCCTTCAAAACCCCTTATTTTAATATTAACCTTATTAAACTCCTAAAGATTCCACTTAGCTAACTTAAAAGTTCCAATGGCCCCAGCCCTAGCCATGCCCAACAGCTCAAACATTGAGGTAGAATCATCATTAAGATATAAAAATTCCTCAAAAATGGGATTTACCTTTAGAGGCTCCAACTTAGCACGCTTCTTCTCAGCATCCTCCTCATCTTGACCCTTAATTTCATCCTCCAGCTCCACATTGGGCATGCTGTGAACTGGGGAGTCATCAATTCCCACTACCTTTTCACTAGAAACCTTCTCCTCATAAATCACCTTGGTGTCCTTTGCTAAATCTTTCGAGGCCTGGATCTTCAATTTGGCAATGTGTTTGGATGCCCTCCTCAGCTTATCCTTGGCCGTTGTAGTCAAGACATTCTCCTGCAAACCCTCCTCATTACCTCCACCTTCGGCGTCTTCGTGGCTAAAAACCAACTCCATATTCCTGGGAGAGGACTCACCCGAGCCCACCTTTGTATCCTCACTGTCAGAAAGAACAAGGCGCTTAGCTACCTAATTTATTTTAAGGCTACCCTTCTTCCTCTTTTTTGAGGAGGTAGTCACAAGGGACGAGGATCCTTCTTCATCCTCTTCATTCCACTCCTCTTCTTCAACAATGTTGGTATCCAAGCTAGTAGAGTCGAAAACTTCACTCGGAATCTTCTCCTTGCCTTTAATAGCAGGGGCAGGGAGAAGAGCTTTAACATACTCCATGATTAAAATAATAAGACCCTCATGGAGGACCGGAGCCCTCCTATTTTTTAAATGTGCATAAACATAAACCTCCATGGAACATAACATAAAAATGAAAAGGAGATAAAAAACCCATTCCTGAAATGGTTTAAAAGAGTGAAATTGTGACCAAGGATTGTAGTGAACCTGCCTTCCAAATTCACATAGCGCATTATCACCTCTGCAACATTCGCCCATATCTTCTTGAGGGACTTGCACTCATACCCCCAACTTTCCATCTTAACCAGTTTCTTTCGTTCGTCATCTTTGAAGAATTAGGCCATCGCTTCCTCATTGCTCTTTTTATCCTTATAGAACTTATGGCCAACGATCGACAACCCAGTCACAGTAGCAATCAGCTCCTCATTTACATCCACTACCAGGTTCTTTATCTGGAGCTTGCAGTTTTGCCAACAAGACATAAATTTTGTCGAGGCATTTGGGTCATGCCCATGCAATCTTTCTAAAAATGGCATAAAATTCCCATGGCGAAGAATCTTCCATAGCTTCTTATTCTTCCTAAGGATCACACAAGAGTATGGCTCAATTCTACTTCTATCACCACCCATATCCTCAAACACCAGAAGAAGAAAACCCTTGTGATAATCACTCAACTGATAGCTAGCAAGCCAAACAAAACCCACAAAGTGTGTGAGTCAAGAATTGGTACTAAAGATTAAATGACACCACTACATCAACTTATCCAATACCATCATTTCTCATTAAGATCCTATATTTCTTAGGAAGGAGAGAGCCCTCCTCCCACACACGATACTCATTTAACCTTACAACCCCATTGGAAAATTTTTTTCCAATGAATTTCCTTCTCAAAAAATGTGAGAGACGCGGGTCTCTTCACAAGAACTTAACATGATTATAGTATCTTTCATTAATTGATCCACATTCCAACTAGGCTTGTGAGTGCCATGTAAATAATTGATGATATTTAAGGAATCACCTTCAACCCATATTTTGGAGTAACCCCTGTCCACAACATATTGTATGCTAATAAACATAGCCTTTGCCTCAACATAGTGATTAGTCCAATTTCCCAACGGGAGTGTCACCATGCCTAAGAGTCTACCATCCTCATTCCTCAACACCCCCCACATCCTGCAGGCCTAGGGTTACCCTTAGTTGCCCCATCAAAATTAACTTTGACCCACCCTGAAGTAGGTGGCATCCCCTTGCAACTCAATCTAGCATTTAAACTAGACTTAGAGATCACAAAAAGAATAGAGGGGACCTTCCAATTAGAAATCACCAAAAGGTCATACCCAGCCAAACAAGCAGTAGGGGCACACCGAGGTGCCTCAGAACCAATGATAGAAAAATTCTCCAGAACTGCCTAATGAATTTTGATGAAAATACTGCCAACTTTGAGCTTGGAATCATGAAACATTTTGTTGTTTCGTTCTTTCCGTATCCCCCACGCAATATGCGGGGCCATAAGATCCCAAAGCCAACAGAGAATAGGGGAGGTGGAGGGACACTTCCATTGGTCAAAAAATTTATCAAGGGAGTCCAGGAAGACCCAATCCAGTCTCCAAAGACCAAGAAATTTACTCCAAAGGATAGAGGAAAAATCACACCCAAGGAAGATATGGAAAGCACTTTCAGCATCAGCTTCACAAAGAACACATCTATTAGGAATTAAAAATCCCCTCTTATAGAGATTGTCCTGCGTTAAGACTTTACCTTCCATAAGCATCTTGAAAAAAGACATTCACCTTGGGGATCAACTTCTTATTCCATAAATTCCCCAGAAAGGAAAAGAATCAGACTTTTCCAACGAATTAACAAGGGAAGAATCCATTGGAAAATTACCATTAGAACATGGAACCCAAGCAACCCTATTCGGCCTAAAACAAATGGGGATACAGATGTTGCACAAGAAGTCCTTAAGAACCTTCAAAGATGGGTCCCAATCTTGGAAGTTTTTCCACTCCCCATTTTGAGAATAATCTGCCACCCTTATGCCAAAGAGGCGTTTGAAAATAGGAACAATGGGAGGAGCCCAGGGGAAATTGATCAAAGGTTTAAAGTCACACCAAGCATCCTCCAAAAAAATAATTTTGGTACCATCACCCAACAACCACCTAACACCATTAGCAATCAAATCCCTGCAAGGAACAATATTCCTCCAAAAACAAGAACCAGAAGGAATATCATCAGAAGTCAACATATTCCAAGATCTCCCAAAGCCATGCAAATACTTGTTATTATCTAGAGTAGCCCACCCTGTTTCCTCATTAAGGAGCCTCAAAATATTCTTAAAAAAAAGTGCCTTATCAAAATCTTTTAAGTTTATGATGCCAAGACCACCCCATTTCTTTGGTTTACAAACCAAATCCCAAGCCAAAAGAGGAATTCTAGCTTTGGTTTCAACACCCGACCACAAAAATATTCTCATTATTTGTTCCATTTTCTCTTCAAATTTGACTAGAATTCTAAAAAGACTCATTGCATACAAAGGAAGATTCTAAAGAGTAGAAGAAATGAGTTGTACCTTCCCCACTTAACTGAGAAGCACCCCTTTCCAACCCGCTAGCTTTCTATTGAATTTATCCAATAGACCCAACCAGAAGGACTCCAGGATCTTAGAAATACAAAAAGGAAGCCCCAAATAAGCAGACGAGAGCTCACCCTATTGCACGAAAGAATCTTGGAAAGCTTCAACTGTAGAGCTTCAGGGATGTTGAGGAAAAACATTTGACTTTTAGGGAGATTAATACACTGACCAAACGCCTTCTCATAATCCTCAATCAATCCCTTCATAGTTTTGACTTCATGAATAGAGATTTCACCCATCTTAATAGTGTCATCAACAAATTGTTGATGGGTGACAAGATCACATCTAGAAGAAGGAGAGAGGCCCTTCAATAACTCGATCAATAAAGCCTTTTGGATATTTCTACCAAGAGTCTCTTCCATCAAGATGAAAAGCAACAGAGAGATAGGATCTCCCTGCCATAGACCACACGAACTCCAAAAAAAAGGGAGAGGAGAACCATTAACCAACACAAAAAAAGACAAAGTGGAGATGAGCTGATCAACAAGTTGACGAAACTTCTGACAAAAAACAAAGCATTCCAACACCTCCAACAGAAGCTTTGAGAAGGTCTAGTTTCAGGAAGAAACCCAACTTCTTAGAAGCATTAATAGAATGAGCAAGTTCATGAACAATTATTATAGAGTCCAAGATTTGACAACCCTTAACAAAGCCACTTTGTTGTTTAGAGATCAGATTCGAGAGACACTTTTGCAGTCTGGTGGCAAGCACCTTCTAAATATTTTTGTAAATGAAGTTATAGAGACTAATCGGGCGATACTCACCAAAGCTATTAGCATTAGCAGATTTGGGAATCAGGACAATGAAGGTCACGTTCAACTCTCTGAGTAATCTTTTGGAACCAAATAATTCCTTGGTGGCATTAATCACATCTTCCACAACAATCTCCCAACACGATTGAAAGAATAGAAAAGGAAAACCATCAAGCCCAGGGGCCTTATTCCCCTCAAAAGAAAATACCACATCCTGTATTTCCAAAGCAGAAGGGATAGTAGCGAGCTCCCTATTCAGGTCCTCCAAAACCAGATGGGGATAACTTCCAAAGAAGCCTCCACACTATTCTAGTCCCACACAAGATCATCCTTAAGCATTTTCTCAAAGAAATTAGCACCCGCTCTTCTAATAGCCTCCTCATCCTCCAACAACAAACCATCAGCCATAATTGAGGAAATTATATTAGATGACTTATGCCTGAGGGAAATAAGGTGAAAGAACTTGGACTTGTGGTCCCCAGACTTTAACCAAATCGCATGAGATCTCTTCCTCCAAAAATATTCCTCTTTTGCAACAATGTCAGGCAGTTGAGTGAGAAGGTCATCCTCTTACAATTGGAGATCCTCTAATAAAACCTTTGACTGAATGGCATCTTGAATACTATCCAGCCTTTGAGTAACAAAATTCTTAGAAAAAAAAATGTGACCAAACGATTCTCTATTCCATTTCTTGAGATTTCTCTTAACAAAAGTCAACTTTTTGGCTACTTTGAACATCACACTGCCATCAATATTCACTTACTGCCAATTATTAATACAATTCATAAATCTCGGATCCCTCAACCACATAGCTTCAAACCAAAAAGGAAAACACTTCTTACCCCCAAGTCAATCAACCACAAAAGAGATAGGGAAATGGGCAGACCCGCATCTCGTAATAGAGGATAGGGAACATGAAAAATCCACAAACCAAGATGTTGAAGTCAAAGATCTATCCAGCCTAACTTGGATAATATCCACACCAACACGTCTGTTGGACCAAGTAAACTTATCCCTAGTCATCTTCACATCAATAAGAGCATTATCATCAATGAACGTTCTTAAATCCAATCAACTATCAGGATTGGCCTACCAACTACCCACTTTCTCATTATCACAAAGAGGAGTCTTGAAATCTCCCATAACTATCTAGTGGCTATCCAAAAAATTAGTCCGAAGACACCCAAGATCATCCCATAACTTCTTCCTAACCTTCTTCAAATTAGGAGCATACACATTGGAGATAATCCATGAGAAAGAATCCCTAATCAAAACAAACTTCGTTTCCACATGGTTAAAACCTTATGCAATCGAGAAACCTTTAATCATCCCAACATTCCAAAAGGTAGTAATGCCACCTGAGGCTCCCTCAGAGCTAACCCCATGAAATCCATAGTCCTTAAACAAAGATTATTTAATTCTTATAACTTATCAATTTGTATTTTCATTTCTTGTATCGGCAAGATGTCTGGTTGATGGTCCCAGACCAAGTTCTTCAGGAGGTCTTTCTTATGCATATTATTCAACCCCATGATGTTCTAGGAGATAATCTTCATTTTCACAATGAGGAGGTGCTCTTTGAGCATAGTTCGAAGAGGGTTTTTTGAACCCCTTCTATAATATCCCTCTTGCAATCCCTCTCCCTACTTTTCTGCAAAGAGGGTCTCCCCTGGCCCCTCTGTTCAGATCCACAGTCCACTTTTTTCCTTCTCATGGTAACACCTTTGTGGGGTTGAGGAGGAGGAGAAAGAGGGGACTTCTTCTTTCTTCCCCTCATCAGAATATAACCTTCTTCATCCTTGCTCCCTATATCTACAACCACCAAAGCGCCATCTCCAAACACCAGCCCAAACGCACATTCTAGTGGGGGAGTCAGGGCTATAGTAGGCTACAAAATGGTACATTTAGGGGAGCATAAAGTATCTGATACATGATCCACATTCTATTCTATAGATTGGGTAGTGGCCTCGTCCATAGTTTTCTTAGTCTCCTTGTCAACTTCATGATGAGGGATAGATTGAACTTCAATATTAACTTCACCCTCCAAACCATTGCCAGCCGCTGACTCACCCTGCTCTGGTGGAACTAAATTCCCCTTGGCCTCCTTGATCTTCCAAACCTTAGTTTAAGGAACAACCTTGGGCAGATCCACCTTTTTCGGGAAGTCCTTAGCCCAATGACCCATTTTTTTGCATTTGAAACACACAAATGAAAAAAATTAAAAAACAATTTGTTGCTTACAGGAACCCACCTTTGAGTTAAGGTGAAAAAATTCAGGCATCACAACATCTTCATCAATCATTACACAAAATCTTGCTGCAACCATCTGCCTTCTAGAGAGAGTGGCATCATCAATAGAAACTAACTTCCCGGAAGTTAGCCACTGCCTTAAACACTTCTTCATCCCAATATTCCAAAGGCGGGTTCAACAACTTTACTTGCACAGGGGATGAATAGAGATCCATCCCAGGCTCCCAAGGGCATAAAACCAAAGTAAGATGCCCAAAAGACCATGGTCCTTTTGCAAAAAACCACTCTTAGGTCTTCATCACAGGAAAAGGCAAAGGAAAAGAGTCCTTTAGCCATAACTGCAACTTCAACTTAACCCTTCAAAGCCCACTTCTTGCAAACCCAAGTGTGGACCTCCTCAATATTAGGTCGAGGACCTAAAAAACTTTCCTACCAGAGAAAAGTCTATTCTAGCTATATTTTTGTCTACAAGAGAATCTAAAATGGACAAGGAAAATCCACCTTCAATGTCAAAAGAAGACACTGATTTAGCTGCAACGCCTTTGCCTTTAATTTTTGAGGAAAAAAGGTCATCCCATCTTTGCCCTAGCAAAGATGACTGACCCACAGGTTGGCTAATTCCCACTAAAACATGGTCAATCCAGGTATTTCTCAAATTAGTCATAGATGATTCCCTAGTTGGGGCCCACCCATTATCACCATCAACCACATGACCCCCAAGATCCTTTGGAAGTGCCTTCGTCAAAGGAAAACCAACACAAGACTCCTTGAAAGCCTCAACGACACACTTACCCTCAGAAAATTTTTCTTTGACCACGTCCTCACCACACAACCTATCCTTCCCAGCAACATCACTAGAGAGCACCAACGCATCCACACCACACGATCCATCCCTCGTAGCAGCATCAATAGAAAGTCCCAAATCCGTAGACTGACAAACTGAAAGTCACCATGATTTCAAGGGATTGAGTTCAAATTCAAATCACTCAAGCCCACCACCGCATTAGTCTTCTCCCCAACGGTCTTCTTGCCAATGATCTGCTCCATCCCCCTCGCTATTGAATTCACCTCTTTGAACACTATGTTGTTATACATTTCATATCATACTTTTCATTTCCTTGTATAATTACATTATAAACAATGTGAAATAATGGTAGGCAATGCCACATGAAGTCTTATTATTTATGGTAGTTTTCTTATATTTATGAAAAGTTGACATTTAAATTGTTTGAGCTCAACTATTTTGAAAATAGAAGTCAATAGTATTAAATAGACTAATTGCATGCATGGTATCCAATAGAGTATAGCAATAAATGTTATGTGTATGTATATATGTATCTATGTGGGCAACCATTTGTAGTGTTGGAAAACACACTGTCCTTTGTCAGTTATTTCCTCATGAAAAGTTTTTGTTTTGTATTCTCCAAGAATGTAATGAAGTCCACCTTCAAATTTTAGAACAAATCTTTAGTACAGTAAAAATGACATTTCACTTTATTCATTTGATTGGAACAAATAAAATGCTCACATTATTTACAATGTTGGAAAATGCACTATCCCCTGTTAGTTATTTTCCAATGATTTTTTTTTGTTTCATACGCACCAAGAATGTAATGAAGTCCGCCTTCAAATTTTAGAACTCTTTGGTACACTAAAAATGGCATGTAACTTTCTTCATCTAATTGCAACAAATAAAATGCTCACACTATTTGCAGTGTTGGAAAACACACTATCCCCTCTCAATTATTTCCTTGTAAAAAGTTTTTGTTTCATATGCACCAAGAATGTAATGAAGTCCACTTTCAAATTTTATAATAACTCTTTGGTACACTAAAAATGGTATTTCACTTTCTTCATCTAATTGGAACAAATAAAATGGTCACATTATTTGCAGTGTTGGAAAACACACTATCCCCTCAATTATTTTCTCCTGAACAATTTTTATTTCATACACACCAAGAATGTAATGAAGTCCACCTTCAAATTTTATAACTATTTGGTACACTAAAAATAACATTTCACTTTCTTCATCTAATTGGAACAAATAAAATGCTCACATTATTTGCACTGTTGGAAAAACCACTGTCCCCTCTCAGTTATTTCCTCCTGAACAGTTTTTTCTTTTGTACACAACAAGAATATAATGAATTCCACCTTAAAATTTTAGAAAAACTCTTTGGTACACTAAAAATGACATTTTGCTTTCTTCATTTGATTGGAACAAATAAAATGCTCACATTATTTGCAGTGTTGGAAAACACATTGTCCCCTCTTAGTTATTTCCTCATGAAAAGTTTTTATTTTGTATGCACCAAAAATGTAATGAAGTCCACCTTAAAAATTTAGAACAAATCTTTGGTACACTAAAAATGGCATTTCACTTTATTCATTTGATTGGAACAAATAAAATTCTCACATTATTTGCAGTGTTGGAAAACACATTGTCTCCTCCTAGTTATTTCCTCATGAAAAGTTTTTGTTTCGTATGCACAAAGAATGTAATGAAGTCCACCTTCAAATTTTATAACAACTCTTTGGTACACTAAAAATACATTTCACTTTCTTCCTCTGATTGGAACAAATAAAATGCTCACATTATTTGCAGTGTTGGAAAACACACTATCCCCTCTCAGTTCTTTCCTTTTGCAACTTCAAAGATACAAGGGAGGATGGGGAGGATTTGTAGGTGGGGGATACATAAAACTATCCAAATTCACCTAAGGGGTGAGTAACCAATTGGTTTTTTCATATATAGGGTTTCACAAGAGTATGTGGGTGGCAAGCTTCTTAACACTAAGTGTTTGCCAACATGCGAATTTCAAAAATACTATGAATGTAATGGAAACCTTACAAATCAGACCTCAAAAAAATAAAAACTATTTTGGTTGATTCAATATTTATTTTACGCTTTGGGATTATCGTTCATCATCTTTCTAAAGTTTTGGATATTTTATATAAAGTATAAACACATTATCCTTATTTTTGCACAACATCTTTTAACTTGTACCATTACATACACTTAACTTTTGAATGGCGAGTCCTTAATCATATCCAAAATGTATTGAGCCTTGTTATAGTGATTAAGTATATTACTTGTGCTTTGTTGTATGAAATTTGGTGACATTGCAATGCCTTTACTTGTCAATCTAATGTCAAGCTTATTGTGTGTTTGCAAAAGTATAAAATGTGTGTCTATAAAACACGACTGTACCATAAGAAGTCTTAATTATTACTATAAATTATTCTTCGATATAATATTAGTTCTTGACATACATTCAAATGAATTTCCTACTCGTAATTTGTGGGTTAAATATGTTCTCTTATGGTGTGCATGGTGAATCATTTTATTCCAAGAGCGGTGCCTATTTCATCAGGTTTTAAAGTCATACCATACCAAGGGAAACAAGATATCTTAATAATAAGGAATCTAACTTGGACATAAACAAACAACACAAATATCATATGAAACAACTAAGTTTAGTTGTTTATCCATCTAGAAAAATCTAAAAAATCATATGTAATAGATAACTAGTCATTACAAAAGCTAAAAATCATATTCATTATGGTAACCATAGTGTGTTATATATTTACTGTCTATAAACGTTCCTAGAACAAAATTGTAAATATAACACATGGCAACGAGTGCAAGGAAATTGCTAATGACATCAAAATTCTATTGAAATTGGATACAATCATATATAGAATATGTGAAAACTTTGTAAATATTTGTGATTAAAAATTTCATAAATATTGGCTATAATAACTAAATAGTTTGTAAACATTGTCAACTAGGTCAACCATTTATGAATAGGTAACATTTATGCATTATCACTATTAGGAAGAATTCTCTGCACTTTGATTGTCAAGTTAGACTTCATGGCATACAATTTAGGTATCCCATAATTTACGTGTAACAACTTGAATGACGATATCACATAGTGCACCTCGAACTTGATAGTGAGTTGAATTTGAAGACAACAAGCAACCATTCCTCAATAGGACCCTTGTGATAACTAATTTGAGATTCCCCCTTAAGGAATCTGATGAATTTCATGCTCAGCTCGTTGGGAAGACTGTGCTTCTTGATGATTATTGTTGGTTTAATGGATACCTTCCAAATGCATCCAGCTAGGAAAAGGTCATGAATCTCTTGGTAAAGATGGATTGGCCAATTACAAAAATTTACAATCTCTATTTGTAGATTGTGTTATTTAATGTTCAAGATCGTTTTTCGCCCATACCCCATAGACATGGTTAAAGTAATGAGTATAATTATGAAATTTGATGTCATCACACTTTGGCCCATTTCTATCAATTATCCTTAACATCTTTTCCCTCAACCTATACAAGAGACTCAATTCCTCTATCTGAGCGAGGACATTACATGGAAGATACGAGTGGTAGTTGGTCAACCAACTAGAGACCCATGTGTCTGCATTACACGACATCTTGTATACATGCATCAAATAAATTATTAGCTTTCACATCTTGACCATACAAAGCAGAATTAGAACAAGCAGAATTAAATAACACAGAACCCACTATGTTTTCCACCCTGCCAATATATTGTGCATTTATTTTGTTAACAAAATTAAAATGTAGTTTTCGCTCAAACAAACAGATGTGGTACATGTTCATAGTACATGTATTAACTTAAGAGATTATACCTATTCTTGATAGGTTGACCTTTCACCCGACAAAATCAAATAACACATAACCCATTGTGTTTTCCACCTTTCCAATATGTTGTGCATTTTTTTTGTTAATCATACGAAAAAATCAAAATGCAATTTTCACTCAAACAAACAAATGTGGTGCATGTACAAGGTACGTGTATTCACTCAAGAGATTATACCTATTCTTGAGAGGTTGACCTTTCACCAAGCAGAATCAAATAACATAAAACCCATTGTGTTTTCCACCTTGCAAATATGTCGTGCATTTTTTTTAAACATACAAAGAAATTGAAATGTATTTTTTTCTCAAACAAATAGATGTGGTGCATGTCCAAGGTACATGTATTCACTTAAGAGATTCTATTTTTTCTTCAAAACTTGAGGAAGGAGTGTGTGTAGTATGTGCAATGGGCAAATCGCAATGCGCATCTGGAGCAGTAGCTTCTAAAATGCTTGAAATGAAAAATAAAATAGATGTAAAAACACTTGAAAAGAAGTAGAGTAGAGTGAGTGAGATAGATAATGTATTGAGTGAAAATTGTCTGATGTCAGATAGATGTCAGTGTAGAAAAATAGAATCAGTTGGATGGAGACATGAAATTATGATGTGAAAACTGTAGACAACTTGTGTAAACAACTCTTTTAGAAGATACAACTACATTCTCTAATTAGAAATACACTCTCATGTTGACCAAAAAGTTGTTGCAAAGCTACATAACAGTATTGAATAAGGTGCATGTGCAATATGTGCAATGGACAAATGGCAACACACACGTGGAGCAACATGTACTAGAATGCCTTAAATGAAAAAGGAATCTACTATGAAAACACTTGAAAAGAAGTAGACCAAAGTGAAAGAGATAGATAATGTTTTGATTGAAGAGATTCTTCTTGCTCTTCACAAGTTGAGGAAGCAACGTGTGCAGTATGTGCAATGGGAAAATGGAAATGCACAACTGGAGCAACAGGTACTAGAATGCATGAAATGAAAAGGGAATCTGATGTACAAGCACTTGAAAAGAAGCAGTGAAGAAAAACAAAATCAGTTGGGTGGAGACATGAAAGTCCAATGTGAAAATTGTAGACAACTTGTGTGAACAACTTTTTGAAAAGACAAAATTCTTACCTACAGATGGTGGTTCACTGATGTATGCTTCTGCACTCCTTAGTAACTCTTCAAGAAGCACTAGAGTGAGCACACATTGGTCAGCATCAACCTATCATTGTAGCCAAAATTTTATATGGAAGCATGCTATTGCATAATGTAATACCAAAAAATGGACTTACCTACGTATAGTTGTTAAATTGGAACCATACCTTCCATTGCGTTTACACTCGCAAAAGATAGTTACCAATGAGGACTCATTTCCACACATTCAAATTCTAAAGAGAACAAAAATACCAAAGAAAAAAATTAAGAGGTGGTAGAAGCCAGTTAATGGAAAAAGAAATCTGCAATACCATTCCTATTACAATATAGAAATTGAAACGGGTTTTCTCATAGTCACTCGTATTAGATGTTGTATCCTCTAGCCAATCTATAATAGGTGTTCCTGACATCTCATATTGCATATTGACATTAATATTAAAGCTATTGTCCATGGACAAGGGAAAGGAGTCACACACAAGAGTTAGATGATCTAACTATTCTGCAGCACACTCCCTATGATGGGTTGCACATCGAGAATGATCCCTTCTTGTACTAAACCATGGACGTATGTGAACAATTCTATTTGCATCTACATTGGGATCTTGAATGAACTCAAACAACAAGGCATTGGATTGTTGCACATCTTGTAGAAACCTCTCGACACATTGTGCATATGACTATACTTGTTTTAGACACTGGCGTGGTGTACGCATCACTTTCTTCAAGATTTCATTTGTGTCATTCCAAATACACATTTTCTACAAATATTCATCATGTTAATGATTGACAGAAGGAGCTTCTATAGGGGTGAGAACATTAGTACTATTTTTTTGGATGCCCTCCTGTGACAATGTCCCATTCAAATTTATCCCTCTATCAATGGCTTCACCTTCGTCATCTAAATAACACACAAGAAACTTGTATTAGGCTGTAGAAAATGGAAAACACAATTGTATCCCATAAAGTAATTCACTTTGAATTGAAATTCACTTACCGTGGACCACCCCTTCAACATCAGATGATATTTTAATCAATTTGGAAACCTTAAGGACATGTTTGCAAGTGTTCCCTTGCAAACTCCAAGGGCACTCACAAACAAAAAGGTGCTCACCAAATTTTTGAACCAGGTAGTGGTCACACCTACTTTTTATTTTCACCCAGTGCCTTCCAAGATGTGTTTCATCTAGAACACAATCATCATCTAGAATTTCCTTCGTCCTCTCCAAACTAGATTTAATATTTTGAATCTTATAGTTCATCAAAAAACCATGATGTTGCAACTTTTTCTTTTTCCTAAAGAATGGTTCCATTTTATACATGTGTAATACAAATATTCCATTCGCCTTGTGCAATTTTTTGATGATCACATAAGTATCAAGTTTTCAACATGAAATGGTATGACTCGATGGTAGCATTTGTATCCTAGTTGGCATGTGGGAATAGTCTACAGTTTTTCACCCACATTGTTGCAAAAAAATCAATAGTCAAGAAAACCACAACGCATTAGAGGTAACTTGAAAGAATGTGAATGGTACGAATCGAACAAGGTGATAGAAATTGTCCTCGCCAATTCGGCCATCTCCTTCACACCAGGTCTTCTTGAGGTACTATAAAATTGGGGGTAATCATTGAACTCCTCAAAGAAATATTTCAATAGCTGAGTGATGTTGTCTTCGCTATCACTGATCGCCATCATGATCATGCCAAGTCTGTATAAGGTGTCCATTACTCTTTCCTTGGTTGCATACTTATGTACATTCTTCAACCAAGTCGTTCAAACATGCCAAATGTATAGAAGCACACAACATCCAAAGACAACCCTAATAGATAATACAAAGGATATTGTTTAGCACTCATTTGAATGACAAAGTAGCATTGAAATAAATGCAAACCAACCAAACCATGCACTTACTGTATGGCCTAAATTTTTGTAGTGGCATAATCGATAAAAATGAATTGATTCTTCAGTCGAGACTAGCTCTTCTTCCATGGGCATGCACTATGTGTAATGTCCCCATTTTATCCATTCGCTCTTCGGTGAGAGATAGCCTATTTCCAGAAGCCTGTAGGCTTGTCAGTGGTAAAATTAGGGTTTCCTATTTTATAGGGGTTCTAAAGCATTTTTGAGGGTTTGCATGTATGATTTTCTGATGCATGTCTGGTGGAGTTTATTGGGTTTTTGGAGAGCTTCAAAATGGTGTAACATGCATCTCCATCTAACAACCTTTTCCAGAACTTGCTATTTTTAGCCAACATATTGGAGTTTCAAGTTTTGGATTGCAGATTCTTTTTGGGTTTTCAGAGAGCTTCGCAGTGGTATGGCATGCAAAGGCATTGGATTTTTTTTTAGAATTTATTATTTTTAGTAAGTTCTATTTTTGGCAATGCCATCTTGCGCAGTAGCATCAGCAGTCAGCTCAGTTTCCATTTTAGGCAGTGAGTTTGGAGCATAATTGGCTTTCAGCATTTTGAGGCTCATTTTGGTGAAATGATTTATTTTAAGTCATTAATGTTTTAAAATTCATTTAGGCCCCATGGCCTAGATTAATGACTTAATGATGTTTTAAAAGGGGGCCATTGAGGGAGGACGCCTCATGAAGTAATTAAACAAATTAAACATTTAAATGTTTAATAATTCTCTAAGAAAACTTGGATGCCAAAATGAAGAGGAGAAAAAAGGTGAATTAAATGTTTTAAAAATTAAATTATTGCAAAAGTAAAATGGGCGTCCCTTTTGGAGGAAGATGGAAAGCCAACGGTCATCTTCAATTCTATAAAAGAAGGCCTTTGCTCTCTCATTTCTCATCTTTGGAAAATTATAACAAAATGTTGCTGGATTGAATTCAAAACCCGGCTAAGGGGAAGCTTAGCAATTCTACTCCATTCTTCGAGCCTGAAACTATGGTTCCCTAGATGGTGGTTTGAGAGTGTGCTTCATCCAGAAGTACATATTGAGCATTATTGTGGATTTTTGGTGAGATATTTCTAGTTGTTATGTTGTTGGTTATTGTTTGGTTGAAGGAGATTTTCATTTACAGCTCTTTGTATGATTTTTATGTGCTTATGGGTATTGAAGCAATTGATTCCCAGTACATGGGCGACCCTTCTTGCAGATTATTAGATTTTATTTTGTAGTTTTGGAATTTCTAGAGGAGGTCGTACTTCCTCTAGGCCGTACCATTCACATGATGATTGCTTTGGAAATCAAACTCATCAACAGTGGTTGTTTCATGGTTTAATTTAGGCTTGATGATGGCCACCTTGTCATTGGAGAACTGTAACTACAATTTGGAGAGTATACTTGAGGTTTTGTGAAAGAAATAAGAATTTTGGTAGTGTATTTACTTGTTGGTCTGGTTATTTCAGCTTGTTGGGTTTTATATGAAACTTGAATATTTATGTTTCATGCTATATTTCTTGGGTCTTTCAACTCACATTTGTAAACAGAGATATAGTGTAATTCTTGCAGAAGTATGGAGCAAATTTCTATTGCATATTCATTGTAATAGTTCATTGTAAGGCAGAAACAGTAGTACTGTTTAGTCATTTATATTTCTGTAATTACTTTGTGATTTTAATTTACACATTGTAACCCCTGGATGGTTTACCGCTAGTGTGGAGAATAAACATTTGTATTTCTCTTTCTCGCCCACTGAAAAGTGGTGAATTCCCACTATTGAGTGGATGCCTGCCGCAGTGGATGAAATAGTTTAGAATTGTAATGTTCTTTCCCCCCACTAATTAAGTGGTAGCGTGGAAATCTCTCATGGTTGGTTCACTGCCTCTTTCTGCTTTCAATTGTATTTACTTTCAATCATAATTCAGTTTCCTCCACCACATGTTAGCATCTCACCCACATCAGATCTTGTATGCACATTCTTGGCATTGAGTGCATTTCATTTGATTATTCTTTAGAAGCTAACGCTAATAAATTGGCGTAGTGGTGGTTTGTGTTGTGTTAATTCAAAGAAAAAATTGGTTGGTACATTTCAATGGTATCAGAGCAGAAAATCTTGCCATCCTGTTGATCAGTGCTTCATTGTTTAGGCAGATTTGAGTTCAGTTTAGAAGATTGGCAGTTAGGCATGGCTAATGACAAAGAGATGAAATTGGTAGAGGTATTGTATATGGTTGGAAAGAGACTTGACAAAGAGTTTTAGTCAAGGGAGAATGAAGAGAACAATCTTCACTTGTTGGAACAATGTTTGAGATAGGTGAAGCAATCACCTTATGAGATAATGCAATTGGCATTAGCACCTGCAGTGACTCTTTTCAATCAGCCTTATTGGCTAAGGCATCCAGATGAAGAAACCAAGTTGTTGATTTCTTCTTGCTTCATGGAAGTGATAAGAATTATGGAACCACAATTGCCCTATGATGAAGAAACTGTGAAGTTCATATTAAATATGATAGTTGAGAGTTTCCAAGATTTGGATGAAAATGGGAGTGGTTTTTTTTAAGGAGAGTTGTTGTTTTAAAAAAAAGAAAAAGTAAGAACTTGCATCCTTCTGATAGAATTGGAGATGGAAAATCATATTTACCATTTGTTTAATTATCTCTTCACTTCAACTTGGAGTGAGCTGGTAGATGGGGTGTTTGTAGTTGTTAAGAATGTTCTCATTGACACCATCAAAGAAGTTGATACTCTTCTTGAAAGTGTGCAATCCCTTCTCAAGAATGCTTATGAGCGTGAAGAGCAGATTTCTCCCACTGGCGATTTGTTAGTCAATGAAATTTTTAGACAATGTGAAGAATAGTTGAAACCACTTATGAAGAAGATTGTTGAAAACAAAGAGGAGATTTCTAAAGCTAAAGAGGAGAATGAAAGTTGGAATCCCTTTGAATTCATAGCAACAGTTCAAGGGGTATCTATGGATTTTCTCTCATCCATGCATTCAACAAAAGAAAGCCATATGCCCACAATAATTCTTGAAACGCATGAAAAATCCAGAAATTCTATAGAAGAATGTAATGTGACTAAAGAAGCCTCAAGTGCAAATCCAAATGAAGGAGTAGTTCAGTTAGAAGAAAATTCTTGTTCAACCAATGAGATGCTACTTCACAATTCTGGAGAATGTTGGTTTGAAAGTCAAGCTAAAGAGGAGGAAGAGAAAGAGGAAGCTAAAGTCTCTTCCCATTACAAAGTTATTTTGACCAGCTCCTTTGAATCATGTGTAGAAGACAACATGGAAGGTGAAGCTTCAAGTAGTAATAAGGCATATTTCTCTTCACCTGAAGCCAAACTAAGGCAGAAGGCTAAGGAATTGGAAGGCACTTTGGATGGAATGATGAAGAGTGTCCATCACATGCGAGACAAGTTGGGGAGTACAGCTCAAACAATTTTTGGAATATTTATCCGACAAATTTGTACTACATCATCTCAGCCAACATATGTAGATTGCAACTCAAGCTCACAAACTGCTGAAAATGGAATTCAAATTTTGTTACAGCTTGATGAATTGCATCAACATGTTGAAAATTTGATTTATGTTGTGCCTAGAGGAAAAGATGTATGTTGCATTTCCATTACTAATATGAAGTCCATTAAGTTTGCCTTGGAGGAAATCAAATCAAGTCTTTTGCACATCATTTGTGTTAAAGAAAAAGTGGCCAAAATTGTCGACAAGGCATTGGAGTGGAACGAGCTTACCAAAACCAAGTTGCAAGAAGTGCATGAGACTCTAATTGAAGCAGAGAATCAGATTTATGTCATTCAATATTCATGGGAGCAAGAAAACAAAAGAAGAGCAGAGGAGCTTGAGGTAATTCTTGATGAGCTTTATATCATACAAGAAACATATGATTTGGAATGTTGTCCTGAGAAATTGAAGCATTCAAATTCTCATCAACAAGTTTTTCAGGCTTTTGATAATCTCTTGTATGAAGAAGATGCTAGTAAGGTTTATATAAATCCTGTTTTTGAAAATGATGAAGGAATTTCTTCAGAGATTACTGAAGGAGGAAATTTGAGTTTGTCTTCTAGCATTGGAGAGTTGATACACGAGTTACATTAAGTTGAATCTACTGCTGCTCCTAGTGCACCCATTCAACAAGAAATGGTAACTCTTGGATCACAAAGAAATGAAGACATTCTGATTGTTCATCAACAAAGAGATGATTGGCATGTTGATGAAGGTTTTATTCATTTTTTGATGAGGATGCTTGTGAGGCTCTTGTTAGAATTTAGTGCATGTTCATCATCTCTTAGGGTGATTGATTTCAGAATTGTATTTGATGAAGGATTCATGGAATATTTTCGGCAAATCATGACACAAGATTCTAGATTAAATTTCTTCAACGAACATAGGTTGGTTGATTACTTCTTGGAGTTTCAAGAAGCATCAATTCAGATGAAACAAGAAAATTAGAGGATTTGTGTGAGCAATTCTTCGTCTGAGAAGTGGTTCTTCCTTGCTGTTGGTTTGGAATCCTAGCATTATTTGGAAATGAGGTAATTCTAAAGTGGATAGACCAACACATTATTTTCAGAATTTAGTTGTGATTATTTTCTCTTGTGTTGGGAAATGTCTTCAATTGAAAAATAGCATTTGGGATTCCAAGTACATTCATATGAAGATTGGTATGCATAAAAATAAGATTGGTTGGAGAGATAAATTTCTAAATTTTAATTTTATGATTGCTATTATCTTCTTTTTCTACCATGGATTCATTACTTTTGATCATAAATTGGTGTTCTAAGAAGGAAATGTGATCATAAGTTGGTTTGTGGTGGGATGGGAATCCTTGTTGAAGGTGCCACTAGCTTGGTTCATGAGCAGTCATGTCAATTTTGATGAAAAGTTCTTAAGTTGTAGCTGCTGCTCACTTTCTTGGATGCTGATTTTCCAAAAATCAGATCTCAAGATGATTATTTCAGACCCGTTTGGTAGCTGGTTATTTTATTTTCAGGGCTCTCCATCTCTTATTCAGATGATATTTTTGCCTCAAATAAGCAAGGGAATAATTCAGTATGGTCAAAGTTTTGGTATGGGTTGTTCATTGATGATTGACAGTGGATTTTTTGGTACCAACTCATACATTATGTTTTGGGACAGTGAGTTATTAGTGGATTTGACTTGTCAAATTGAAGCTCTTGAAGTGAAATATGTGAATATTTCTTGGGGTTTCTTCAATGATTGTATATCATTTTGGATTGAGATGGAGTGTGGAGCTTGGTTCTTTACTTGGCATTGGTTTGGTGACATGTTTGAGAACTTTTTTTTTGTTGTTCAAAATTATGATAGCAAGGTTTGCAGGTCCTATGGACTGATATGGGACCCGGGCACTGACATGTTGGGTGAATTTTCTTTTGTGGACTGAGACTTATTGCTCCACCTTGGGTATTCAAATGTCTTAATCAAAGTAGTGCAATGGATTAGAGGAACAATGTTCCTGAGGATGATTTGGAATCCTGGTATCACTTGAGTTTGTCATTCAACAACTGAAGATGATGAAGCCAATGTTGGCCATCTGGAATTGATTCCCATGATGTTTCAGTTTAATTTTAATCTGGTGATTTCTTGTGTTGGCATCCAGTAGTGCAGTGCTTACATCTGTTGGTGCTATCAATCTCCTAGATTGATTTGGGACCCTGGGATCATATTCAGTTCTAGTTTGGTTCAGCATGATGATTTTGGGGCAGCATTGGAATTGCTTGAGGACAAGAAATTTTGGGAAGGGAAGACTGTAATGTCCCCATTTTATTCATTCACTCTTCAGTGACAGATAGCCTATTTCTGGAAGCCCGTAGGCTTGTAAGTGGTTAAATTAGGGTTTCCTATTTTATAGGGGTTCTGAAGCATTTTTGAGGGTTTGCATGTGTGAGTTTTTGATGCACGTCTAGTGGAGTTTTCTGGGTTTTTGGAGAGCTTCAGAATGGTGTAACATGCATCTCCATTTGAGAACCTTTTTTTGGAACTTGCTATTTTTAGCCAGCACATTGGAGTTTTGAGTTTTGAATTACGAATTCTTTATGGGTTTTCAGAGAGCTTCGCAGTGGTATGACATGCAAAGGCATTAGGCAACTTTTCAGAATTTATTATTTTTAGTAAGTTCTATTTCAAGCAATGCCATCTTAGGCAGTAGCATTAGCAGTCAACTCAGTTTCCATTTCGGGCAGTGCAGTTTGGAACATAATTGGCTTTCAACATTTTGAGGCTCATTTTGGTGAAATGATTTATTTTAAGTCATTAATGTTTTAAAATTCATTTAGGCCCCATGGCATAGATTAATGACTTAATGTTGTTTTAAAAGGGGGCCATTAAGGGGGGACGCCTCATGAAGGAATTAAACAAATTTAACATTTAAATGTTTAATATTTCCCTAAGGAAACTTGGACGCCAAAATGAAGAGGAGGAAAAAAGGTGAATTAAATGTTTTAAAAATTAAATTATTGCAAAAGTAAAATGGGCGTCCCTTTTGGAGGAAGATGGAAAGCCAACGGTCATCTTCAATTATATAAAAGAAGGCCTTTTCTCTCTCATTTCTCATCTTTGGAAAATTATAACAAAATGTTGTTCGATTGAATTCAAAACCCGGCTAAGGGGAAGCATAGCAATTCTACTCCATTCTTTGAGCCTGAAACTATGGTTCCCTAGATGGTGGTTTGAGAGTGTGCTTCATCCAGAAGTACATATTGAGCATTACAGTGGAGTTTTGGTGAGATATTTCCAATTTTTATGTTGTTGGTTATTATTTGGCTAAAGGAGATTTTCATTTACAACTCTTTGTACGATTTTTATGTGCTTTTGGGTATTGAAGCAATTGATTCCTGTACATGGGCGACCCTTCTTGCAGATTATTAGATTTTATTTTGTAGTTTTGGAATTTCTAGAGGAGGTTGTACTTCTTTTAGGCCGTACCATTCACATGATGATTGCTTTGGAAAACGAACTCATCAACAATGGTTGTTTCATGGTTTAATTTAGGCTTGATGTTGGTCTCCTTGTCATTGGAGAACTGTAAGTATAGTTTGGAGAGTATACTTGAGGTTTTGTGAAAGAAATAAGCATTTTGGTAGCGTATTTACTTGTTGGTCTGGTTATTTCAGCTTGTTGGGTTTTATATCAAACTTGGATATTTCTCTTTCATGCTATATTTCTTGGGTCTTTCAACTCACATTTGTAAACAAAGATATAGTGTAATTCTTGTAGAAGTATGGAGCAGATTTCTATTGCATATTCATTGTAATAGTTTATTGTAAGGTTGAAACAGTAATACTATTTAGTCATTTATATTTCTACAATTACTTTGTGATTTTAATTTACACATTGTAACCCCTGGATGGTTTACCGCTAGTGTGGAGAATAAACATTTGTATTTCTCTTTCTCACCCACTAAAATGTGGCGAATTCCCACTATTGAGTGGATGTGTGCCACAATAGATGAATAGTTTAGAATTGTGATGTTCTTTCCCCCCACTAATTAAGTGGTAGCATAGAAATCTCTCATGGCTGGTTCACCGCCTCTTTCTACTTTCAGTTGTATTTACTTTCAATCATAATTCAGTTTCCTCCACCATATGTTAGCACCTCACCCACATCGAGTCTTGTGTGCACATTCTTAGCATTGAGTGCATTTCATTTTATTATTCTTTGGAAGCTAACACTAATCAATTGGCATAGTGATGGTTTGTATTGTGTTAATTCAAAGAAAAAATTGGTTGACACATTTCACTACGTATAGCCATCCGTAAATTTCTTCAATCTTGTTTTGTGAGGATATTTCCCATGCAACGAGAACACCACTCTGTTGCTTGTCAAAAATGAGAAATTATACAATTCATACTATAGACATAACAAGTTTTTGATTAGAGGTAAATAACAAGTTTTGAAGGGTCTTAGAACCCTTTACAAAAAGAGCAATTGAAACAACAGAAAACTACAATAAGTCAATATCAACCCATACGTAGCGCACCATCAACAAAAACTTAGCCAAAAAGGAGGAACACAATCAACAACATTACATATTCTTCAATATATATGCAGCCTCCACATCGCACACCACATACTTCTGACCCCCATCCAAGGCATCATATAGTTCTTTAATAGGAGCCCCAACCTGAGCTTTAGTCTTCTTACAAGTCCTAGCCCCAGGCCCACCCACATTCACCTCATTAATCAAAACATTATTCTTATCAACACCCTTATCAACAGACACCTCACCATCCAACAACTTACCACCAACACTAATATCACCAGAATGAGCAGTCTCCTTGCATTTTTTGGCACTATCAAAAGGGGAAGTAATACCAATAGACTCATAATTAACCCCAGATTTAGTCCCCTCCACACCCTTATCCATATTAGCATAAACCCTCTCCAGATGATTTTCAAGGGTGAGAACTCTACCTTCAATATTTTGCTTCATGTTGAGTGTTTCCTCTGCCACAATTTTCAAAGAATTCATCAGATCATCAATCTAATTTTGAACTAGGGACTCATCAGCTTTACTCATCACATCAGGAACTCTCATATTGGTCATATTAAGTTCATGAAACAACCATTTAAATAACTTGTAAAAAACAATGGAGCTCTCTCTAGTAGTTCCCAAAACATTAGCAATATTTTCCTTATCAATGTTGAAAATTCCATTACCCACAACATCCTCCTCATGAGAGGAGCTTACCTTATCCTGACTGGCAGAGACTTCCTTCCCCTTCCCAATAGAAACTGGCATTTTGATTTTCTGATTCGACTCCACAATCTCTGCAACAATCGCCTTTCTTTTCTTCTACCTATCCGGGTCCACAATTGGAGAATCCTCAACACCCTGCCCCACCTCAGCCATGGCTTTCCTTTCCATCTGTAAGTCTAGAACCTCAATCGATGAATCCACAAGACCTTGTCCGCCTACAATCTTAAGTAGAGAATTCATCTCCAGGAGTTGGCTCACAGACCTAACAACCAACTTCTTATTACTTCCCATCTCCAACTCCTTTTTTTGTTTCATCCCTAGAATAGGGGGAGGCAAAGACACCTCACAAGCCACTACATTCTTCACCTTCATGCATCTACTTAGCATTTCACTAGCTGGCTCCTCACTGCAAGTTTCATAACCCTTATTAGGGCTTGGCTCCCCTTTTTCAAACTTCCCCAAAGGAAGGGATTGATTTTCCACTTCCATGATAGCAAGAGATTCCGAAACATAGTCAACATCCTCTTCAAATTTCAACTCCTTTTCCAGGATGAGCTTCCTCTTCTTCCCTTTCTTACTAGGCATTTCCTCCTCAGAGATTGTATCATATTCTTCCTCTGGCTTCTATTGTTTACCCTTAGGGGTAGCAATCGGCTTAGCCACTTCAAATTCTTTAGCATAATCAAAGATTAAAAGGATAATCGCCACATGTAAAACAAGATTCTTTGGGTTTTTCTTATGGTCCTTGAGGCCAGAATCCAGAGAAGCCAAAAGATAATAGGGAAAAGAAATCCTTTTCTTATGGCAGAAGTGATTGAGAAAAACAAAATGGTAGGCATTTGCCACAAAGTAGCAACCTTCGAGGGTGATATAATGCATGAGCTCCTTGGCCACATCCCCCAACAACACCTTTAGATATTTCCTCTGGTAACCTCCACTCCTCCTTGGTCTCAGGTCTTGAGATTCATAACCTTTGAAAAAAATTTGCATGGCAACCTACGATTCCTTTTTATCTCTGAATACTTTCTTACCCTCCATTGACAACCCCATGATGTTGGCTATGAAATATTCATTCACATCAAAATTCGTTCCGCCCATCTTCAGAACTTTTTTCTTCCAAGATTTTGTAAATGTTGCAGTAGTTTGCGGATTGTTACCGTGTAACCTCTCTAGGTACATAGTCAGCCCACCCTTCTCTAAGATCTTCCACACCTCTTAATTCTTCTTGACAACATCACATGAGAAAGGTTCAGCATGGTTCCTATCTCCTCCCATGGCTTCAAGAATTACAGAGTCTAGGATCTTGAGAAATTTAAACACAATGAGAAAAAAACCTCCAGAAGGCTATGCAAAGAGTGCCCACAATTCATGTGAAAAGGGAATAATGGAAAGAGAGATTACTAATCCTAGATTTTTGTTCCCTATGGATATCAGCCCATGTACAATTACCTTGATCCATATCTTGCTTACCATCCTTCAACATAATATCCTGCCACGTGATGAAATTCATGCACACCCCGAGCCTTAATAAGTCATCAATCACTTTAAATTTGGCCATCATGATTAATACTTGCAATTGCTTCTATAGGGAGGGAATCATTCAGTCCCCATTCCCTAGCACCTCTAACTCCAAGATTTGCAAAAACATCAGCAAGTCCATTTCCCTCTCTCAATATATGAGAAATGTAATATTCATCAAAGGATTTAAGAATATCAATAACATCTATAATCAAATTTTGAATAGTCCATGAAGGGGCAACAATATTCTTCAAAATGTTGATGATATTGAGAGAATCCCCCTCAAGCCATACTTTCTTGTACCCTTTAGTTTGCGCCAATTTGAGACCATGATAGGTTGTGTTAGCTATATAGCCAATAAGATCATTGAAAAGATGAATTATTCATCAATGTTTCTAATGCCTCACCCCATATTTGTTAGTGGAAAACATGGAATCCATGGAGATGACTGAATTGTGTGAGTGGTGAACCATCGTATCCAGAATCCATGGAGTCTAAACCCTAATAATAAAAGGCATCTCATTTCCATGGGGCCACTAAAAGTAGAATAAGTTGTTCTTGTCTTGCGTATTCCACATTATGATACTTGACGAATCGTATTTGTGTTTTTATACATGAATAGAGTGTACCTTTCGCCAAGCATTCATTACATCCTTTCTTTTCAAGAATTCATCTCTTACTCTCTTACTCATCATGCCATAGAAAATAAGATTAGTGAGGTGTTTGTCTATTATTGCAGCAATACTCACGTCCATGAGAAAAAGGATTTCAATATAGCTTTTTTTATTTTATAGATAGATTAGGAGAAAACCTGGCACACAAGTATCTGCTTGTGTTGTCAATTCCATGGAAAGTTTCACCATTGACACTGACGTGAAACATTTATTTGAAGAGAAGATAGACAACATTAGGTCTACCATACATAACCTTTGCAATGAAGTGGCATTGACAACCTCACTTTTTAACAAACAATTATTGTCTTTTCTGTGGTGGAATCTTGTTCTTGTGGTCATCAGGACCGTATCCACACTAGTAGCTATAAAGAAAGCATCATCTCATCATCTCCAAGAAAGAGAAAAAAATATCATTGGACCATACACATGAATGTTGAAAGGTACAAATTTGTGCCACATAATTGTTTTTCTATAATTTTTGTCATTGATGGGACCTGTGATGGTCTTCTTCTCTCTTTTTTTCATGCGCGCAAATGAAGCTTCAAAACCTTCAAGCAACCCTTCACCACAAATGAAATCATCAAGTCTACTACAAGGAATTGTTGCGACAAGGTCAAGGACCCCATCCTTTTTTATGGCAATAGGAATCCACTCTAAATCATAAGAGGAAAATGGAGAGCATCCATTTGGTACATCTTGCACCTCTAGAATATCATCTTCCCTTTTCCATTTTAGGCCTTTCCCCATTCTAGGTAAGGTAGGAATTGGATGAACATTTAAAATTAGAGTGGATTGTGTCAAACAAAAGAAAGAAATTATTCATTGAACGTAAATAAAATGTGCTTGCATTGTTGCCACCAACGTGAAACCAATAGGAGGTTTCTGACTTATGCTGAGGAAAGTAAAAGGTGATAGATTGAATCAAGCTAGGAATAAAATATGAAACAAATACAGGTTAGAAATCAGAGTGTGTAGCTCAATGCATAAGTGGACATAGACAATGATGAGACAATCACAAGCATACGTGAACATTCAATGATGAGTCCATGTTAGGTGTGGCACACAAACCTATTTTACCTAAAGAGGAAGGTTGTGAAAACTAACCATCATTTTGAAGTAAAGTTATGTTGTTTGAGAAACAACATGATGAGTGGTTCAACCTGCAACTTTGTATGTGGTGTACAAGTGTAACGTGCATAACAATATGTAATTACTTCCACAATTACAATAAGAAATGTATTATTTTGGAAAGATATGTTGGTTGTGGTGTGTGTGTATGTGCTAATGGATATGAAAGGTTAGAGGGAAACTAAAACCTTTTATGTAAATAAATGTGCATCCATTGCTTCCAACAACACCAAAAGGATAACACGTTTGTTACATCTGTTGACAATATAATGAATCAGTAATGGAGAGAATGAGGAAAGGCATAAAGGTGTAAAATTTTCTATCAACCATGATATAATCCAATGCAAGATGGAAAATACAGTTTCTATTTGAACCTCCAAGCAGACATAAAGACCACAAGAAAATTCGCAACCCTGCATGAAAATAAAACTAAGAGTTCAAAGTATATGGGGTGTACAAACCTCTTTTACCTAAGCATGCATGTTGTGATATTGAGCCTTCCATTTTGGGTGACTTAACATGAGAAACAAAAGCACATCTAGAAATTCATGAAATAAACAAGTTCAAGTTGAACAACATAATGAGTGGTTCAACTTGCAACTTTGTATGTGGTGTATGAGTGTAACACACATAACAATATGTAATTACTTCTATAGTTGCAACAACAAATATTTTATTTTGGGAAGATACATTGGTTGTGGTGAGTGTGTATGTGTTGGTGGAGATGAAAGGTTAGAGGGCAACCAAAACCTTTTATGACAACCTTGTACATAAAAAATGGGCATCCATTGCTGCCAACAATGACAAAGAATAACATGTTTGTTGCATCTGTTGACAAAATAATGAATCAATAATGGAGTAAATCAAGAAAGGCATAAAGGTGTAAAATTTCCTATCAACCATGATGTAAGCCAATGCAGGTTGGAAAACATAGTGTCTAGTTGAACCTCCAAGCAAACATAAAGATTGCAAGTAAAATCACAACAACGCATGAAAAAAATAAGATCTCATAGTATATAGGGTGTACAAACCTCTTTTACCTAAGTAGTCTTGTTGTGATATCAAGCCTTTTGTTTGGGGTGACTTAACATGACCAACAAACGCGTATATGACAATTCATGAACTAGAAAAGTGCAGGTTGAACAACACGATGAGAAGTCCAACCTGCAACTTTGTATGTAGCCTATAAGTGTAACATGCATAATAATATGTAATTACTTCTATGGCTACCAACAATGTCAAAAGAAAAAACACGTTCTTTGCATCTTTTGAAGAAATAATGTATCAGTAAAGGAGTGAATGAACATAGGATAAAATGTGAAAAAGGTTCCCTCTATTGTAGGTGGTAATACATCTTTTTAGTGCAAAAAAAGGTTTTCTAATCAAACCGTTTGTTTGATGTAACTTTAAATGGGGATGAAAATCAGATCTTACACACGAAAAACTACTATTGTGCAGCTTCAACAACATAATATTTATTTGAACCTACAACTTTATTTGTGGCCTAAAATGGTATCACGAAAAATGAAATGTATATACCTAAAGAAATGAACGAAACAATAGAAAATATAGCAACACAAGTTGGATGTGGTGCACCTATATATGTGGGTAACTTCTTACCCATATTTTGTTATGGACTATGAAAATATCTCATTCAAGCATTCACAATGTTGAAGTGTACAATCATATTTGTCTTCTATCTTCACCCTATGACTAGTACAAAGCTTTGAAAATTTTACTTTCCTTGCGTAGGTTGAAACATTCTTTAAATGGGGATAATGCGTGAGTGCTCATAGCTCGATTACACCAAAAAAATAAATAATAAACCTAATGATATATTATAGATAACATTGAATGGCAACCATTTTTTCATCACTGCACTAAATCTCAATTCATTTCCTTTTTCTTTGCATATTTCGTCACAAATTATGGATGGAAAGAGCAAGTTAAATTTCAAATACATTACAATAATTAACAAATGATGTGCAATTTAGAAATCATACAGTATCTCTTTCCATTAATACAAATCATATATTACTACCAACTATTTGTTGTAGCAGGAAGCATGTCCAATATGAAGTGTTTACTCTAAAATTTCACCTATGCCACTATGAAATTGTAGGTTAGAAACACTAGGTGTTACAAAACTTGCAAGCCCCATACTATTTAGAAGCCATTAAACACATAAAAAAACAATTGGTTAGTCACCCCTCACCTCGATTTTATATTTTTGATGTGTCTCCTACGTGCAAGACCTCCCTAGGTTGTCGACCCTTTACCTTTCAACAAGTAGAAGGAAATAACTGAACACCCACCGTGTTATACAACATGCAAATTTTTATTTTTTTGTGCATTTATTTTTCAAACATATGAAAATTTTGAAAAACATTTCTAACTATAAACCACACTTGCAAAAAATTGTGAAGCTCACTTGAATTCAAAACCATAGTGAATGAGATAGATAATGTGTTGAATTAAGATATTCTTCCTTCTCTTGAGAAATTGAGGAAGGAGCATGTGTAGTACATGTGCAAAGGCGAAGAGACAATGCAAAATTTGAGGCAACATGTACTATAATTTATGAAATAAAAAGGGAATTTGCTATAAAAACACTTGAAAAGAAGGATATCAAACTTAATGAAATAGATATTATTTTAACTGAAGAGGTTCTTCCCACTCTTGATAAGTTGAGGAAGGAGTGTGTGCAGTATGTGCAGTGGGAAAATAGCAATGCAAAAGTGGATAAAATCAAAAGATTTTGTATTACATATGAATTTGTGCGACTAAAGAAAGTGAGAGATGATGTTAGAAGTGGATTTCAACTAATGAAATCAAAAAATTTTGAACATATAACTAACTCACAACCCTGAACTCTCCAAGCAAAGAGACAATGAAAAATTGGAGACAACAAGTACTATAATTTATGAAATCAAAAAGGAATATGCTCTAAAAACACTTGAAAAGGAGATCAAACTTAATGTGATAGATATTGTTTTAACTAAAGTGATTCTTCCCACTCTTGAGAAGTAAAGGAAGGAGTGTGTGCAGTATGTGCAATGGGAAAATGGCAATGCAGAAGTGGATAAAATCAAAATATTTCGTATTGCATATGAATTTGTGCAACCAAAGAAAGTGAGAGATGATGCTATAAGTGGATTTCAACTAATGAAGTCAAACATTTTTTAACATAAAACTAACTCACCACCCCAAACTCTCCCCCTTGAGCTTTGAACAAGAAAAACAAACTACACACAACCCATTATGTTTTCCTATCTGCCTATATTTTAATGATATTAGGAAATCCAAACACAATTCATACTGTAAGTAAAAATTTTGGTAAATTTTTGAAGGTTCCTTTTCTTGCATTCATACTGTCTAAATAACAAAAGGTTTTCATTACAATCATATTGTTTGTATAATTGGAGCTTGGAAAATACAAGGTGTTAAGAAACCTGCAACCCAGATAGTATTATAAAACCCTCTATATCTAAGAACCCAATTGGTTGGTCACCCCTTAGCTAAATCTAGTTAGTTTTACGTATCCCCCAATTGCAACTCCTCCCTGAACTCTCCACCCTTGAGCTTAGAACAAGCAGAATTATATATAAATCACAATCCACAATGTTTTCCAACCTGCCTATAGTTTATTGATTTGATGAAATTAAAACACAATTTTTAGTCTATCTAAGACTTGTTATATATTTTGAAGGGGTGCCTTTCATTACATTTGTATTGTCTAAACAACAAAAAGTTTTCATTACAATCATATTCTTTGTATAATTAGAGGTTGGAAAACATAGGGCGTTAAGAAACCTATAACCCACATAGTGTTGTAAAACCCTCTATATATAAGAACCCAATTGGTTGGTCACCCCTCAACTAAATATGACTAGTTTTATGTATCCCCCAGCTACAACTCCTCCCCAAACTCTCCACCCTTGAGCTTAGAACAAGGAGAATTATATAAATCACAACCCATATTGTTTTCAAACTTGCCTATAGTTTATTGATTTGAGGAAATTAAAATGCAATTTTTAGTCTGTCTAAGACTTGTTATATATTTTGAAGGGGTTCCTTTCATTACATTCATACTTTCTAAACAAAAAAAGGTTTTCATTACAATCATATTGTTTGTATAATCGAAGGTTGGAAAAAATAGGGCTTTAAGAAACCTACAACCAATGTATGGAGCCAAATAAATCGGATTATTCAATTGAAAATAAATTTAAATAGCTCACACAATCCATTGGTAAACATAATACATAGGAAAACAACTTCTTGCAACAAAGATTGCAATTTTGGTTTGCAACTTGCAAATAACTATCTCAAATTGAATTAAATTTTGCAAATGAATTACAAATAGTCCAAAAAAAGAAAATGGGCTGCAACAAGCCCTTACAATACTTTTGGTAATTACAATAAAAAATGATTTGCAATCAAAAAATCAAAGCTTTGCAACAAAGCTTCTCTTCGGCACCTGCAGCAACAAACCACTCTCATCCATCACAACTCTTCAATCTGCAACTATCGATGATGTTTATGCCACTGCAAAAAAGCTTCAATCTACTACAACAACACCATCAAAAACCCTTCCTAGAGGTATGCTACACCCTCTCTATGTCTTCCTCTATATTATAGAAAACTTGCTTCAAAATGAAATTGATTTTCCTTTTCACAAGTTGTCGCCTAAATGAAATGATATTTGAATTCATTTAGTTTTAATTTTCTTTCATTCCGATCCACTCTCAAGAAAATCAACACACAACTTAAGGAATATCCAATGAATTTAAAATTCATCAATTAAATTCAATAAAATAATCTTTTCAGACCTCCAGACTTGTCAAATATGGAAGACAGTGCTTTAAAGGCTTTCTTGCTTTCATGAATAAAGCAGAAATCAGATTTTCCCAATCCTGGCATCCACCTTCAAGATCATTATTTTTTAGGAGTTGTGGAATTCAAAATTTTGAGTTACAAGTCAATTTGGAGGTCTCCCAAAAGCCCACACCTTCATTTCTTTTTTTGGCATTTTTGCTTTCAAGGCAGATTCTCCACTATCTCCTCTTATCTTGTTTTCTTCAAATTTACTCCAAATTTCCAAATCAAATTTTCAACATGGCATAACATCTAAATGTACATCAAAATATTAATTTCACAAGACAAAATATAAAATTCAACTCACACCAAAAACTGTAATTAAAACCAAACACCTTTTGTTGACATAGGATAGCCACTATGCCATGGATGCTCCTGTATCAACAACGCACATAGTGTTGTGAAACCCTCTATATAAGAACCCAATTGGTTGATAACCCCTTAGATAAATATGGTTAGTTTTACATATCCCCCAGCTGAAACTCCTCCCTGAACTCTCTACCCTTGATCTTAGAACAAGTAGAATTATATAAATCTCAACCCATGATGTTTTCCAACCTGCCTATAGTTTATTGATTTGAGGAAATTGAAACACAATTTTTAGTCTATCTAAGACTTGTTATATATTTTGAAGGGGTTCCTTTCATTACATTCATATTATCTAAACAACAAAAGGTTTTCATTACAATCATATTGTCTATATAATCAGAGGTTGGAAAACACAAGGCGTTAAAAAACCAGCAACCCACATAGTGTTGTAAAACCCTCTATATATAAGAAACCAATTGGTTGGTCACCCCTTAGCTAAATCTAGTTAGTTTTATGTCTTCCCCAACTGAAAATCCTCCCTAAACTCTCCACCCTTGAGCTTTGAACAAGTAGAATGAACTAACTCACAAGCCACTATGTTTTCCTACCTGCCTATATTTTAATGATATGAGGAAATCCAAACACAATTCATATCGTTTGAAGGTGCCTTTTCTTAAATTTGTACTATCTAAACAACATTTTTTTTTCATATCATTTTTTCAAATTATAATTCAAGGTTGGAAAATCCTGGGTGTTAACGAACTTGAGATCTTTTCAATGCTTCAAGAGGCAACAGGTACTAGAATGTATGAAATGAATAAGGAAACATTTGTAAAAACACTTGAAAAGAAGCAAACCATGTAAAAACACTTGAAAAGAAGCAAACCAAAGTGTATAATATAAATAATGTATTGACTGAAGATATTCTTCCTACTCTTTAGAAGTTGAGGAACGAGCATGTGAAGTATGGGCAATAGGCAAATGATAATGCAAAATTGGATACAACAGGTACTAGAATGTATGAAATGACAAAGGAATTTATTGTATAAATACTTGAAAAGAAGCAAACCAAAGTGAATGAGATAGATAGTGTATTGATTGAAGAGAATCCTTGTTGTTGAAAAGTTGAGGAAGGTGTGTGTGTAGTATGCACAATGGGAAAATGGCAATGCAGAACTCGAGCAACAGGTAGTAGAAAGTATGTAATGAAAAAGGAATCTACTCTAAAAACACTTGAAAAGAAGAAAACCAAAGTGAATGAGATAGATAATGTATTGACTGAAGAGATTGTTCCTGCTCCTAAAAACTTGACAAAGGAGTGTTGTGCAGTATGTACAATGGGAAAACACCAATGTAGAAGTGGATAGAGTCGAGAGGTTTTGTATTGCATATGAATTTGTGCAAGAAAAGAAAGTGAGAGATGATGCTATAAGTGGAGTTGAACAAATTAAGTCAAAGATTCTTGAACTTAAGAATTCCATGGAATAATTACAATTCAAAATAGATGATAAGAAAAAGGCAAAATCAGATTCTTAGTGCAGAAAAAGAGAATCAGTTGGCTAGAGAAGTGAAAGTCCTATGTGAAAAGGTAGACAAGTTTTGTAAACAAATTATCAAAAAGAAAACATATACATTCTCTAATAAAAAAGACACTGTCAAAGCTGAGAAAAGAGCGACTGCAAAGCTACATAAAATTATTGGAGACATTGAGAACTCTATCCAATAAATGTATGGTGTTGTCCTCAGGGTTGGTGAGGGAGCAACTGCTCCAAAGATTAAAGTAAAAGACATGAAAAAGAAGTTAGAGGCTCATGAAAAGGAATACCAAGGGGTGATAATAGATAATAGCTGTGGGGATGAGGAAAAATGTGTGGTTGGTCAACTTTCAAATACAAAATCAATAGTTGGAAGTGGTGAACCTAAAGTAAAACAGCAAAAACACTACAATTAACCACTTAGAAAAGGAATTAAAAGATTAAAATAAGATTTTATTGTCGAAAGAGAAGGAGTTTAATTAATGCTATTGACAGACAAATACAATCTAAAAGACAAGAAGTTGACAAAATAAACACAACAATAGAAGGCGTTGCTTATGAAGAAGGGCACATGGACACATTACAAAATGAGTGTTTGCAAGAATCTGAGGCGGTTCAGAAGTTGAAGGTTGATATCAAGCACCTTGAGGCTCAATTAGGAAATGTTCAATTTACCTATAATGATCGTGTAAAGCATTTTGATAGATCAAAATTCAAAGGTGTGGTTGCACAACTTATAAAAGATAAATATTTCTTGACAACCACAACCATATGACTGACAACCTACATTGTGTTTTCCAATTTGCAATTATTTTGTTCATTTTTTCAATCATATGAGGAAATTTAAATGCAATTTTTACTCTAATTAAGAATGGTTATAAATTTTAAAGGGTTCTTTCACTACATTTGTGATGTTTAAACAACAAAATGTTTTCAATACATTCATACTATTTTATAAAATTCTATGTTGCAAAACCCTAGGTGTTAAGAAGCAAGAAAGCCACATAGTGTTGTAAAACCCTCTAGATGTAACAACCCAATTGGTTAGTCACCCCTTAACTCAATTTGATTAGTTTTATGTATCTGCCACCTACAACTCCTTGTGAGACAACCCTTTACATTTAAACATGGAGAATCAAATAAATGACAACCCACATTGGGTTTTCCAATTTATAATTATTTTGTGCATTTTTTCAATCATATGTGGTTCAATGTAGTTTCTACTCTAATTAAAAGTTGTTATAAATTTTGAAGGGGCCTTTCACTGTACATTCGTGATGTCTAAACAACAAAAGTTTTTCTAAACATTCATATTGTTTTGTAAAATTCCATGTTGCAAAATCCTAGGTCTTAAGAAGCAAGCAACCCACATAGTGTTGTAAAACCCTCTACACGTAACAACCCAATTGGTTAGTTTCCCCTCAACTCAATTTGGTTAATTTTATGTATCCCCCACCTACAACTCCTCCTCGTGACAACCCTTTACATTTAAACATGCAAATTTGAATAACCGACAACCCACATTGTGTTTTCCAATTTACAATTATTTTGTGCACTTTTTTTCAATCATGAGGAAATTTAAATGCAATTTTTACTCAAATTAAGAGTCCTTATGAATTTTTAAAGGGCCTTTCAAAATTCTTATTGTCTAAATTAAAAAATATTTTCAATACATTCATTTTGTTTTGTCAAATTCCATGTTGGAAAACCCTAGGTGTTAAGAAACAAGCAACCCATAGAGTGTTGTAAAACCCTTTGCAACCTAATTGGTTAGTCACCCCTCACCTTGATTTGGTCAGTTTTCTCCTCCAACTCCTCCATGTGCACTCCAACCTTTAGTTTTCAACATACAAACTAAAAATGCTCACAACACAAAGTGTTTTCTGCCTTCTTTCTCAAAAAACAATTCTTCTTACAATTGTTTTCAATGCAAGTCTAACACACGTTAGTCTGCCTCCAATTCCTACACCAACATTGAAATTCATTGAAAATGATAGCTTATCGCACAAGCCACAGGGCCCAATTTTATGGTCCAACTCCTACCTCGACATCACGATCGACAAAAGGTCAAAAAATCAACTTGACGACGTCGTTATGGCCTCCCTTCCATCGTTGTAACGTTTGCTCCCGTTTGTCAATTTAGTCACTTTTATCCCTCATCTAGCGAGCCATGCACTACATCATACCATCATGTTATGTATGTTTTTATGTGATTTTTGTATGTTACATGCTTATGTTCGGTGTGTTTTGTCAAGAGATTAGTTGCGTCCATTTTTAAATACATATATTTTGAATATTTTCACTCCTTATTAATATTATTTTCTATTTGTTTTGGGAGAATATAATTTAATTATTTCTAGTATTTTTCCAACTCTTAAATTATCAATTTCTTTGGGTTGAATTCATGGGTGTAAAAATGATCCAAGTTAGTTTTACAACACAAGGTTGACCCTCATGTTTAAAATTAGATATTTTTTCATGCATCCAAGTCAAGTTAATTCTAACTAGTCATTATGTGTCAACTCATATGCCAAAAAATTCAAATTATGTGCCTAGGTCTAGTATACAAAGATCATTTGGGATCACAAAGAAGTTGCCACTCATTTGCCCCAAATTCACCTATCCTTTGAAATTACTCACTACTAACACTATACATCTCATAATCAGCCTTGCCCCTATTGTAACACAACTCTATGTTAGCATATTTTGATTTCTTTGCCTCATGGTCAACAAAATCTAAAACCCTAGCTCTTGCACTAGGTCATTGGATCACTCTTTTACACTTTGTTCCAAGTATCAAATTTCACACACTATCATAGTGATATCATTGTCATTCACATTGTTTCTTGTTGTCTCTCAATTTTATCAAAAATTTCAAATCAATATTTAAGGTGAAGATCCTTGCACATAAAGCTCCAAAAGGTGTTTGTTAACACTAACAATTTTCTCAATGCACATGCAAACATTAGGCGAACCCTATTTGTAGTAAAAAAGGTAGGTAGATCATAAGGCCATTTCTACAATTTTCAAAGATCAAGTTCACATATGCAAAGCTCAATTGCACAACACATAATTTGTTACTGTAAATAGTGTCTCTATCCATCTAGATAGGATATCAGCTTTCTAGGATTGACCTATTCACACCTAACTTAAGGTTACTTAGGTTTTATTTTTCTTTTGTCTCACTTCATATAGTTGAGACATGTGTCCTCATGACTTAAGACATCTATTGCATGTACACTTGCCACTTGCTCACCCACTTGTCAAGTGAGCTCACAAGTGTCTCACATTTAGAGGGTAGTCAGAGTTTCACTTCTACCTTCTCACCTCCTCATCCTTGCCTATATATGCAAGGCTTGGTCATTGTAATGCACACTTCATTCATATATTTGATAGACATACTATTATGCATATTTTATTCACTTTTGGAAGTTGTTTCATGCTCTTTTATCTTGGCATTCTCCAACATGATATATTAGAGTGTTGAATTGCAATTTCTTTATCAATTTTTTGATGAATCAAGTTTCCAACCTTATCAATGAAGCATCATGGAGCCAAACAGACACCGTCATTGCATCTAGAAGGCTTAAGAAACAAAGAATTACCTTTCGTTTCACGAAAAAGGGTTTTGAAATTTTGCATTTTTTTTAGTTGTACCCTACTATACGATACAATACCATAAAAATCTGTATTGTACGGATTTTTTGTAAAAAATGTAAATTTTTGTAAAAAATGGTTGAATCCCCCTCTTCCCAATACGCCAATTTGGTCATAGTTGTGTTCTTTCAAGAAATATTCAAAGTCTACTTGATCTTGGCATTCATCCATCTTCCATTATCACTCCCTCTTATTTTCCCCTACACAACCTCTCAAATTTTCCAGGGTTCTTAGAAGAGGGATTGTCCATTTCTAACCCCTTGAGAGTTTCAAGTGAAATTTCTCTTATGTGCAAGGATCTTCAGATAATTATCCTGAGTTGTGTAATGAATATTCGCCAAGCCCTCTAAGGGTAGTCAACTTCAAAGTTGCAGTTTATCTTCCAAATGGATGCCTTCTTAATGTTGTTATAATTTTAATGCATTGGGCCAATCAAGATGCATTTGGCCTCACATGTCAATGGTGGTTGAAAATCTAGAATGAATCCTGATGTTCAATAAAATTTCAAGTTTAAGCTTTTTTACACATTCTCATTCCTTTCACCATCCATTCTTGTTTACACAATAGATCGTTAATTATTTGAAATTCAAACTGTTCCTACTTGAAAGTATGGTGGATGCCTGTACGCATTTGATATTCACCTTTATTCTACTTCATCTTTATTTTGCATACATGTCTATGCTTCTCGGGCATGACAAAAAAAATCCAACCACTTGGAGCAAGGCTTCCATGGAGATTTTGAGGCATGTGTATTTATTCTACAGAAGGGCGCTTCATTAGCATCTGTTTATGCAAATGGTTGTTACAACAAGGACAATGGGAGCTTCAAAAAAATATATGGGCACCCATAAAACCATAACAAAGTGGGTATTATTGTTAGGTATTACTATTGGAAATACATTGGTAAACATGTATGTGAAATGTGGAAGCATAGACAAGGCTCATGAATTGTTTGATAGGATGCCTCAAAGAAATGTGGTCTCATGGAATGCTTACAGTATATGCACAAAATGCGTTTGTTGAAAAGGATTTAGAAACTTCAATTCAAAAATTCATGTTGAGGTTTACCTACATAGTCCAAATACCATGAGTAAGGTTTTTAGAAACTCCTTAAAGAGAAAAAACTAAAATCTCTATCCAATTTTTGGAAGAATGGCAAGGAAGAATTTTAGGGTAAAAAAGACGTAAGTTATTTCCATTCAAATAATTTATGAAGTTCAATAGCGACAAGAATCGTAGGGAATTTAAGATCAACCATAATAGTTGGAATATTGGTCCTAACACTAATACTAATGGTATCCTAATGCTAACTATGGAAATAACCCAAATAAGAATTAAAATCAAATAACTAAGTAAAAAATATTGGTAATTCAACATAGAGAGGTGACTTCAAATGTCCGTTTTTTAAAGTTTATGGAAAAAAACACTATATAACCTTGTATCCCACAAGGAATGAGTATTAAGAGAAATTGAGTGAAAATAGTTATCAAAAGTAGAATTCTCCTTTCAAGACACAATTTGATTTGCATTATATCCATGTAGCAATGAAAAACCATTAGGTTGAGCACCAAATAGCACATATTAAGTTTCAAATCATGTGTCTTAGCCAATATTTTAGTTTTTTAATTGATATAGTCTCAATTGAGTTTTTAACCCTCAATCTTTAAAGTGAATAAACATTTTTTCCAATTTTTTTCAGATGTAATGTAGTCTTTGATAACAACCAATTCCACTAGATCCAAAAGCATATTTTGAGGCACAACTATTGTTAACCAATTTTTCCACATATGTTAGTGCATATAAAGCTCGTCTTAAGTCCCACACCATCATATTATGGAATAAGTGGTACTATCATCACAAGGCCCTAGTTGATTATTTTGCTAAAATAGTAGAATATCTGGACAAAGATGGAAATATATTCCTACTCCAAGGTAATCCTAGGTCTATAAGTTTAAGGTATATTAGCACCATGAACGTAAAAAAGGACACAAAGAAAAGGTTGTTAGCCTTATGTTGTGAAAATCAAAAAGTTAGAAAAGTACAAAACCCTAACATTTGAGGAATATTGAATCTTGCAATAATTTCAAGATGTGTTCCTTAAGGATTGCCTAGACTACCACTTAAGAGTAATTTTAACTTCTCCATAGAAGTGTTGTCCAATAGTGGGCCTATTTCAAAAGGTGATTATTAAATAACCACAATTGAATTTTTAAGCTAAAAAAATAAATTTGAGATGTTAGTAAAGGATTGATTAGGCCAAGTGTGTCACCTTGGGATGCACCAATTATCTTTATTAATAAGGATAGAACCTTAAGGTTATGTATTGATTATAAAATATTGAGTAAGGTCACAAATAAGATAGTTATCCTTTGTTGATGATTGATGACCACTTTGACCAAATGAAGAGGTCAATTGTATTCTCAAATATTGATATCTAATCTAGGTATCACCAAATCCATATCAAAGAGGAGGACATCAATAAGAAAATATTTTGAACTTGTTATGTCCATTACAAGTTCACCATGGTATCATTCAAATTCACTAATTTACTAATCACATCGATGAATCTAATAAAAAGCACATTCCACAATTAAATGGATTCCTTTTTATTAATGTTCTTGTATGATATTCTCATCTATCCCAAAAATGAAGAAAATAAAACAAACCTTCAAATGGTGTTACAAAAGTTAAGAGAGCATAAACTATAAGGGAATCTATCTAAGTGCACATTCTTCTAGAAGGACTTACATTACCTTCAAAATATAAGTTTAACATGTGGAATCATTATTGATCCATTAAATATTTTATCCATTTTGAGTTAATTTTCCAAGGAACATGCATTAATTTTTAAGTTTTATGGGCTTGGCAAGATATTATAGAAATTACGAAGAAGGTTTCTCTAGGGTAGAAAATACTATTACATCCTTGCATTGTAAGGGTAAGACACTTAAATTCACAAAAGGTATTATATTTTTTATTGCATATAGTTTACCAATATTTCAAAGTTATATCATTGTTTTTGAACTCATTAGAGCCTATAGTTACCATGCAGGGTTTCAAAATGATATCATTGTTTGTCTTACCTTACTTAAATAGAGAAATAGGTCTAAGTATACAATGTATTAAACAAGGCTATTATTTATGAGAACCATTCTTTATAATTTATATATCTATATTTTAACTTTATATCAAATTTCAAAAGTTAATCCTTTCACTGCACTCATTTATCCCATTCCATCTGATTGGAGAGTTAATTGTCAATATGTATTCATTTGATCTTACTACCTCCACTATGAAGTATTCTCCATGGTTAACATAGAATTTTGGACCCCCCTTGAAGCCCAAATCCATCTGTAGAGTTTCAATTGTATACTTGTTGTTGTCCTTTTTTTGGAATCCTAGGTACCCCTTCAAGAAAGGAATGTCATCCGATTTTTTCAAAGGCCAGTGTCTTTCATACTTTCTTTCTTCTTTATTAAATTTTTCCTTACCAGCCTTTAGTTTCTTGAAAAACTTCTCTTTTGACATTTTCATCATAATTGTAACCTACAAAAAAATGTTATAATATATGAGTCTTCTATTAGACTTAGAAAGCACTCTCCTTTTTCCTTGGAACCATTCCTCATTCCTTTCCATAAGAACCATAAATTTACAATAGATTTCTATAAAACCACAAAGGATCTCCTTTCATTTTACCCTTCCCAGATCTCACCAACCCCTTAGGTCGGAAAATAATATGTTTCATACCTCTTTAACATAAAAACATTCAAAAAACATATGAGAAATAGATTTTGGTTTCTTACAAGTAGTGCACAAGTTCATATTAGAGGAGGATATGAAATAAGGTAATTTTTGTAAAACAAATATCCATTTCAAACATATTTTTTTAGGTTCTAATATATTTGACCAAAGAAACATAAAAATATTAGACCACTATTTATCTGAAGCTTCTAGATTCCATTTTATGTTTAGGTTCCAGGTTATGTCCATGTTTTCATTTAAAGACTTATAAATTAGTTTGGTATTCACTTTATGTAGCTTTATTCCATCTATCCATTTTAATTTATCGAGAATAACATTGTTTGAATCATATAATAAAGAAAGTTGGTACAATTTGTAGGCTTCCCTCATTATAGAGTATATCCTCCAATGAGATGGAGGAAAATCAAACTCTTTACTAAGGGATGTTCATTATTTCAACTTATTACTACATAATATGTCATTGAAACATTTCACTCCTTTCTTATACCATGCTTAAGACATTTTCCTTTATGAGATAAGTTCCACCAGATAGAAGTGGTTGGATATATTTTGTTCCTGCCATTTTCTTGTTTATCACTTTCAATGACCAAACTTCTAACTTGCCCCCAAGATTTCTGTAAAATTTTAAATACATTAGATCTAGTAGGGGAAATATGAAATTTTACAAACAATAAGTCACATAGGGGAAGAAGCTTCCATGTTTTAGCTTGTTTTGGAACAACTAACTGTATATTATTCCTTACTAGTATTTTTCAAGGTTCATTCCATTTTAAGGCCTTGAGGATTCATTTCGCAAGTGATATTCCTCTTTTGTAAATATTTCAATCCTATCCCTCCTTTAGATTTATCTAGACAACACCATTCCTATTTTACTGCATGTTTCTTCTTATTTCCTTTATCATCAAACCATAAAAATTGTCTGATTTTATTGTGAATTTTATTAATTTGATAGCTATTAAACAATCACACAAAGGAGTAATAGAGATTGTAGGATGAAAGAATTTTCTAAAATACTTGAATTATTCCTACCAAGGATAAATATTATATTTATTCTATTTATTTAGCTTCCTTTCAAATAACTTTTACTCAATCCCAAATTTCTTTCAAATAGGGGTTCACAATAAAAGGAATACCCAAGTATATAACTTGTTTATGTGGTCCTCCCCATTGAAAATCATATTTTGAAAACCATTCAGGGGTGGATTTTTCCAGCTTAACATTATGGATTTTTTTGTAGATAATTTTCTCTAGATGTTGTATAAAACATGTTTAGCTTCTATATTAGGTTACCAAAGTTATCTTCTTCTAGTTTAACAAATAGGGCAGTGTCATTTGCAAATTATATGTTTAAGAGATCCTCACCATTGGGGAGGAAGAGACTTATGACCTTGGGGCTCACAAATGAATCTCTTATGAGGTAGGATATTACATTATATGTGATTAAAAATAGTGCAGGGGCTAGAGGACACCCCTACCTTATGAATCTCTACAAAGAAATTTGCTTCAAAAGTGAACCATTTATGTCCACTTGTGCAAGATCTTTCATTAATGTTTCAACCATCTGATAATAGCCTTTTGGGAAACCAAAAGCTTCTAGATTCATCATAATAAAGGGCCATTCAACTCTAAATAGGCCTTTTCAAAATCAAGTAATAAAATAACAATGTTCTGATTAGTGCACCTTTCCCACTCCATTGCTTCCCAACTAGTTATGAGATTCTCTAAAATATACCTTCCTTTAATAAAACCAGTTTGAGTGTTGCTTATAAATGAAGGAAGAATATCAACCAATATCAATGCCATGATTTTTTATAATATCTTATAAGACACATTGAGTAAGGTTATATGTCTCCAATTTTTTATTAGTGATTTTTCACCTTCTTTTGGCAACAATTTTACTATACCTTTGTTTACACTCCTTCCTAAGAAGACTCTATCAATAGCTTCAATGTATACCTATAATAAGTCCTCCTACACCTAATCAATGTTTTCTTGTAAAATTCTATTTGTATGGCATCTTCTCTTGGTGATTTGTCATTATTTAGTGTACGGCTAAAAATCAAGAAAACCAACTTAAATCATAAATGGCAACCACAAAAATCATATGATTCAAGAAAACTATTTCCAATCTACCAATGAAGAATGAATGAATACAAGAAATATGAAAAATTCATCAAATGATATACCTTTCTCACATCAAATATTGAATTGTCTCTATTGTCCTCAATTTTTCTTTGCAAGCTATTGTTTCTCTCAGATTTGTGTGTGCATTCATAAGCTTAAATAGATGTGATAGAACTTTTTTGAAGATTGTGGTTCAATTGCAAATGAGAATGAGGGTTAATTTTATAGGATCATGATCGAATATTGGATTATCATGGATGTTATAAATAGGATTTTGATCAAGGCTCATAAATTAGCTTGTATATCATGACCATCTATTGGGATTTCTTGGGAAAATTAATCTTGATTTATCTTGGAGTTTATTTCATCATACTTTGGACTTTTCTCTTGATATAGATCCAAAGGTTTAGGCAATGGAATGTGATTTTGGACAATGATAGGATTTTCTTCAATGGACTCAGGATTTTGGCATGACAATAATGTAGTTTCAATAGGAAGATATTTTTCGAGATTGGTAGGTGATGGAGGGAATGATGGTGGAAGATGGTTGGATGGTGTAGGATTAGCAATGTGATGGGATCACCTAACTTTGTTTTCATATTGGATTTTCCTAAGACCCTCTGCTAGTAGTCCTCAGAGATCATTTCCAAATGCATTTTTATGGAATGGACTTGTGGATTGGGATGGAGTGGATTGCAATGGCTTAACGAATGATGGATTAGAATTGGATGTGGAGGCTATAAGACTTTCTTACTTTGGTGATGGGGATGAAAATTTAGGATATGCATGGGAGATAAGGATTTATGATATGGTTTGGTGTTGAGGAATGCTTTGGATGGAAGATTGGTTTCCCTCATCAAGGTTAGGATAAGGATGACTAATGAATGTTAATTGGGGATTAATGGTATAGATTGTGTTAATTGGTTGTTGATATTAAGGGTAGATAGATGGATGACTAGAGCTTATGGGTTGTTGGTAAGTAGGTTGGAATGTTGGGTGTTGGTGGTATGGATGAGAGATGGATGGATGACTAGGGATTTTGGTTTGTTGGTATGACAGATTGATAGATAGGCTACTAGGGATTGTGGGTTGTTGGTATTGAGGATTGATGGACAAGTCACTAGGGATTGTGGTTTACTGGTATTGATTATTGATGGATGGATTGTGGTTTGTTGGTATTGACGGAACATGCTTATGAGGATTTCAGTTTGACTAAGGAGACTATCAAGGTAAGATGAAGAAATGGTTGTGAGTTTGGATGGATAAGATGGTGGATGATGGTTGGATTCTAAACCCTAGTGCAAGGTAAAGATAAGAAATCAAAGACTTTTTTTGGTTTTTTGGGGGTTTTTAATTTTCATTTTTTTTAGGATTTTTGGTTTTTCAAATGTTTTTGGATTTTATGATTTTATGATTTTTCAAATGTTTTTGGTTTTTGAGATTTTAAAGGATGAAAAATAAGTATGAACTTAAGCTATATTTTTGGGATTTTTGATTTTAAAGGATGTTTGCAAATGAATTTTATGCTATGCTTTTGGGAGTTTTTATTTTAAACGATACTTGACAAATGATGATAAACTAATGTAATCAAAGGAAATGTCTAGAGCTCAAAGGGATAAAGATAAATATGATGGTTGATAAAAGTTGAACCTAAACTAGACTTATGAGATTTAGGCCCAACTGTTGATAGGATGATCAAAGAGTATGAGATCAATACATTCAAAGGATGACTATAGTCTGATCAAAATCTGATTGGTTTCTTATTTTGAAAATGTAAAGGTTGATGGCTATGATGTTAGATGGCCAATTTTATTCTAAAGGTGCAATTAAGCTAAGCAAAGTGGAAAATATGGAAAGTACAATACTAAGCCATGAAAGTCTGACAAGTCTCAAGTCTCTATGACAAGTCATTATGCTAATTAGGTCTGAAGTCTAGATCCTCAAGGATAAACCCTAATTTCTTAGTGTAAACAGATGTATTAGGAAAAATTGTAAATGTGGTATAGAAAGCCTCAGATGCGATACAAAAATTGCATGACATAAAGTTTCAAATGCATTATAGAATTTGGAAATTACATGATAGAAACAAATGCATTACATATTTGGGCAACTGTGTCACTTTGGTTTTCCTCTAAGTGTTCCTAAGCAATTGTGTTACTAAAAATTGCAGATGCGGTGCAAAATTATAGTTGTGGTACAGAAGTCAAAAAATGTGTGATTCTGGTTTTTTTGAATGATTGCATTATAGAAAGTCTCAAATATGTGACTTTGGCTAGTTTTTTAAAAATCAAGTGTTTTAAGTGGTTTTAAGTCTTGGGTTTTTCAGTTTTAGGATAGAATACACTCAAAAAACACTCAAAAGACAAAATGGTTGTTTGAATCTTGACTTTAGGTAGATAAAGGCTTAAGACCAAAAGGCCAATGGTGTCACTAGTATAACACAATTGAAAACACTTTGAATACAAGCATAGCCTAATTATTAAGATAGGTGTGTATACTTGATGTAGGCCCACCACGTAAAGTGCTAATACCCCAAGATTGGTGTGAAACATCTCTATTTCGAGAGTGGAAAGCTAGAGGTCCAACGATACAAATCCAATATGGCAACAAGCTCACATTTCCTCTCTCCTCGGGAGGCTAAAACTGCCAAACCCAAGAATTTATATCTCTACTCAAGGGAGTACATGGTGAGTAGATTCAGGCATGATATTGTACCCTGCACTACCTAAAGTTACAATCGAAGGCTCCTAGGATTCTAAAAAAAAAGGTTTCTAGTGGGGAACTACTGTGAATAGAGAGCTCATCTATAATAGCCTGAGATTGGAGGGGTCTCCTATGCTCTCATCACTAAAGAAAATCTCGATAGACCGAGGTTCTTGTGGCTTGACTTCAAATGAAGCTAGCCACTCTTTGGGGTACAACTTTCGCTCTCCCCCTTTTCTATACCCCATCAGGAAACGTGGTTGAGGTCGAACCTTGGGGTGATGAAATCCCTAGGTAGGCCTCCTAATAAAAATAAAAAGAGGTTATTGTGTGTTTCTCTTACACCCAAGATTATACAAGTGGCATGAGGGAGAGGATACATACACAATAACTTGGGTTGATACAAATGTGCAAGCATACCAAACAAGGAAGACATAGGTTCTTTAACCTTAGAAAATGAAATGTGAGCTATCTAATAAAAGGAAAAACACACAAGTTTTTTCTGATTTAGTATTTGAGCCATGTCTTACAACAAACCTATTAGTAGTCTTTTTTTGTTGATCAAATCTTATCCAAACAATAGCCAAGATAGCTACGCAAATTGATCAGTAACAGAAAAACCCCTATCTAACCAAATTAGATTGTATGTAAAAATAGAAATAAAAAATGTATAGCTTTTTTATTTAATAGGTAGATGTGGTATAGAATTTTGAAATTGCGTCATAGAATAGATGTAGTGCAAAATTCCTCAAATTCGTCATAGGAAACATATGTAGTATGTAATCACACAGATGCATCACAAAACTAGACGCATCACGAGATTTTGCAAAATAAAATAAAAAAGACATAGATAGATGTGTCACAAAACCCTACAAATGTGTCACTAAATCCTACAAATGTGTCACTAAACCATGCAAATGTGTCACAAAACCATGCAAATGCATCACTTTATCATGAAAATATGTTGCTAAATCATGCAAATGCATCACTAAATCATGCAAATGCGTCACTAAATCATGCAAATGCATCACTAAATCATGTAAATGTAAATGTGTCACTTAGTCATGCAAATGCATCATGGGATCCTACAACTGCAAAAGAATCATGTTTTTTAAGTATAAAACATTATCCTACACCAAAATATGGGGTATTATATATGAAAATTCATCCCTCAGTCCTTTCATATGCAATTGTGATGTTTGTTTCTCCCCAAGAAGCTCTTAAAATTTTTGATTTTCAAAACTCTTGAAAGTACCTACAACATTCAAGATAAGAAACACCAAAAACTCACAAACAACAAAGTTAGCCAAAAATAATTATTATTCATGTCGGGTTCACCAATTGTATGACCAGAAATCAAGAAAACTAGCTTAAATCATAAATGAAAATGACAAAAACCATATGATTCAAGCAAACTAATTCCAATCTACCAATGAAGAATGAATAAATACAAGAAATATGAAAAATTCATCAAAGGTTATACCTTTCTCACATCAAATATTGAATTATCTCCATTGTCCTTCTTAATTTTTCTTTGCAAGCTATTGTTGCTCCCAAATTTGTATGTGCATTCATAAGCTCAAATGGATGTGATAGAATTTTTTTGAAGATTGTGGTTCAATTGCAAATGAGGACGAGGGTTTATTTTATAGAAGATGCATGTTTGATGGATGGTCAAGATTTAAGAAAGGGCTGAAAAGAACAATGGTGGAGAATTGATGAGAGGATTGGATAAATTGTTAATTGGTTGCATCATTCAGTGAACTAAGTGCATGGATCATTCAATTGATTCCATGATTTAGTTAAGAGGTTTGATTGGATTGTTAACTGATTAGTAGACATGTGTGATTGATGAGTGGACTGATCTGACTAATTAGTAGACTGACAGTAAGTCTCAACTAGGGTGAGGTGGAAATACACGAGATTTAATAATTAATTTAATTAATTAATTATTAATGGCATGAGCAAAAAGAATTAAATAAATAAAATAAAATAAATTATTTATTTATGGAGAATGGATAATGTTGACAAATTAAATAATTAAAATAATTATTTAATTTATGAAATAGATAAGTGATAATTAATTAAATAATAATAATTTATTTAATTAATTTTATAAGAATAGTGATAATTAGTGGCATAATTAAATAAATAAAATTAATTTAATTAATCAAGGAAGAATAATAGTAATGTGAATTAATTAAATAATACATAAATTATTTAATTAATAGTGAAATGCAAAATTAGTAACAATTAAATAAAATTATTTAATTATATGGATAAGACAAAAATTAGTGAAAAAATGTCGCCACAGGCCTAGGACAATTTTTATTGTCTACATTTAGTATATGAATCACCTTCACTATTTCCTCTTTAGACACTTCTCTATCCAATAATTTTGTATTTTCTTTTGAGAATTTTTTGGGCACTAAGGCTTTGCAAAAGTTTCTAACATTATGCCCCACAATATTGTCACCTTCTACTGAGAATAGATCTATGTAGAAACAAAAGAATTGCTTTTTTAATTCTAGGTCACTAAGTAGCATATTCTCAGTCCAAAAGTTTCCCACTGTTTCTTTTACACATTTTTCTTTAATGAGTCTAAAGAAAAATTTAGTTCCTTTGTCCCCATTTCTTAACCAATTCTTCTTTCCTCTTACCCTTAATCCTTGTGCTTTAGTAACTTGTAGTCTTCTCAATGATTTTTTGACATAAATTAGTTCTTCATTTAGATCTATGTTTTTAGGATCACATTGTAGTTCAGTTTCTAATTTACGCAAATTCTCTTGTAAAGCATTTTTTGATTTCCTGTTGTCTAGGGCTCTTTTTTTCCTATTGTCTAATAAATAATTTTCCATGCTTTAACATTTTATTCATTTTTAATAGTTGATTTTTCTTTCAACATCCATCTATTTATTTCCCTAAGGGTGAAGATAACATCATTACAGTCTTCGTCATTTATCAAAGTAGCATTAAGAAGGAATTGTCTTCACCATGATGGGATGGTGATCTTACAACAAGCGTGGGAGGACTTTTACTCTGTTCCCACCTTCAATTTGGTCAAACTTGAAGGTCTTTGTTCGGTATAAAATCTATCAAGTTTGTAATATATTATATTTCTTCCTAATTTTAAGTTACACCGTGTGAACCAAATATTTTGATTGTTTTTAATCCTTCCAAAGGATCAAATAGGTTGAGTTTGTTCTTCATTCTAAGCCAAAAGTATTTCTCATTTCCTTTCCATTCCACTTCTATACCACTAATTTTATCATCACTACTCTCAACCATATTGAAATCCCCTCCCACTATCCATGGAATATGCTATAGATTAGTCATCCACTTCCACAACTCAATTCTATCTTTGTACTCATTGGGTGTAAAAATTAAGTATAGACCAAATTTTCTGGTCTCTTTTTCTAAGGTAACCCACACTACCCAGTTGCATGGAGAGACTCCACAACTAGTCACATGATGTGTCCATTTTCTAGACAACAAGATGGTTGTTCCCCCTTTCCCTTTTTCATGATTTGTATAAAATTGAATAGATTCTTTCCAAATGAATTTGAGGCTAGTTTCCAGACTAAAATTAACAACTTTTACTTCTTGAATCAACACAACATCTTTATACTTTGTCCAAATTGAGGTATCTCCTAACAATGTATTTTCTCTCATGGGATTCAAGACCCCTCACATTATAACTGGTATAATTAAAGTTTATCTTCAATCATGAATTGAGATTCATCTTTTCAATTACTAAAACTATTAAAGCATTTAGGAATTCTATTTTCTTTGTCTTTCCTTTTTGAGTAAGGAATAGCCTCCTCTTTACTCCACATTTTCCTCTCTCTTTACTGCTAACTAGTATGAATCTTCTTCCTCTGGTAAATTAATTCCTTTTGAATTTGTATTGTCCTTTGAGAAGGGGTTGCTATATATTTTTGTGGACTCCTCATTTGTCAAATGTCCTATTATCCCTACTTGATACTCTTCAATTTTCCATAGATTATGCTCCATTTTCCTAAAAATCCCCTGAATTAGCTTGTCTTAGAGTAATACTTGGGCGATTTCCTTTTATCCAAAATTAGAATTAGGCAATTGTGGTAAAGTAGTATTACTTACATTAAATTAGTCTATATGACTTTCCTTGTTGTATATCTCATTCTTATCATTTGAAGTAGTTCCCCTATGCTCACTCTTGTCTAAGCCTAACACCTGGGAAACATCCTTTTATCGAAGGCTATTATTAGCCATAGATAGCATAGTGGGACTACTTATTATTTTATGTCTCCAACTACTACTGATTGGAAGATCCTTTGTCTCTTTCACCTCTTTATTTTTAGATTTTTTTGTTTCATATTCTTGGATAATATTCATTACTTTTGAATTTGCATTTAAGTCAAGATTTTAGGGTTTTTATCCCCTTATGTATTTGATCCATTTATATCTTTACTAAAATCACTATTGTCTTGGGTTTCCAAACTAGACCTTTGCTTTGCATCCCTTTCAAGATTTTCAAAATTTTCTAACTTATTGTTTTTGTTGCTTACATTGGTAATATTTTGTTTAATTTTGTCTAAGATAAGATCTTGGGCATTTTTCTTATGCCCAGGATTATTTTTGATCGTCAATAACCTATTTTCTTTATTATCCCCTTGTCAGGTGTTTTCCATGGTTAGTCTACTCACTAATCTCTCTTTCGAGGATGCAACCTTATCAACCTGGACCATATTATTCTTATTTATACTTTTAGAGTAAGAGTCTAATCCTCTAAGGCTAGGGTTATTAAGAGAGCTGTCTACAAAATTTTCCTCTTGATTAACACTTGTGCCCTCTAATCTTATTGACTCTATGGGATTTTCTTTTGGGCTTACCCCATATAAGTCTGCATTCATGTTGCTTTCAACAATTTTATGAGAAGAAGGATTTTCATCATTAAAAGTCATGTCCATCACCCTCCTAGATTCAAAATCATTAGGGTTTGGAATGCTAGGATTTTGATTTAATATGAGATCTTTGACCCTTACTTTCAAAATAGGAAAATTTCTCCTCATATGACCTTATTTTTGCATAGGAAGCACACATTTAAACCTCCTAATATCTCTAATTTGTAGGTCAATAATCTACCCCCAAAAATAACTTCTATTTCCTTAGGAGAATCCATTCCCAAAGCTAAGGAAACCAAGAACCTTGCATCCATATGTAGAAGGGTGGTTTTAATTTCTTCCAATCTCATCACTTTTCCTAGTGGTGAGAGTAACTAAGGTAAGAATGCCCAAATTTGAGGAGGGGCTTCTTTAATAGTCACTCATCTAGGGTAAGAAAGGGCCAAAAATTCCTTATTTATTTCCTCTAGAGACCAAGAAATGGCCTAAAACATTGAGTTACCTATATTCCAGAATTGTCTGTTAATAACTTTTTCTTGCATATCATGATTTTAATATATATATATAAATAACCCCTTTTGCACCATTCTACATATCAATATTTTAAACCCAAATTTTTTATCCCATACATTGGTAAACTATTCATCTAAGAATTTATTGGCTTTGATCCTATTATAATCCAGCGTAGAAAGAAAAATGGCTACATTTCTTAACTTGGTTTCTTCCTTCCCTAGAGCAACAATCATATCATCATTAGGAATAACAAATAATTTCCTAGGGCCTACTAAAGGATTCTTACATTCTCTATTTTCAACCAATCACTCTCTCAACCCACATCATTATCTACTACTTCAAAATTTGTTGTAACTAGAATGTCTACACCACTGCCAACCACTACAATGTCTCAGAAGGAACGAGCATTCCTAGAGTTGATTTTTTTGGTGCCTTTTACATTATTTGTATTGTCAAGGGGGTTTCTCAAGGCCATGACATCACATTCAATAAATGCTTGCAATTTACCAGGCCCCCAAAGCAATGGAGAAAAAATGCAAGTGAATCAATGGGACTCTATAATTAACTTTAATTTAATTTGTAACATGGGAAAAACAGCAAACAACCAATTTTAAAATGCTAGAAAAAACCCCAACCCTGGATATTACATCAACTCAAAAAAAGGAATGGAACCAAAAACAAAATGAAGAGCAAAGGGAGGATACATCAAATCGAGACATCAAAGCATGGTGGTGTCCATCTTCTCCCTTTCTTGTAGAATATCCTTCTGTCTTCGTCCTTATCTAAGAAAATTGTTTACTTTTGCACATGCCATCCTTTACATATGCAATAATTTATTTAGCTATCTTCAGGTCTATCTTGGAGGCCAAGTAGGATGAATCTACAATATGACTCTCCAACTCTAATAAGGAGGTTCATGAAGGATATTTTAACTTGATGTAACCAAGAAAGACATATTAGAAAGGGATGTAGGAATGACTTCACAGCCTTTGAGTAAAATATAGGCCACTTTATGTGCCACCCTAAACTTTAATGTTTCCTATCATCTATAAAAATATGGGAAAACATAGAGTGAATTAAGTCATAGAAGGTTTATTGTACATGTATTACATGATACACTGATTCAAGTGGGAATAACATCTGCCTCCAATAGATTTCACATACAATAATCATTATCATTCTTCCATAGGAATGGATCCATTTGAAGTCTTATATGGTAGTAAATGTATACATCTTCTTAGCTTAGATAAGTTGGAGGAGCAAGTAGTCAGTGGTACTAAAATATTAAATGAAAGGGAGGAACAATTTAAGTTGATAAGATGGAGGTTAAGGAAGATTTAAAAAGCTAAGAGATATGCAATAAGGATTGGACTCCCAAGGAATTTGTAGTTTGTGATAAATTATTCTTTCGATAAGTTCATTTATAGTTAGAAAGGACACTAAAATGGCCCCTAGGATTATTTTCAAGTGTAAGTGCTCTATAATCACTATAGATGTTAGGATTTATGGCTATGAAATCACTTAAATCCTTAAATACATTATTCTAAAATTATTTTTATACAATCTAGAATAAAACTATGCTCACAAACTAGTGGTAAAATATAGAAAAAATATAAATAATATGATACATAATTTCCACCTAGGAAACCCCAATTTGAAAGGAAAAACACAACTTAATAGGTGCCAAATAGTAGTCCTATTATATGTATTATTTATCAAAAATTACATGAAGGTGGTTACAGTAGTGTTATTATTCCTATCCTTCATATTATTTCACTAAATTGATTTGAATGTTATTTTTATGTTTGTGCCAAGTTCTTTGTGCTTTTCACTCATCTAATAGCCAATCCTTGAATTCCTTATTGACTTTTATTAAATTTCAAGTCTTCTTCTCATTTATTATAATAGCCCAACCATCCTAAGCATCTAAAGATTCATAGAATTTTGTTCCCTTCTCTTTACATTTTGCAAATATCGCTTATCAGTCAAAACCACCACTTCTTGGTTTTAAAACTCCTTTAGTGCTTCTATGACCACCTCTATCAATTTTGTGACCACCACTTATTTATAGAGCCACAATAGCAATTACATTTTCATCCACCATCATTTTAAAAGTTTTCCTAGATAAAATTGATAGTTTCATCTATTATAAAATAGTGAGTACCTGCACTTATCTAAAATTTGGACCAAACACTTAACTATGGAATTGATAAACCTTTTTTATCCTTTTCAAATCATACATCCTTTCATACAAAGGATTTTGATCCCTCATAAAATTATTGGGTAATGAGATGAGGTTTTAATATCCCCATTATTCTTTTGGAGTATCGATGGGCTCAATCATGATTTTTCCTTTGAGTCCCACTTTCCAAGACTCATGAAACCCTTTCTTGGTCTCTTTCTACGTCTGTTTAAGTACTACAGCCTCAAGGAGTCATGCTATTTTTTTGTAAACTAGGTTTTCCATAGAAGGTAGCAGAAATTCATCTTTTCATTTATCCAACATGACTAGGTCAATATACAACTGTATTTTCACAATTCACCATTGACTAGATTTTTATGTGAGGGAGATCCAAATTAAAAGCATTCTTCCTAAATACCTCTAAGATGGTAAATGTCATATGCCTTAGAGGTTTATTTTTCTTATATTTTTCTTGCATCCCTTCCTTACCTATGCATAGCCATACCTTGTCTCCAGCATTGAGACCATGCTCCACATGATTTTATTCATATATTTTCTCATAATTCAATTGATTCTTCTCTAGCTATATTTTAACCTTGATTTGGATCTCAAATATCCTCTCAATATTTTCTTTTTAATTTAATCACCTCTAATTCCAACCGTTCTTTCTTACCATGTTTCTCAAGTATAATATCAAGTGGACCAATTGGTAAATATTTTTAAACATACCTCAAATGGTGATTACATTATAGCAGAATAAATATCTTATTATATGAGTGTTGGATATAGAATAGAGACTTGTCCCTATATTTGATGTCATATTGTTAACCATATATAAGTTGTACCAATATCTTATTAACCACCTTAATTTATCCATCTTATTAGGGGTGAAATTTTATGTTATTTTAAAATTTAGTTTCCATCTCTCATAAATTGAACCAAAATATACACATAAAATGAGTATCCTTATCTAAAATAACTGATCTTGGTAGTGCAAGAGTTGGTATGGAATACTCTAATACCATGTAATATTTGGATATGAAGATAGCCACCCAAGATTAATGAGTGTAAATGAAATCACAAAAGAGACCCAAAATGAGAGAATGATTCTATTCTATCAAAGGATGAAAATATACAATATGACACAAGATTACAATGAGAAACCCTTGTATATGTAGGAAAGGGTGAGACAAAGGAAAACATAATATTATGATGTGTGTCTTTATCTTATGACTTGTGACACAAACATAAAATTCCTTAAGAATTCACTAAGTAAACTTAAGTAACTAGGTGTGAAAAGGACCTGAGAGGGAAACCAATTAGGTAATATACCTTGTTCACACAAATGCCCCCCTTAAATTCAACTTAGTGATAATGATCAAATATATATAAATTTAAGTATGGGTCCCAATTATAAAGATGGATGAGGTACCCATGTACCCATGTACAAAATATCCTCTCACAAGTGGAGAAAAGGAGAAAAACTCTAATAAAAATCTCATCTCCAAAAGAGAGAAAATACAAGATGCTCTCTAAAGTATGAGAAGGAAAAACCCCAAGTGAGGTAAAAGTCCCCCATAAGAGATAAGAGAGACCATGTAGCCCCACCACAATGCATAATATCCTAAAATAATGGTATATTCTTAACAAATTTGATAATGATGATGATGAAGATACACGATTTCCAAATAACAGGTATTCCCTTAGGAAGCAACAAAGCCAAATACGTATGTAGGATATATTCCTATTCTTGAAAGGAATATGAGGGAATAAAACTCAAGATATATTTTTTACATCAAATTTTCTCAAGTTTCACCACTTTAATGCCAAAAGGTGTAATATTCAAATCAGGATTATTAGGCCAAACTAAAGAAATTGACACTCCAAAACCTAGTGGAAATAGATGTAGAACAAGATTTTAAGAAAAAGATGAATCCTTCAAATATTTCTCAAATTATCTCCAAGATAATTCTAAACTATTAAAAATGAATAGGTGGAGAAATAGAAATAGTGTTTTTTTGGTTTGTGGTGACTAATCATGCAAATACTATACACTTTGTACATGGCTAGGATGAAAGTTACGGTATGGCATTTGTGAGACTATAATCTCTTTTGCACTGGATAATTAAATCATTGGGTGGCTAAGTTTTTGTGGATGTAGCCCATATTGGGTGAACCATGTTAAAATTTTGTGTTGATCTCGTTTGTGTTATTCTTCATTGTTATTTCTGGGTTATTGCTCCAATCTGCCTGAATCCTAACAACTGGTATCAGAGCCGCGTGTATTTTGGTCAATTGGCAGGAAACCTATAGATTTGAGTAGGAGTAATGAAAGAAGGAAAATTCAAGGTTGACAAGTTCAACGGCCAGAATTATCAATTATGGAAGATGCAAATGGAAGATTATTTATATTAAAAGGATCTATGGTGGCCATCGCAAGGAAAATAAAAGAAAGATGTTGTGATGTCCGATGAAGAATGGGATATTCTAGATAGAAAGGAATTGGGAACCATTCGGTTGTGCCTGGAACCATCTATGGTGTTCAATATAACAAAATCAAAGACAACAGAGGATCTAATGACAACTTTGGCTAAATTATATGAAAAACCCTCAGCCTCAAATAAGGTATTTCTCATGAAGCATTTGTATAATCTGGAAATGATTGAAGGTGGATCTATGACACATCATTTAAATGAGTTTAATATAATTACCAATCAATTAACTTCTCTAAAAGTGATTTTTGATGAAGAGGTGAGGGCTCTCTTGGTTTTATGTTCTTTGCCAGAAATTTGGAATAGTTTGGTAATGGTTGTAAGTAACTTTGTATCTAGTTCAAATACATTGAAATTTGATTATGTTGTTGGTGTTATCCTTAGCGAGGAAATGTGACAAAAAATCACATATGAGAGTTCAACATCAAGTAATACTTTGACTTAAGAGAACAAGGGAAGAACAAAGGAGAGAGGAAAAATCCCAACAAATCGTGGGAAGTCACAAGGGAAGTCACAAGGGAAGTCGAAGAAAGGAAGATCTAAATCCAAAGGAAGAATGGATTGTTGGCACTGTGGAAAGCTAGGACACTTGAAGAAGGATTGTTAGTCTTGAAAGGGAAAATAAGGAGACAAACAACATGATGACAGTAAGGAAGCTAATGTTGCAAGTAATAAAGTGCAAGATGCTTTAATTTTGTGTTTAGATAATGCTAATGATTCATAGGTAATAGATTCAGGGGCTTCATTTCATGCCACACCCCATAGGAAATATTTTGTAGATTATGTTCAAGGTGATTTTGGACAGGTATATTTGGGTGATGATGAACCCCGTCAGATTGTTGGAAAAGGAAAGATAAAAATAAAGTTGCAGAATGGAAATGAGTGGTTGCTACAAGAGGTAAGGCATGTTCCAAATTTGAGAAGGAATTTAATTTCTATAGGACAACTGGGTAGTGAAGGCTGCATAGCTACCTTTTCAAATAAAATATGGAAGGTCACTAAAGGTGCATTGGTAGTAGCTAAAGGTTAAAAGGTAGGTACATTTTATTTGTGTACTGGTAATACTTATTCTATCTTAGCTGCTACAAAAACAGTTGCTACTGAGACACTTATAGCACTTGCTATAGGGATAGAAACATAATCGTGGCACCATAGACTTGGGCACATGAGTGAGAAAGGGATGAAGATCCTTCACTCCAGAAAGTTGCTACCAGGTCTGAAGTAGATTGACTTAGAGTTCTGTGAAAATTGTGTTTATGGAAAATAGAAAAGAGTCTGATTTCTCAAAGTTGGTAAAGAGAAGAAGAGTGAGAAATTGGAGCTTGTGCATTCAGATGTATGGGGACCAACTCAAGTATCTTCTCTTGGTGGCTCTTGCTATTATGTTGCTTTTATTGATGATGCAACTAGGAAAACATGGGTGTATTTCCTAAAACAACAATCAGAAGTATTTGAAACTTTTAAAAAGTGGAAAGCTTTGGTTGAGAATGAGATAGGAAAAAAGTTGAAGTGTCTCAGATCTGATAATGGAGGTGACTATTGCAGCAAAGAATTTGAAAATTACTATTCATACAATGGAATTTGTAGGCAGAAAATGGTTCCTGGAACCCCACAAGAAAATGGTGTGTCTGAGAGGATGAATATGACCATTATGGAGCATGCAAGGAGCATGAGATTACATGTTGGACTACTCTTACACTTTTGGGTAGATGTTGTACATATTGTTGTTTGTTTAATAAACAGGGGACCTTCAAATCTTTTGGATGGTGGCATTCCAGAGGAGGCATGGACGGGTAAAAAGGTAAACTATTCATTTTTGAAAACCTTTGGTTGCAAAGCTTTTTTCCATGATGATATTGAAAATAGAACCAAGCTTGAGGCTAAGTCTAAAAAATGTACCTTCATTGGATATGGAGTAGATGAATTTGGTTATCAGTTATGAGATTATGAAAATCATTAGGAGTAGAGATGTTATATTCAATTATAAGGTCATGTATAAGGATCAGCTACAGGAAAAGAAGCACGAACAAGACAAAAAGGAATATGTGGTGCTGGATGAGATTCCAAAAAATAAAATGTCAGTGGTACCTGATGCTCAGCAACAATAAGTTATCCCACAGACTCCCGCAAGTGTTAGTTGTTCCATAAGGATAACTAGACCTCCAAAAAGATTTTCTCCATCATTATATTTTATATTATTAATTGATTTTGGTGAACTTGAAGGTTATGAAGAAGCAATGCAGGTAGATACCAAAAAGTAGTGGGAGCTAGGAATGAAAGAGGAAATGGATTCCTTGCTACAAAATTAGACTTGGGACTCAGTCCAATTGCTTGTAGGTAAAAGAGAATTGCCAAATAAATGGGTTTACAAGTTGAAGGAAGAAGAGGGAGGCAAGAAAAGATATAAGGACAGACTCGTGGTAAAATGTTTTGCATAGAAAAAAGGTATATATTTTGATGAAATATTTCCTTTGATTGTAAAGATGACTTCTATTAGAACTATTCTAAGTCGTGTGGTTGCATAATACTTGCATCTTGAACAACTAGATGTGAAAATAACTTTTCTCCATGGGGATTTGGAGGAGGAAATATACATGCAGCAAACATAGGGATATGAGGTCAAGGGTAAGGAGGAATTTGTCTGTAGGTTAAATAGGAGTTGGTATGGCCTGAAGTAAGCACCTAGGCAATGGTATTTGAAATTTGATAGTTTTATGGTTGAACAAGGTTACAAAAGATATCATTCTGATTATTGTGTTTATTTTAAGAGATTGGGTAATGGCAGCTATATTATCCTATTGCTTTATGTCGATGGCATGCTTGTTGCCGGATCTAACATGCAACATATTAATGAACTTAAACAAAAAAATATCAAATTCATTTGCTATGAAGGATTTGGGTGCAAAAAAACAAATCCTTGGTATGAGGATCACATAGTATAGGACAAACAAAAAATTATTTTTGTCTCAAAGTGAGTATGTAGAAAAGGTGTTGAAAATGTTTAACATGCAGAATGAAAAAATAGTTAGTATATCTTTTCCTAATAATTTTAAGTTGACTAAGGAGATGTGTCCAAAGACACAAGAGGAGGAAGACAAAATGTCTAAGATACTATATGCATCAGCAGTTGGTAGCTTCATGTATGCAATGGTATGCACAAGGCCAGATATTGCACATGCAGTGGGAGTTGTGAGTAGGTATATGACCAATTCGGGAATGGAACATTGGAATACGATAAAATGGATTCTTTGATATTTGAGAGGTACTACTTCAAAGAAATTATGTTTTGGAGGAACAAATTCTGCTCTAAAAGGATATGTTGACTCTGATCTGGTGGGTGATATTGATAGCAAGAGGAGTACTACAAGGTATGTTTTTATCATAGGAGGTATTGCAGTTATTTGGATTCAAGGCTGCAAAAGGTTGTTGCACTTTCAACCACTAAAGTTGAGTATGTTGTTGCTACAAAGGCTAGCAAGGAGATGATTTGGTTACAACATTTTTTGGAGGAATTGGGACAACATCAAGAAGATAGCCCTTTGTACACCGATAGCCAAAGTGCCATTCATCTTGCTAAGAATTTAGCTCTGCATTAAAAAACTAAGCACATACAGCTCAAATACCACTTCATCCGGTCAATTTTGGAGGATGAATAGTTGAAGCTGGAGAAAATTCACACAAGTGAGAATCCTGTAGATATGTTCACAAAGGCAGTTACATGGGAGAAACTTATTTCCTCATCAGTTTTCGTTGGCCTTCACGACTGATAATGGTGGACATAAGAAACCAGCTAGACCTATACTCCAGTGGGAGCTGCAAGTGTAGCAGTGTTGTCCAAGATCAGTCTCTAAGTGGGAGATTATTTGGTGTGGAGCCCGATCAGTCTCTAAGTGGGAGATTGTTGGCTTGTGGCGATTGATCATGCGAATACTGTACACTCTTTATATATCCTTATTGGGGTTGTAGGTCAGGCCAGGCCCTGAGCAGGGATTCAGGGGTGACAGCCCCCAAATTTTGTTTCCCCTTTTTTAATTGACAAATGAAAAATGACTTTGTAAAACCCTAATTCTAGAAGCTTCCAAAAATCTTGTTATAAGCGGCTGGGATGAAAGTTGTGGTATGGAATTTATGAGATTGTAATATATTTTGCACTGGATAATAAAATCATTGGGTAGCTGAGTTTCTATGGATGTAGCCCATATTGAGTGAACCACGTTAAAATTCTGTGTTGATCTCTTTTGTGTTATTCTTCATTGTTATTTCTAGGTTATTTAATCTACATATAATTGTTAATGTTTATTGCTCCAATCTGCTTGAATCCTAATAGGTTTGAATGTACATTTGTGATATCTAAAGAGATGAGCAACTGCACAAGAGATAACATCAAAGAGCATATGAATCTCCTCAATGGTGTTCAACAAATATACAAGATGAGACCCACAATAAAAACCTAATATGTCTACCAAGCACATATCCCATGTAGATATATTTGGAAGATGATGATCCTACTACACTAAATCATTTTAATCATAATCCAAAGCAACATTTAACTCAAAAGAAGTAGGAGATGGAATTTCAACATATGTCTCTAAAATCTTAGCCAATGAAAGAACACTAATAATTAAATGACCATTTTGTATCTCCTCAAAATTTTCTATAATAGATTCTATATTTTAAACAAAAGGAATGTTAGGATAAATATGAGAAGGTGTAAAATCTAGACCGGTCATCTACCTCCCCAACTACAATAACAATTCTATTATGTAAATACTGGATTACCATAAAATATGGTGTTAACTCAACATTCTCCCCTATCCCACTATGATTTGATATATAAAATGGGGATTGGTTGAAAATTAAGGAACATAAGGACATCATTATAGGAACCCTCACCCATGTCAATAGATCATCTCTCACAAACATGCATATATATGTTGTTACCCATCAAGATATATGGTGTAGAATAAGTCTCAAAAGAAGAGAGCCTACCATATGATGAAGCCATATTATGTGAAGCTCTATAATATAAAAAATCCATCTCCCTAACTCAGAATCTATAATTGGAAAAAAATATTTCCCTTTCTATCTCTCTAAATTTGAAGAAAAATAATATGAAACCTTAAATGAAAATTGATCTTCTAAAGAAGATGCTTCAAATCATAAATATATCTTGAATAACATTTATATACATCATCCCCTATTTTTTTGAAATATGCATATTTGGGCTTATCCTTCTTAGATAATTCTCATTTCTTGGAAGAGGATTGAGAGTATTCTTGTGAAGTATAAGATGGTAGTGATCTATCTTTGTGTGGATCATGATTTACTTGTTTCTATTCATTTTAGGATTACTATACCCCTTCTCACTCAATGGTTGAATAGCCACCAATTATTGGGACTTGGATAGATTTAGGATACTAATTGTGATCAGCTTTTCTTGTTTAATAATTAAAATTTCTAAAAGTGATTCAAATGATAACATAGTGTAGGCCTATCCCATAGTCAACCAATGAGTTTAGAAACTAGAAATAAATATTACATATTGAGAAGAAATTTTTCCCAAAATATTGAAGATCAATTATACATCCTTATTCTCAATACCATATTATATGATTTTTCTCTTAAAATATTGACTTTAGTGGCATAATCTTGGATTTTGTCAAAATCTTTTGGATCTAGGTTAGTGAGGTTGTTATTTGTTTTATATTCTCTAATCTCATTAATTTACCATACACTTATTAATGTGAAAAAATATCAACAAATATAAGTTTACACAAAAAATCCAAGTAACTTAGTATTATTAATGGACCATCCCATTGTTTCTTTCAGATATGTCAGTTTTGGCATCTTCCAAGATATGATCTATATGCCCCTCACACATCAAAGCACTTCACTCATTTTTTTCAATAAGTTGTATATACTTAATGGAGGGATCTTAAGATTACCCATGATAGGATTAAAAGACCATAAATAAGAACTCAAAGTAGAGGAAATTAGCACAATCAAACAACACACACCTCAAAAATTTCTCAAATAACCTCCCAAAAAATATGATTTGGTACTTTATACTTAATGTAGTTAAATTTTCCACTTGCAAAAAATATAAAGTGGTCTTGATGAAAATGCTTTACAATTGCCAAAATAAGGGTATTATATGTTTAAAGTATAATTTTTACACGAGTACAAACCAATAGTATCACTATAAAGTATATGAAAAATAATGTGCTTTTAAAAAAATACACCTAAAAAGGAGCTCCTATGAGCCCAAATTATGCCCTAGAATATCTCAAAATGAGAGCTACTCGACAACGCATATCATATAATTGTAATTTCTAGAAAACATATGAATCAAAATTTAAAACTATCTACACTAAAATATCAAGATATTATCCTTTGTAGTTAAACTACAAAAGAATCCCAACAAAAAAAATCATAAAAAGAAGGTCGTAAGCTCAAGAAATTAGCCTTTGAAGTTGAACTACAAAATCAAAATCTCCAATGATTAAGGGGGGAAAATATCCAATAGAACTTGTTGATGTTAGCATGATATAACCACCAAGTTTGGAGGCCTGTAATTTTTATTATCACCAAATCTTAAGGACACTAAAAAGTTTAGGTGGTTGTTAAATAGTATATCTACTAAATTATGACAAGCATATGAGTGTTGCTTGCATGTAGAGGACTTTAGAACCACGTGGGTTGCAAAGGGGACATGGGCCTATTTAGAGGGTCATGTTGTTAGGGTTAGAAGGAAAATATCTAAAAGTTAAATGCAGATTTTATCAATAAACCGAGAAATAAAACACACAAAAAAAAATTATAACACAGAGAATTTAACGTGGTTCACCCAATATGGGCTACATCCACCAAACTACAACCATCCAATGATTTTATTATCTAGTGCAAAACATATTACAATATCGCGAATAATGCCATGCTACAACTCTCATCCCAACTGCTTATAATAAGCTTTTTTAGAAGCTTCCAGAAATTAGGGTTCTACAAAGTCGGTTTTTCCTTTTTCGATGACGATGTGAAAAAGTAGGAGGATACATGAAGAGTGTAAGGTATAGCATGATCAGCCACCACATACCAACACATGTGGCCTAAGTAAAGGGTACTACTGGTAGGTTAGGATCCACATATATAAAGGCGCCCTTTCATAGGAGGAAGAAGGGTACAAAAGGTACCCTACGTAATAAATACTACATTTTTTTCTAATTTATGAACTTAAATATATATACCTTTGTATGACCCGTGTAGTGCTTACACCAACATTTAAAATATTTTGCAAAATGACTTTAGTAATGGCATGATTCATATAGAAAGGATATGATGAAAAGTTCTCTAGAGCCTCAAGGTAAAAGTGTCCAAAATCAATGATTTCACAATCAACCTATGGTTTTTCATGTATTTTAGATGTGATGACAAGATTGTATTTGATCTAAAATGCTCCAAAAATATTATTTCCCTCTATATTTGGAAACCACCTCTCATATTCAAACCCTTGTAGATGTAGCCAACTCTATTTGATTTAGATGCAAAGTTAAAAGTGAATTTCTTAGACACTCTAGATGCAATGGTAAGCTCATAGTAACTCCACCAATATCTCAAATTCACATGTAATAAAAAGCCACAAAGAGGAAGTAATGATAATTCTTTATTACGGAGAGACGAATCATGATGGCTCTCGCTACTTTGGGTTTTTCTACTCCCTCTGACTAGTGTCTTTTTGTGCTCTTTGCTACAAACTCTCCTACATCTTCCTCAGAAAAAGGAAATGGTGTGGGTGTTCTCACTGGTGTGATGTCAAAATTTATTTCTTGTTTGAGCCCTACCAAGATTATGGCTAGGGCATCTCATTTTATACAGGGTTTTATGCGGAGTGGGGAGGTTGGTTCTCCTCACAAACTTGAGTCATATAAATTGGCTTTGGGTCTAGACACCCCAAATATTATGCGGGAAAGAAAGTAGATTGGGTCATTGCCAAGGATCTCTTCCCAAGACCCTTATCCTTCTCACCCTTGTGCTTCTTTGAACTCCCATTCTTCATCTCTAATTCAAATACGGCCCCAGAAATATTCCTAGATACCATCGCTTATGAAAGAGAGGAGTTTATGAAAGGTCATGCCCTAATATGTAGATTCATGAGAATTTGGCCAAAGTTGTGTGACCTTCAGACTTGGATAAGTGAAAACTGGAAAGAGTACATGGAGGATGAAATCAACATTTATCCTTGCACAAAAGGATTTTTTATTTTGGAATTTGAATCGTTGGAAGATAAGGAATTGATCCTCAACACAGGTCCTTGGTTTTACGAGGGAGAATTTTTATGTATGAAGCCTTGGTTCCCCTCCTTTGATCCTCGAATTAAGACTTTTTCCTCAACATTCCTTTGGGTAAGATTTCCCTACCTTCCTCTACAATTTTGGGAAATTGAGTGCTTGATTATAATTTCCAATGGACTAGGTAAGTATCACAACATTTTGAAATAAACTATCAATTATGAAAACTCCACATGTGTATGTTTATATGTTAAATTCGATTTATCTAAAGGTCTACTAGAGCTGAAATATCATTGAAAGTCGGTAATAGATGTTGGCATCAACTGGTAGATTATGAAAAGATTGCTTTTAGATGCAAAAAATGATTCTCAACAGCCCATGGTATCCCACATTGTAATAAGAAGCAAGTTAAGGTGTAGGGTGATGTCTCTTATTAGCCTTCATGGTGGAATGGGGTCACTATGTAATTGCTCCTATGGTAAAGGAAGTGTCTCCTCCCTCAATGGCTCTGCATCAAAGTAGCACACCAAACAATGATCTCGGGGTTGTTGGTGCCTCTCCATCTCTTCTCAAGTTAGTTGTACCGACCTCACTAGGAAGATTTGATTTGCAATCTCTCAAGTCTTCAATGATATCAACAAGTTTAATATCTAAAGAAGTGACAAAGCAAGAAACTTGCTTCAAACATAATATCTCCTACAAGCTAGAGTAGGAATGGACGGAAGTAAAAAGGAATAAATCTCCTCCCTCAAAGGCCAAACACTCGATGAGATTAAGATCAACCAAATCTAGGGTGAAAAATTAAACAATGTAATTGAAGAATATGTGATCGTGTTTTCAAAGTAATAGAAAGAGTATTATCCTCTTTGATAGTATTTTTCCAAAAAAAAAAGCCACAAAGATGAACCCCCCAAATCTAGTATTTATCTTAAGTTTTTATAATTCTCTAGGTCATCATTCAATGCAAGAGAAAAGCATACTCAAATTTTCAAGCAAGCAAGATTTACAACATAAATCTCTCAAAAGACTAACAAAAATAAATCCCACAAGCTTTGATGTCATGTAGATTTGGTATAAAATCCTATAATGCTGTGTAATATTTGGTTGTCAAGATAGCCGCCTAAGATCAAGGAGCTTCAATGAAAGCACAATAGAAACACAAAAAGAGAATAATTCTACTGTATCAATGAATGCAAATATGCAATATGATATAAGTAAAATGAGAAACCCTTGTATATATAGGCAATAATGAGACATGGGACAATATAATATTATGATGTTTGTCTTAATATTGTGACTTGAGACACAAAAATTAAATACCCAAAGTAAACATTTTTAAGTATGTTGAAAAGGATCTAAGAGGGGAACCAATTAGGTAATATACCATGTTCACACTAATGAGTAGCCCATAGTGGACCCAGTTTTTTTTAAAGAATATATTTTTAGTCTCTTTTATAGTTACTGTTTTCTTGCATGGATATAATATACACACATTTTTAGAATTATCCATGAAAATTTTAGGAAAGGTGTCTCAACCTTGCTCCTAATGTTGAGTATATGCAGAATGCAGTTTTTGAACTATGTAATATAAATGCTCATTTTTTGGCTATAGTCTTTATTTTTAGGCAAAATAAAAATTCTAAATTGTTTAGAATCCCTTCCATGGATTCTTTTTATGTAGATCTTTTTGACCTCTACAATTTAAAAAATGGGACATAACAACCTCCTAAATTATAAGTTATGGCCTTAAAAGTCTAACCTCATATATTAGAAAAGCATAAATATATTAGATATAGAAAAGAGTTGTAAGAGGGAGATACACTTATTGAACAACTTATGATGTGTGTTATGATACATTCAAAATGTATCACCCAATTTGGTGTGTGTTTTATGACATACTTATTATAAGTGGAAGGAATATGTTATTTTTAGCTTGTGAACTCATCCTAGGATTTGTGTGTTGGTTTTCTAAATAGATATTTGGGTACCACATTTTTGGGTGGTTTTATCTAATGGTTTTGTAATTACCATTTGATTTTTTCATGTATTACTTCTCCTATTTATAAGATGCTTGTGATGGAGGTATTATATAGTGTGTTTGTAGATACTATTATAATGTTGAAATTAATCCAAATCTCTTATTAGTGATACTCTCTTAAAGGCTTGCTCTAAAATTGTATTGTAACTATGTTCAAATGACTAAATAATACATTGAAATGCTTTAGATTCTATTTTTTTCTCCTTAAATTATTTTTCCCACATAAACCTATGTTGTGGTATAATTTTATTTATGTTTTATATGTATCTCCTTTTTGTAATTATAAAGATCTAAAATTTTCATAATATTCTCCTCTAATATTAGCTTAGGAAGTGTTTCCACATACCTTTCTTCCTTTCATTTGGTGTTGTTGAAGATCTGGAATACTGAGAGGGGGTGAATCAGTATTCCATAAAACCACATTAAAATCCATCTAATCATTATCACAATTCTGACTAAACCAGCAAGAGAGAACATAGAAACAAATCAATGCAACCATACACATGAACACAAGGATTTTTACATGGAAAACCCAATAAGGAAAAAACCACAATGAGGGTTAACTCACAATATATTATATCCAAATACAAAATATTATAGGGCTCACTGCCAGGACTCATTGTCCTTGAAAAGGCTCACTACCTAAATACAAAAGATGGCTAACCGTCAAGATACAAAGATAGTGGCTCACTGCCGAGAGATTGAACTGATAGGATACACCTTCAATGTGCAGGGTTCAGTTCCAACGAAGCTTAGAATATGAAGTACTGTCTCACACAATAGTCACTCAACTAATTTTTATTGATCCACAACTAATAAAGCATTTAGTCTCAGATCCTCTTTCACCTTTCTTCCACACTCGCATTCACTCCACTTCTTCCACTTCTTCAAAACATCTTATATATACAAGTATATCTTATTCATCAATTAGGTTGGCCTAATTAGATGAAAACAAAATAATCAAAACTCTCTTTTTCAACACCATATATAATTTAAACATTTTATCCATGCAGTGCATTATACCAAGTCGACTAACATCCATAAAAAAAAACTAGTCTCCACAATGTATTGCATACGTCAGGTCAGCCAAGACTAGGACATAATTCTCTAAACCAACAATTAAACCTCAAAGCAAACACCTTCTGGATCTGAGAACACATTAATTTACCATAATACTACCAACATAGAGACTACCAACAAAACCGTAGCATAAGAATGTTCACCTTAATAAAATGTGGAGTCTCCCACACCGATATTCCAAGCAAAGAATAATAGTAAGATACAAAGTTGAACTCTGTCAAAGATAACTTTTTGCTCACAACTAAAAACATCTCAAGATCTAGGATATAACTATCTGAATGAGTCATGATAACATGGTTAAGAGATTAGAGTCATATCAGATCTTGCGGTGAATTTTGGACTCAAATACCAACACACTGATCCATCACAAAAGAGTATTATCGGCAGAGAACAACTTTTGATAAACCAAGTAGACTTCCCATATAGTTATCACCATGTTGATATCAATGAAAACATTGGAACAATCAACACAAACCATCCATACTTCATGTTCATGTTGCAAGGCTCCATAATCCCAACAATCTCCCCCTTTGGCATTGATGGCAACATGCATGATAAAAAGATTTTCCAATATACTGCAACTGAATGCTCCCCCTATCAAAATTGTTCTTCAAAAAAATGATTTTCTATTAACCTTTATCTCTTCATCTCTATATCTCTCCATCTCTCTATCTCTCCCTCTTTGACATCAATGACAAAGGATGGGGTTTGGTATATATGTATATATGTATCAAAATGTAACCAAAAATATATGAACACAAAATTGAATTAACTTGAAGAAGAACCTCTGAGACTCTCTAGGATGACCTTCCATGACGCTTTGCCTTCTTCCCATGAATATTTTGCACTTATAAATCTTGTGTAATAGCTCAAGCTTAGTTAAGGACTCTATACCATCTTCTAAAGTATTGGGACAAAGATTAATCTTTGATAATTCACCAATATAGCCAAGAGAACTAGAAATAGGAGTGTGTCTAAGTTTAATCATGTCTTTGAGTGCCACAAACTTCTTGATAACTTATATCCTTTGATCCTATAGAGAAAATAATTTGTCCTAAAGCTGCACAATGTAGGACCACCTCTAATTATCTCTATCTTCTACTAACCTATATGTATCTGCTTGAGTGCTCATCTGGGATTCACTCATCCTTATCTTATTTCTTATGTTCAGTGTACTGCTAGACCAATCTAGGGAAAAAGAAAGCAATTCCTATGCCTCTTCTTCACAACCTTGTACACTCGACTGTGTGCATTTCCACATTTTTCCTTGATATCTTCCAAATTTCTTTCATCATACCTAATTCTAGCATGCACTTCAAGTTCGGAGATGTAGAGCTTCAAAGAATCAATCATGCTCCTGAGATTCTCCACGATAGAAATAGATGAATCAAATTTAGCACCGGCAATAACCTTCTATAAAATTTTCCAAAGCTCTTTGAATATTTATTCTTTCATGCTCATGGTGAACTCTCTCAAACTAACTTCCTTCTGCAACTTCTTATTTAACAACACTCTTCCTTTTCATTCTTGTTTTAGTTGCGCTACCGAAGGTACCTTCTATATTGAGATTCTTAGGGCTTTCCAAAAGAATTTTAGCATAATAATCAACTTCATCCTTTAACACTTCATAATCTAATTTTGTATCCAAAGCAACCTTGATTCAACTGCTTCCATGTGATAGAAATCTGTAGACACAAGAAAATTGATGCTTCCAAAGTACCTTTCAACAACACTTACTGGAATTCTAATCCTTCTACTCATCCTCATCTAAAATGTTCCAAAGAATGTAGCAAGAGTAGTCTCTTGTGCATTCGAGCTACCAAGATTTATCATGAAGTTCCTGATTTGATGGCAAATAGGCTCTGTATTTGACTATTCTATCCTTCCTATTACCGGTAATTCTCTCAAAAAGTAAAAGAGTAAACAAATAAACAAATTGCCATACCAGAATATATTCTTCTTACTCTTTTTGATTTCCTTTAAATTCTTCAAAATATGTATACAAAGTAATTTACATAAGTCATAATCCATACCTCTTTTAACCATATCAACAATAATATGTATAGCAATAGTAGAAACTGTGAGGTCATTGCTAGGCAAACAAACTTTGTGACTGATGACCATAGGAGCATACCTTATTACCAGATCCATAATAGATCTCAAATCAATCTATTTCCCTTTAATATTCACACCGGTAACCTCAATTATCTCTTGCTCATCCATAACCTTCTATTTGGGAACTGGTCCTGAGGAACACAAACCAATTACATCTTTGATTGCTTCTTTGGTTATCAATTGTGCCTCATCAATCCACAAAGATTCATCATGAATTCTTCTCAACACTATTCAAATATACTTCTTCTCAAATTCAAACAAAGGGACTTTCCTCCAAACATCCAACTTTTTCTCAACTAACACTCTGTAGGCATCATGGTTCTCTTCCAATTCACTCTTCCATAGCATGCTCAATCGAACTAATGAAATTTATTATATCTTGTTGTAAACAAAGCATAGATATCCTATGTGGGAAACACTCTCAAATGGATGCGAGAGAGTGCACCAACAAACTCTTCCAACACATTCCTCAAATATCTCTTCAAATTGACTTGCAGTCTATCTGCACTATTCACAACCTTTGAATTATCCATAGAAATAAAAATGAAAGATTGTACAAATAGGAATACCTCTGTAATTGCCAACAAGAAATGTATAAATATCCTACTTCTAGAGCTCACTTTGAATTCACTTGATCTCTCTTTCAAACCTTGAAACTTTGAATTTCTTTCTAAAATTCCTTTGCACACTTCTCTAAAAATACATATGCCTCTTAAATTATCTAAATTTATTGCTTTCATTTCGAATGATTTTGCAATAAATGCTTCAACTTGTAGGTAATTACCTCGAAAACTGTGTACACCTCCATTCTTTCAAATTTTGCAAACTTCATCCTTCACACATGTGACTAAGAAAATTCCTTAATTTTGTTACCACATTAAATATACTTTTGTCATGATGTGACACAAGTATCAATGATGGGGGTTATTAGATTTTTTGATAATTGCTCCCCCTTAGCCATAGCTTTACTCAAAATTTGACGAGAGTATCTGCACCGGAGGTCGGCACAAATAAGACTAATGATTCCAATTCAACTTGCTTGAATTCTCCTTCCTTTCTCCAAATCTTTTTCATCTCCTTTCTTGCTTCTTTCGAATCAATGATCTGTTCATGCTTCTTCGTTGGATAAATATTTTTTCTTCTTCTGCAGTTACTAACAGGATGTTCTGAATTGCTATAGTTACATCAAATAGCATTTTTCTTTCCATTCTTTCTTTTATTCAACTTATCTTCACATATACTAACTTTATATCCAACTTTCTTGCACTTAAGACATTTTCCGAAGAATGATAAAGAATCATTCATTTTACCTTTACACTCCTTTGCCTTATGACCAAATTTCTTGCAGGAATAACAAACACCATTGAAAGATAAATACCTTTTAGCATGGTGCAAGGCACCATGTGAATTTCATGCCTCCATGAGGCAACTTTGGAAATTTTAAACTTTGGTTGCATTTTGTTTGTAATGAGGTCATATTTGGACCATGTCTAATGTATTTAAGTCATTTGAATAGGTTTCTAAGTAAAGTGTGGGGTCAAGTTGTCAAATTGCAAAAATGTAAAAAGTTGGGATATGAACAATCACTCTTGTAAAAGGAATAGTTGGACAGTATAAACTGAAGGGGAAGCTAAGATAACTATTGTAACATGTTTAAAGAGCCTTGTGAAGGCGAGGAGTAGGTAGAGAGAGTTGTATCTTGAAGAGATTTTGAATAAAAGTACCATGTTTCTGCATATTCAACATTTTCCCTATTCTTGCAAGCATTGTACGGCCTGTACAACAACACCAAGCCATAATATTTATTGGTTTTTGATAGAGTAGTGTATTAGCTCTCAAATAAACTTGATTTGAGGGAATTTCATTAAGATTTAAGCTTGTTTGAGTCATTTTTCTATAAATTGTCTTAAAACCCTCATTTTAAGGGTTTGAGAGCCTAAAAATAGAATAAACAACCATTCCACCGATGGAAAGCTTTGTAAATTGGTGGAATGGGTTAGTAGAGTTTTTTTTCAATTTGGTTGTGTTTTCAGGTGAAGGGGAAGGAAGGTTGCATAAGTTTGTTGCTTCCCTAGGTGATTTTTTCATGATTTTCATGCTTAATGTGATGGGTAGAAGCTAGGGTTTGTTTAAAAGGCTTTGGAACATAGTGGGAAATGGTTTAGTTGTAGAAGTTGTGAAATCCAACTTCACAGAACCCGACGATCACCTGCATGCAAATAACCTGTCACAGAAGAGAAGACATGGAGACAAAAAAGCAAGGGTGCTCTGAAAGCTGAAAATTGTATTAATCAGAGAGTGTAAAATACAATGAGATCAATCCTTAAGAAAGGATATCATGCAAAACCTAAAATTAACCCTAATAGGTAGACATTTAATAATTAATATAATTATTAAATGTCACATTATGCAAAACTAAAGTGAAATCTTAAGAGAGAAATAAAGGTAACTTAATTAACATAATTAAGTTAAAACCTTTACTCTAACACCCCCCCTTAAGATGAGCAAGAGTGCAGCTACAAACATGTGCAAGAAAGCAAAGGTAACTACAATGCATAAAAGTAAACATGGGTCCCGGCAAGTAGGCCTTATCAGGTACCCATTTACAAAAACAATGCAAACTAAATGAAACGGGGTAAAGGAGAAAACCCAGTGGGAACAAAACTCCTCCCCAAAATAGAATGCAAAAAAAAGAATATGATACACTAATGAAAGAAGTATAAGAGGTGGATTACATGATACCCCCCATAGATAGCTTCTATCATATAAGTACATGTACAATGGTCTCCATAGGAGAGATAGAAAGAGAGAAAAAGGCTCCCCCATAATGAAGAAACTCTTGTCACAATGGTAGATGTCTGATGTAGAATCCAAAAGGATATCCTGAAGCAACAAATGCTATTCCTCCCCTTGGGAAGAAACGGATCCAAAAGACAATGTCGAAGAAACCCTGTGAAGAGTGATGAACCAATCTGTCTCAAGATGTGTGCCATGATAAGATGCTGAAGAAACTCTGTTTGAACTGAAATAAATGATGTCAAATCCAAGCTGATGTGGAGAATCCTAAAATGCAACCTCTGAATGCATTGATAATGGTGGGCATACAGTGATAACCTTACTGTCAAGGTAGAGGAGATGTATGTCCTCATAAGAATCTTCCAAATATGCAATATAGGACTCAACAAACAAGAAAGATATGTTTGCAACATGAGTCCAAAGTAGCTATGTCTGGAAGATGTATGATTCCCTGTTGCACTGAATTAGGAACAATAGGAGATGCTGATGAAGTCTCAATCTGAAGAGTGGGAACATGAATACAAGTCTCTGAACCATCAACACATGCAAGACCTATAAGATACTCAAGCTCCTCTAGAGTACAATTATCATAGGGTACAAAATCTACATCTGCAAGAGGGATGACACAATCTGCAGCAGGATCCTCTGGGAATGGAGAGATATTAGAGTCTCCAAAAATCTCCCAAAGATGTTGCCAAAGTGTGCGAGGACAACGAATGTCGAATAAAGCACACAAAGTGTCAAAATCAACACTACAACCAATAACCCCTACAATATGATCTCGAATAATAACCCATGCAGATAAACCCCTTGATGTGTCTGGTGCAGGTATGAGATCATATAAATAAGGAAAAATATTGAGCCACTTACAATGTGTAAGTATGCCCTTTGCCCATGACTCGTAATTATCCTTATCCAAAAATACAACTGAAGGGTGAGTAGAAAAACCCATTATACTCACTCAAAAAGAAAAATCAGAGACCAATGATCTCAGCAATGATAAATCATATTAACCTAACCCATCCAACGTAAACAGAACACATGTAGGTTCCAAAATGGCCAAGTAATTGAGCAAAGTGTAAAAGCACATAAAGCTGAATAAAATTTACCTGGTAAACTATTTGATCAAATATACTATAGATCTAGAAAGAGCACTACAATACCTTTCCAACGCCCATTCATTTGTGCAAAACGGAGTTCAGACACAAAAGATATGCCTTCGGGAGTGCCAAAAACATGCTCTAACTTTGACTGATCAAATATGCATCAAAATGGAAAACTCAAAAAATCAAACCTACACCATTGGATAGTGCCCGGAACTAGCTTTTCGACGATATCTCGTTTTCCCAATTTCAACATCATATGCCCAAGATATGACCATTTTACTAAAAAGTGCTCATTTAAGAATTAAACCAAATATTTTATTAATTTAAAGATTAAAAAATTAATAAAAATATTCGACTATACCTTCATGGCACGAAAATTGAGGCAGCACGAAAATTGACAGAGCATGGAAATTGAGGCAAAAATGGCACAAAAAATCGAAGCAACTCAAAACTGTTTCGGATGCCAAAAAAATATGGCACAAAAATCGGGGTAAATTGGCACGAAAATCGAGGCGTTCGTACGGATTTTTCTGGCAGCACTTTTGGAAAACCCCAAAACCTAAAAAAAAGTCAATTTTCAGCAAACCCTACCATATTTGATATGAAAATAGGGGTTTTTAGAAGTTGTGAAATCCAACTTCACATAACCTGAAGATCACCTACATGCAAATAACTGTCACAGAAGAGAAGACATGGAGACAAAAAAGCAAGGGTGCTTTGAAAGCTGAAAATTGTATTAATCAGAGAGTGTAAAATACAATGAGATCAATCCTTAAGAAAGAAGATCGTGCAAAACCTAAAAGTAACCCTAATAGGTAGACATTTAATAATTAATATAATTATTAAATGTCACATTATGCAAAACTAAAGTGAAATCTTAAGAGAGGAATAAAGGTAACTTAATTAACATAATTAAGTTAAAACCTTTACTCTAACATTAGTAACCTTGTGTAGACCATATTTTATGTGTTTAAGGTGTTAATGAGGTGATTAGAGGCCTGAAGTTCAAAAATCCAATATTGACCTTGTGAAACTAGCTTAATTATGCCTCCTTGAAAACAAGACAGTCAATTTTAAGGGCTTATGTTTTAAAACAACCTATTCTAATTTTTACATATGTTGAATAAATTACAAAAGGGTATTCAAAACTATCTTTATGTTCTAGAGAAGAGGTCTGGTTCAAAAGATATGCTATGACAATCCTTTATGAAGGAAACTAGGTAGGTTAGAGGACTTGTGGGGCAACAAGATTGTGATGAAAGATGGAGATAAAAACAACATAATGGGACCATATGGGATGTTTTAAGACTCGTGGAGTGGATATTAGAAGTTTTTTTTCTAAATATTTCACATACTTGCTTTGTAAAATAGGGCTAATTGCCCCTAAAAACAACATTGCAAGCCTGATTTGGAGGTTACTTTTCAAAAAAACCATAGTTGGTTTCTTGATATGTTTTGGAGGGACATAAAGGGTATTTGAAACTGGGTTTATTTTTTGGATATACCCCTTCATTTTGATTTTTTGTCTATTTTTGTCTCGTAGGAGTACTACAAGCGAATAGGCTTCTTGAGGGTAAAGTATGGAAAAAGTGCAGAGACAGTGTCCTTGGGGACTTGTATTTCCCTAAACCTATCATTTTCATGATTTCAAAGGTGTATCAGGGTTTCGGTAAATGATTTGGGTCATAATTCCATTTTTTGGTGTCTTTTACCCTTGAAGAACCATGTTTCATTGAAGAGAGTTTATGAGTGTTTTGGTGATCTATCAAAATCAGTGCTTTATGTCTTTGAAAACCCTTTGAAGCCCACCATGATTTTCATCATAGCATCAAGTTGTTTGACAATATTTCTTCTGTAATTTTTCTTTAGATCCTTGATTTGTCCATCTTTGCACCGAGTCTTCTTACCAGTGGATTGCTTTGCTTTAGAACTTTGACCTTCTTCAAATCCTAAACCACTCTTATCCACAGTCGGTCTTTGAGAAGAAATCAACTCATCAAGTATTTCCAAGCTTATCTTAACTTTGTCTTCAAAAATTCTTTCGTTTTCTAGATCATATCTCAATATTTTTGCTTCTTCCTCAACCTTTATACATTCATTCATCTTCCTTTGAATTTCAATTTCCTGACATTCTTCAGTTCTTTTCTTCTCATTCAATTGTTGCAGCAGACTGGAGACAATTTCATCTACCTTAACCAATAGATCACATGCTTCAACACTTTTACTTTGCAATTTTTCAGTATACTCATTTGCTTTCATCAACTTGTCCTTCAAATCTTCTATTTCTTCTGAATATCCAACAAAGACCACTTTCGGAGGAAAAAATTTCTTATACTCAAATTTTGGGACCTTACTCAAGTTGTTAGGCTTCTTTTGAGGAACCAAGATCTAATACCAATTGTTGAAAATCTGAAATATTGAGAGGGGGGGTGAACCAATATTCCATAAAACCACATTAAAATCCATCTAATCACTATCACAATTTTGACTAAACTAGCAAGAGAGAACATAGAAACAAATCAATGCAACCATACACATGAAAACTAGAATTTTTATGTGGAAAACCCAATAAGGGAAAAACCACAGTGAGGGATAACTCACAATATATTATATCCAAATACAAAATATTACAAGGCTCACTGCCAGGACTCACTGTCCTTGAAAAGGCTCACTCCCTGAATACAAAGATGGCTAACTGCCAAGATACAAAGATAGTGGCTCACTACCAAGAGATTGAACTGATAGGATACACCTTCAATGTGCAGGGTTCAATTCCAATGAAGCTCAGAATATGAAGTACTGCCTCACACAGTAGTCACTCAACTAATCTATACTGATCCACAACTGATAAAGCATTTAGGCTTGGATCCTCTTTCACCTTTCTTCACACTCGCACACCACCTTCATTCCCCTTCTTCCACTTCTTCAAAACATCTTATATATATACAAGTATATCTTATTCATCAATTAGTTCGGCCTAATTAGATGAAAACAAAATAATCAAATCTCACTTTGTTGACACCATATATAATTTAAACATTTTATCCATGTAGTGTAGTATACCAATTCGGCTAACATCAATAAATTAAAACTAGTCTCCACAATTTATTGCATACGTTAGGTCAGCTAAGAATAGAACACAATTCTCTAAACCAACAATTAAACCTCAAAGCAAACACCTTCTGAATTTGAGAACACATTAATTTCCCATCGTACTACCAACAAAACTACAACATAAGAATGTTCACCTTAATAAAATGTAGAGTCTCCCACACCAACATACCAAGCAAAGAACAATAGTAAGATACAGAGTTAAACTCTATCAGAGAATTTTTTTCTCACAACTAAAAACATCTCAAGATCCAAGATATTGTTGTTTGAATGATTCATAATAACATGGTTAAGAGATTAAAGTCATATAAGATCTTGTGGTGAATTTTGAACTCAAATACCAACACATTGATCCATCAAAAAAGAGTATTACCGGCAAAGAACAGTTTCCGGTAAACCAAGTAGACTTCCCATATAGTTATCACCATGTTGACATCAATGACAACATAAGAAAAACCAACACAAACCATCCATACTTCATGCTCATGTTGCAAGGCTCCATAATCCCAACAAGTGTTAGATCCTGATCTAATTACATTGTGGGTGTTAGGTAGAGGGTTTTTCTACTAATATTTATTTGAGTGGGAGATTGCATGGAAGAGTTTAAACTTATTATGAGAAGATATGGGAAACACATCCTCAATAGAAATGGATATTTTCTCAAGAATAAACTTAAGCTTTGAAATCTTAAGATGGAGGATATACTCTTGGATAGAGATATATGGGTTCTAGTATCCAAACCCAAAAACCTAATACCATGTCATAAGAATATTGGGAAAAAATGGATAGAAAAGAAAAGGGTCTCATTAGGATTTTTTAGCTAATTTATTATTGCTAAATATATATGAAGATACATTACAACACTTATTTGGAAGAAATTGGGAGATTTATATCAAGCCAAATATTTTGTTAACAAAATCTTTTTGAGAAAGAAGCTATATACCCTCAAGATGGAGGATGGTGGCTTTGTGGTTGAACAATTGAACTCATTTAACATGCCTTTTACCTAGTTACACTCTCTTGGAGTAAAAAAAGGAGGAGGATTATTGCATGAATTTGTTGTGTTCTTTTATAGATTCATGGGATCGCCTTGTAATGGCTATTGGGATCACTACAACCATGCTGAAAATGGATGACGTGGTAGAATTATTGCTTTCTAAAGAGATGCAAAGAAATAATTCTAAATCTACCAAGGAGGCCCTAGATGTTCATGGTGGATAGAAAGAAAAAGGTAAGAAAAAGGACATGAAGTAAGACAAGTCTAGATATATATCTCTTGGTAATTCCAAGGAAAAATATTTGAACTGTGGCAAAATTAGCCATTATAAATGAGACTATATGAAGGAGAAGAAAAAGAAAAAATTCATTTTCATGACGAGTCACATAAGTCCTCATAAGATGATTGTGATGAATTTATTGTAGCCTTGGCTACACATGTGTCATAAGGTGCAAGACTAATTGACTCGAATGTATCTTTTCACATGACCTCACATTAAAGTTGGCTTACAAAATATGAAGAATACAATGGTGGGAAGGTGTGCCTTGGAGATGTTTCTCATTTGAATATTTTTGGACATGGAAGAGTCTTAATTCAATTCCCAAATGGATGAGTGAAGGGAATAAATGGTGTATGAAATATCACTGGTTTGGCATGAAACCTACTTTTTATGAGTAAATTGAGTGATTGGAGTGTGTAGGTTATTTTATCAAGTGGAGGGTGCAAGATTGTAAGAGATACTATGGTGTTTGCTAAGGGTGTCTATATAGGCACTATGTTACAACTCAATGCATGCACAATTTAGTGCAATAGTTCTTTTGTCCCTATAATTCAAGAGATTTGCAAATTATTCATCTTCACCATTGGAACTAGTATCAAATAAGAGTGTTGTATCTAATTTTGATGGTCATGCTTTCAGGGCACCTAAGGGTGCTCATGATTTGGAGACTAATCTTCATACATAGAAAACTATGTTGTGGGACCAAACAATGGGTTACATAGACGAGAAGGGTTTAAGGAACTTGAAAAATAAAATATTTTTTGAGGGGATAAATGATTGTAACCTTGAGTTTTATTTTTTTAAATACCATACTTATTGAAAAAAACCATGTTTAGTTTTATTCTAGTTCTCATAAATATTCTAGGGTATTAGACTTGATATACTATAGTATTTTTTGTCATGTTAATGGTACTTCAATTTCAAAATATTTTTATTATGTTTAATTCATTGATGACTATAGTAGAAGGGCGTGGGTATATTTCCTTACGAGTGAGTTTTAAGTCTTTAGTTGGTTCAAAGAGTTTAAGGCTCTTGTTAAAAACTATAATAGTAAAAAGATTAAATATTTATGGTGGTGAGTTTTATTTAGAAAATTTTGATAGGTTGTACAAGGATGTGGAATAGAAGTACATAAGACAACTCTATACAACCCTTAGAATAATGGAGTTATAGAAATAATGAACAATATGTTGATGGAGAGGGCAAGGAGTATGTTTAGTGGGGCCATCTTGGAATAAAATTTTTAGATAAAAGTAGTTATAACTTGTTACTTGGTAAATAAGTCTCGTACATTGGCTCTTGTTGATAAGGCAACTATGGAGGTGTGGCTAGGTAAAAATATTCATTGAGACATCTTAGAGATTTTATTTTGAAGGTATATGCTCGTGTGCCTAAGGAGAAGAGGTCAAATTTGGTGAACAAGGTTATAAAATGTACATTTATCTATTATGGTATTAGTGTGAAAGTATATAAGCTTTGAAATATTGTGGTTGAAAGAGTTTTATATATTTGAAGTGTTATCTTTAGAGAGGATAAGAATTCTTACACTATATTGCAACCATAAAAGGATGAAAAAAATATGTAGTTTACATACCCACAAAGGCTAAGATAAACCAGAATCCCATAAAGGACCTAAAGAGGAGGAGAGAACATATAGTTTAGAGAGTTTTGAAGAGGAGTTAGAACATCCACCTCAGCTATTGAGGAGGTCCGATTAACACATATAGAAACTAGATAGGTATAATCCTCCTAATTTAAGATGTATTTTTTCTTTGATTAAACTAACACCAATTACCCTTGGACTTTAAAGGAGGCTATGGATATGAATGATGCAGATTTTAAAAAAGTGGCCATGAGTGAGGAGACAAATACATAAAGAAAAATGACACATGGGGCTTAGTACCACTTCTTGATGAATGTAAACCTTTTGAATGCAAAGGGGTGTTCAAAAATAAAATTAATTTATATGGTAGTCTTGAGAAGTACAAGGTGAGATAAGTTGCAAAGGTTTCAGGTTGAGCGAATTTATTATAGTAAGATTCTCTCTCTAGTTTTTAAGCTATCATTCATTCAATTTATATTATCTATAGCCATAGTGTTTGATATTAAGGTTAAGTAGATGGATGTAAATACAACTTTCCTTTATGGTGATTTGGAGGAAGAGATTTATATGTCACAATTAAAGCACTACATTAAAAAATGTAAAGAAAATTTGGTTTGTAAGTTAGAAATATTTGTATGGTCTTAAGCAATATCTTAGGATGTCTATAGGAGCGAGCCTTTGAAAAAGACCAAGAAATCCAAGAAAAAATAAAATGGAGCCATCATTCCTATGGGAAGGGGAGCTTTCATATTGTCAAGGAGAAAAGGAAGAAAAATAGTGGGATCATCCATGTACCCACTACTAAGAGGGTAGAAGATGACGAAAAATTACCTATAAATGTTTTGGAAATTTTAGGAAGGAAAAGGAGGCCTTACCTAGAGTTGGTTTTGATGAATCTTAATTGCATGTCATGGAATGTTAGGGGATTAAAATACCTTGACAAAAACACATAGTAAGAAGGTTTATTAACCTAAAGAAAGAAAAGGATGTGGTTCTTATCCAAGAATTAAAAGCAATAGGCTTCACCCTTGAGACCAACCTAAAATATATTTGGGGTGAGGCAACACAATTTGTCACTAATCATGAAAAGGGAGAGGTGGTGTTGCTATTTTTTTAGCTAAGGAATGGGAGCAATATTTTACTGCATCTGGTGTCTCCCCTTGTAAAAGGGCAGTTTAGGTAACCATCAAAAGAAAGGAGTCTAGCTTTGGAATTTGTTCCATTTATGCCCTTAATGAATACAAGGAAAAAAATATGTTATGGAATTGGTTACTCAACCTACAAGACACTCCATGGATCTTTGGGGTTGACTTTAACATGATTGAGTAGGCTGAAGATAAATATGGTGGTGTAAATATGGAATGGAAAGGTATTTTTGGTAAAGGATGAAATCCAAACTAAACATGGTAGACCCTATTGAAGTCTAAAAGAAGGATTGCTCTAGCATTTTGTACACTTGGTGCAATGCACAAAAGGGGGGAAAGAGGATTTACTATAGGCTGGACAGGTTCTATATGAGCAAGGATTATTTCACCAGTGATCCATAAAAAGAAGGGTGTATGGTGGAAGTCCACCCTTGCACCTTGTTCGACCATCACCCCATTAAGGTTATATTTTTCCTTAAAGATGAATTGGTAAAAGGAAGGAAAAAGGGATAAGGCTTTCTCCTTAATACAAAGCTACTAAACATTAGTGATTACAAAGCTACCATAATCTCCCCAAGGGAGATCAATAGATGGATGCACAAGGGAAAAGGAGCAATAGACATATGGGATATGAATGTGAAGGGATGGAAGAACCTCTTCCATACAATTGGGAAAATAAGAGCCATGAATAGAAGGCAGAAGGAAGGTCTCCTACAAGAAGTCTTGTTAAAAGCATAATAAAATCTTCAAGATGATCCAAGAAATGAGGTACTACACAATGAACTAACACTTGCCAAGAAATCCTTGAGAAGACTCCAAGAAGATAAAGTACATTGGCTAAGAATAAGGGCAGGGCTTAATTAGTTAAATAATGGAGACAAAGGCACTAAATTTTTCATTAGATACATTAGAGATAAATAAATAAAAGAACAAATTGATCAAATTTGGGTGGAAGGAACCCCTCTAACCAACCAAGAAGACATACGGAGGCAATTTTACTAGTTCTATAAGGATCTCTTCACCTCAAAAGGGGATAATGAAGATTGCAATAAGTCTAAGGAATATATCAAACAACTCATTCCGAATAAAATTTTGGAAAAAGAGGCAAATGAGCTCAACAAAGGAATTATAAAAGAAGAAATAAGGAAGGCAATTGTCTCTCTGCAGAATGACAAAACCCTCGGTGTAGATGGCTTACTAGTAGAATTTTATAAAAAAAATTATAGATTGGATATGTGATGACCTATATCTAGTATATAATGAGGCACTAGAGAGAGGTTCACTTGGCAGTAACATCAATAAAGGGATTATCAAACTCCTTCCAAAAGAGGGGGACAAAAAACTAGTTAAAAATTGGAGGCCAATTACCCTCCTAAATGTGTCATACAATATTTTAGAGAAAAACCTAGCTAGTAGGTTGGTAGACATCCTACCAGCCTTCATCAGAAAAACCCAAACTAGTTTCATCAAAGGGAGGTGCATTTTGGAAAATCTCACCAGTTGGGAGGAAATAGAATGGGCAAGACACTCCAACCAAGGAGCAACAATGCTCCTCTTAGACTTTGAAAAAGCCTATGATAGGGTGGAGTGGTCTTTTGTTAAGTTAACACTCAAAGCTTTTGGGTTCCCAAAAACCTTTTGCAACACATGGTCAATACACTCTTCAAAGATGTAGTGACACAAGTGGATGTAAATGGGTCCCCGAATGAGGAATTCGGCTTAGAAATATCAATACGACAGGGGTTCCCTTGGCCCCAACATTATTTGTAATTACCTTTGATGCACTTCATTACATTTTAAGAGATAATTCATCTTCCCCAAAAGTTAAAGGCATCACATTACCAGATAACCAATATCTCATTAGCATTCAGTTTGTAGATGGCATTGTAATATTTATAAAGTTAGATGAGGATAATATGGATAATCTAATGGACAAGCTTAACATATTTTGCAAAGCCTCAAGAGCAAAGATAGCTCTTTCCAAATCTAGCATGTTGGGTTGGGAAGAAAATACCCCCGATTGGTTAAAAAAGTACAACCTATAATGGGGAGGTCCTCAAAAATAGGTCTGGTATCTTGGTACATCATTTGTTGTTAGCCCCAATCTTAAGGAGATATGGCTATGGATCAAAGAAAAAATTGAGAGGAAGATTGATAAACAAAACAAACAATATATTTCCTTAGCATATAGGGTGCAAGTCTACCAAAATATTTTTTCATCCTATAACATCTATTTTGCCTCAGTATGGTTCTTCAATTGTTATCAAATCAATGAAATTTAAAAAAGGATCAAGAAATTCCTCAGGTGTAATGGAAAAGGAAAAATAAAAGGACATGTTGTCAAGTGGGAACAGTGCTCCATTGATAAAGAAAAAGGTGGACTTGGTCTAAAATATTTGAAATTACAAGGTATAGCTCTGGCTTCTAAATGGATAATCAAAGATTTGGATGGTGAGGAACCTTGGAAGGTCCTCATAAGGCTTAACATTAAAAATCTAGTCCTTAAGTAGGCTAAGTCATGGAAATTACTCCCCTTATGTGATCTCCTTAGTAGTAAACTCCCCATATCCCTTGCAGGCTCAAATGTGTTCAAAATCATTTGCAAGGCCTGGGAGCATGTAAAGAAAAATATCACCAACTGTCACTTAACCAAGAACAACAATAACACTATTTTCTCTCACAGGTCTATTTCGTGGAACCTTGAACATAATGGAAAGCCCCTCACCCTAATTCAAGGATGCTCAGCCAAAAGTTGGGCCCAAAAAGGGATCAAATGCTTCAATGACATACTTATAAATGGTAACTTAAAAAGTTGGAATGATTTGTGCATATAATACATCCTTCCTCAAACGAATGGGAGAACTTATATAGTAATAAAAGAGGCATGTAAAGATATTCATTTCCCAGTTAAATTTAACAATGATGAATTTCAATATCTAGAATTTTATTGGAGTGATGGTAGTTCTCTAATGAAACTAATGCTAAATCAATATACAACCTCTTAGCTGAACAGTATGATATTTTAGATCATGATAATAAAATTTTGGGTACCAATCTACCTAAAATTCAATTGATAATTTTTTTTAAACAAGCTAGACTCAAGTGTTGGAGCCTAAAAAGGCATGTTTTAGATGGTTGTTGTTAATGCAAAGATTGCCATATAGGATTGAGACTAATGACATTGATATTTGTAATATTTACAGAGTGTCTGAATCAATCAAGAATATCTTCTTTGATTGTTTATATGCTAAAGAAATTTGGAAATTATTTTGTAGTAATCAAAATACATGGTGAAGCAATAATGAACCCAGTCCAGTCAAAATTTACTAGAAAAGGATAATAAAATGAACAAAGACCTCTCTCTCTTTTGGATTTGCATCTCCCCTGAAATACTTTGGTCCATTTGGAAGGCTAGGAATGATGACAAATATAAGGGGAATAGAAGGGTGCTTACTGAGACATATGCTAAGAGACTCACATTACATAATGTTGCTATGTAGGTAGTCATCACTTTGGAGATATCCAAAGGCAAGTTATCAAAATTTTTGGAGGATGGCACATCCAATGTCAACCTTCTAGAGGTCAGATACGGGTGCACATGGCAGGGGGTCATCCCAACATTGAAGTCTTCATAAAAGACTTGCATGATTTCCAAAAGGAATTAAAGGAAAGAACAGTAAGCAATAAGGAGAAACCAAGTGTCAAGACACTTGGATTGCACAACAACAAAGACATAGAGGAGACCATTACAAATGATGAGAAAATTGTAGTAGAGATTCTTATAGGTGGGAGGACTCTAGAAGACAATAATGAAAACAAAAATTGGTAAAAGAGGAAGTTGGTGCTATCTTTTTTCCCTCTGTGATGTACATATCTGTTAGTTATCTGATGTATGACATATGTAAATTTGATGTAAATATCCATGTAATGGTGCATATATTTTTTTAATCTGTTGAACAAATATAGTTGTTTAATACAGTTTAAGGCTGAGAATAGCTACAAGGTAGACCTATAACATATCATAAACTATTGTCATATATGTAAAAGCGATGTAATTTTGTTGTCTAAACCATATTCAATACAAAAAAATCTCTTAGGATGTGGTAGTGAAAAATTAATACACTTGTGTTAGGACTAGTATTTTTGAGAGCTAAATCAAATAATTATATCTATTATAATGGTTGGTGATCACTTCCTTATTATTGCATTATATGTTGTTTTTTATTAATGAGAAGAATATGATTTTTATATTGAAGTCTCAATGTTTAACATAGTTTGAGATGGACTTAGGGGTGGTTAGGTTCATCTTAGGGATGGATATTAGAAGATAGAGAGTAATAGAAATATTTGGCTGGGCCAAAGTATATGAATTAAGTGTTGCAAAGATTCCACATGGTAGCTTACAAGCCTTTATGTGTTCCTATTTTGGTGGGGAATAGTTATTTATTTAGTGGTGTCTAATTTTTTTTAGTAAGATGGAGGATATGACCAAATTTTCTTATGCTATTAGTAGTGGAATTTTAATACATGTTGTGATCTGCATAAGACCAAACATTGCCTAAGTAGTGGGAGTCCATAGTTGTTTCATGGGTAATCTTGGATGAATACATTGGGATGTAGTAAAGAATGTCTTTAGTTATTTACAAGTCACATATGAGTATCCGATATTTTTTCATGGTAATTACATAGGGGATCGATACTTAATGATTATTTATAGATTTGTGGATTTAGATTAGGCTGGAGATGTTGAAAGAAAGTGATCCACCAACATATATGTTTTTACTATGTTTAGTGGTGAAATTAGTTGGATACATGGTAGGTGGTGGTCACTTTGTCCACTAAAGAAGAAAAGTACTTGGAAAATACTACTTGTAAGGAATCCATCTAGATTAAGTTATGTTTAGATGTGGAGTTGAATCTTAGAGTTGTTATAGTTATATGTGATAGTTAAAGTGCCATATGTCAAGTAAAGAGCCCAATCTTTCATGCAAGGATAAAGAATATTGATATTTAGTACCATTTTATTTAAGATATGGCAGAGGATGAAATGGTGATGTGGAGAAATTTGACACTTTGTATAATGTTGCAAATGTATTGATCAATCTAATGAGCATATAAAAGTTTAGGTGGAGTCATGAGTCTATGTGCTTCTTGGCCCCTAGAAATTAATTCATCAATTTTGGCACTCCATTTTCTCTTCCAAGGTGTTTAACAAGTGGGATAATGTTAGGAAATGTTTCTCAAACTTGCTCCTAATGTTGAGTAGATGGAGAATGTAGTTTTCAGACTATGAAACATAAGAACTCAATTTCTAGGCTATTGACTTTATTTTTGAGATTAATAAAAATTGTAGGTTGTTCAACATCACTTCTAGTGATGATTTTTACATAGATCATTTTTAAAAAAGGGGCCCCAATGGCCTCCAAAATCAATATTTGTGGCCTTCGAAAGTTGGGCCTCCTATATTGGAAATGTAAAAACATATTGAACATAGAAAATAAATGTAAGAGGGAATTACACTTGTTGACCAACTTATGATGTATGTTATGACACATCATAAGATATATTTGAATAAGGATAATGAATCCTAAGTAGAACACCTAATTTGGTGAGTGTTTTATGATGTGTTCATGATATGTGAGAGGAATATGCTATTTTATCTTGTGAACTCATCTTAGGATTTTAGTGTTGATTTTCTAATTACTAGTTATTTGGGTGCCACATTTTTGGGTGATTTTATCTCATAGTATTTTAATTATTATATGATCATTTCATGTACTACTTCTCCTAATTATAAGGTGCTTGGGATGGGTATATTGTATAGTGAGTTTGTAGGTTGTTCTACAAGTGCATTGTAACTATGTTTAGATCACTAAATAATACATTGGGCTACTTTGAAGGGCATAATTTTTTCTCTATAAATGGTTTTCCCACATACACATGTGTTGTGGTATGATTTTTTTAATTCTTTATATGCTTATCCTTTCTATAATACTCTTTTATAACATTTGTTTAGGAAACATTTATGTTTACCTTCCTTCCCTTTACACAAAAATAAATAATCATATTCATATTAATGACTAGTAAACCACCTAAAAAATACATGGAAACACTTTCCCATAGTCTAGTAGATATTGGAAGAGGTGTATGCATTCCTTCTTTCCATGTCTTTAATTTTTATGTGTAATACTACTTGTAGATCCTCTAACAAACTTTTCTAGTTTTTCTTTCATTCTATACATTATTTTTCACACACCAAAAGAAATCATCACTTGGATTTATGTACCTCCTTCATTAGTAGAATATGTGCATTCGGTGCACACAATTTTTCTAGTCAATTTGTAATACTTCCTTGAGGTATAAATCATCATCTTCTTTTACAACTCCAAGTGTTCTTTGAGCTATTTGTACTCCTCAAAGTATGTCTTTCACATGCTCTTATTTATAAAATTGTCTAGTGAATGGCTCAAACTATTAAATTGTAGATAGAGCTTATATGGGCTTTGAAATAGGCAGTCTATACATTTTTTCTAAAAAAAAATGTACTTATCTTTTTTTATTTGATCACCAAGTAAAACTATTTTAGAAAACCCATCCATTTGTAATGTCATGCTTGTTATAACTTATTTTGAGCTTGAAAGTATTATTAAGGCTCATAATTTATGTACATAACTATTTCCCTACCAACTAAATAGTGTCCCCATTTCCTAAATGCTTGAACTAATGAATAAATATCCTTGTCATAGACTATATAGCCCCTCACTGCTCAAGTAAAGAATTTTGGATGGTAGCATACTACTTTACTACCTTGTAACAAGATGAATCCTATTATACTCATGATCATATATCTTAACCTCAAAGGGTGACTATAAATTATGTAAGGATCTTTAAATAATTGTACTACTCTAGTGAAATTACTTATCTAATGGTGTAATTGAACATAGATGGGGGGCTATGGAAGAGAAGGATAGATTTAACCTATGAATATATTATGTAGGACCTACAAAACTCCTTATTTTTTTGCACTTCTTAGTGTGGACCAAATTTTGATAGCCTCCTATTTTTTTAAATACCTTCACCAACCACATGGTGTAAATATGTCAAAAATTATTTAGAAAACTTACACTTTAAATTTCATAATGGTTTTTTAACACTTTGAACCCTATCTAAAATGCATAAAAGTATCCATCCATGTTGCACTAAAGGTAAATATGTCATCTATATACACTATAACATATGTATCTATGAAATTTATTAATACATCACTCATTAAATACATAAACATAGTTGGTGTATTACAAAAAACCAAAGGAAGAACAAGCTATTCACATAAACCATGTTTGGTCTTGAAATTGGTTTTCCATGTATCCTCCTTCATTCTTAATTTTTGATATCCTAATTTTAGATCTAATTTTATAAAATATTTATCATATCGCAATTGGTATAGTAGGTCATCTATCCTTGTGAGAGGGTATTAGCTCTCGATAGCGATCTTGTTGAGAAAATGGTAGTATATGTACATCCTCAAAGAATCATTATTATTCATTACCATCACTTTGAGTGATTCCTATGGTGAAGTGCTAAGACATATTATACCCTATTCTAGCAACTCTTGAAGTTGTTACTTTACTTAATTACTCTCCTTCAATGATTTCTTATATAGTACTATATTGGGTAAAGGGATTAAGGAAGTAAATAAAACTCACACTCTACCTCTCTCTTAGAAGGTATCCCCTTAGGTTTATGAAGTACCTTCTCAGATGATACCAACAATTCTTATAACTCTTTAGTATTATTTTTTTCATGAGACATTGAAAAATCTCAAATCCCTCTTCTTATCTATCTTCCAAAAGAAAGAGACCGGGCTACTTGGTTTCTTTTATGATTTTAAGTGCTTGATTTGGAGTTACCATAGAGTTAACCTTACTTTGGTGTCCCTTAATCATGTACTTGACTCCATCCTTAATCCATTGATACTTGTTTTCCCTTCTCATGAATACATAATCTCACACATACAAATACAAATTCCCATGTACAATATCAAATGTATTAAGAGAAATCATATCTACTTCTACCTCCTCTACATATGAGCATTGATATTAAACTGAAACTTTCCCTCTTCCTTTACTTGAATTTATAAACACTTTATAACCCAACGTAATGGATAAGGCTAAGGATGATCATACATTTCCAAAGAAATATTTCTTATTATACCATCTAAAATTAAATTACAAAGAGAATTGAGATAATCGAGTGCTTTACCCTTATTTTCTTCACTTAGATTTTGATAATCAGTAGTTGGTTCATTAGTTATTATTCTTGTTCACTCATTATTATACTTATGGATACAAAACCCGATCTTTCAATTATATTTGAGTTTTTCTCTATTTTCACTTCATCTTGAATGGTAGCTATAAAATTCGTAGTCTTTCCTAGGTCTATTCTTTAGGTACTATTGGAATTAATTTGACTATACCAAATTATTCTTAAGTTGCATCCCATTTGTGTATCTAGGCCTCGTTTTATACATCACATATAACCAATTTGAAAAATATTTATATAGGTCTCTATTTGTCAAAATTTCCAAAGTGTTTCTCTCCACCATCCCCCATGTGCCTATCATGTGTTAGAAGTTACAAAGGTCTCAAAATAATAAGTGTGGGGTGTTTTATTGTTCAAATTTCTACAAATTTTTATTTTGTTGGATTTTTAGAGTTTCCTTTCCTACTATTCTTTTCCTTCTAAATCTACATTTTTCCTTTATCCTTGTTGAGATATCATATCCCATCCAAGCATATCTTTCATCCATTCCCTACTTTCATCCCCTTTTTTTGTTAGAATTTTTATATTCTCTTTCTCATTATCCTTCTCCCTTGGCATTCTTTCCATTTGAACCCCAACTCCTCAATTCCTATACTAAGTTACCTTCCAAAACTAGAGTTTCAACCATCCCTTTACTTGAGTACCTTTTCCTTCGTATGCCCAATCTCCAACTTTTGATATTTTCTTCTATATATTTTTTTAGAGTTAGATATGTAGGAATACTTCTAATAGGGTACACAATATGAATTATTCCAAACCACTATCCTTGATACTTTTCACTATATATCTCATTAGGATTGTTGGTTCAAACTTATACTTATTTGCATGCATCAAGGGATGAATTCCTTATTGCCCCCAATCTTTGATTCCCTAAATATTTCCTTTATGTGTCCTCTTAGATTCTGAGATGTTGAGGTACCCTTATCTATTTTCTTTAAGCATGAGGTATTCTTTAATCTCTATTCTTGAAGCTTTGAAACTCCTTCCTTTTACACTATTCATCCCTACCTACCACCTTGCATGACCCATAGTGCCATTAACGACTAGATTTGATACTACAACTACTCCATAATGAATTTTCCCACCCATAAAAAAATATAATCTGAATGGCACATATTCACATGCAACTTCAAGTGAAGGATGAAGAACACCATGCCACTTTTAATGTGGTGGTTGTATTTTTGATGAGAATGATTCCTACGTTGGATCTAGGTCACCATTTTAGTAGATTTTTTAGTATCTCGGTTTGTTCTGCATATAACATTAATGAAATTTGATCTAGAGCCAATTTTTAAGGATTGAGTGATCAAACTTAGTGCTATAAATATCAATTCATTTTTTAGAAAAAACATTTAATCATCTCTCCATTTTCACATCACTACAATGTTGAGAAAGATCTAGGGTTTCAATGCCTACATTTCAAGTCACCATTAGAGAAACCCATTTTAAAAATCATGAATAAGTAGCTATTTTTTAGATGGATGTCTCATAGGTCAATTGTATATCTTCAAGAAGATTTATAAGCAAAGAAGAGTGGCAGGTTCTTCCCATGTTCCAATTTCCTCTCACCACATTCGTTGGTTTCAATGTAATAATAACTTGATAAGTGTCAAAAAACTTTAATACATTAAAAATATCATTTGTAATGGTCTTTTTCTTATTGCAAGTGGATTTCTAAAATTTTGGAGAAATATTGTTAAGCATTTCCTATTATTAATATCATATCTCTTTTATTATTTCTATTGGTTGTGTCTTTTGGTAAGTGTGACTTTGTAACTCTATATAAGGCAACCATCTTGGAAGTGTTTGATCACCCATATATTTTAAAATTAATAAAACTATTCATCATTAGTGTAGGATTCAGAAGTAGGTTCATGTGCATTTCATGATTTAGTGTTATATCCAAGGAAATATCTCCAATGAGACAATAGTTTTAATCTTGGGGAATCATGTCCTACATATTCATATCAACTTAATAGAGGTTATAGTAATAGGTTAGTCTTCAATTTAGTGATAGAATTTGAGGTCAAAGAATACGTCTAGATACTACTACAATTTTTAATCATGCAATATCTTTAGTTATGATTAAGTTTAACTAAAGATTACCTCTAGGAACACGCCTTGGGTTTAGTTGAGCCCAAAGTGAAGGAGATTTTATCCACTCTCAAAAATTGGCCTATCGTCACTCACTCTTTGTTGACGAGTGTGTCTACCCACCTTTAGAAATGACATATTCTTGGCCTTTAAGTGGATTGATCCCTCTGGAAATTTAAGAAACAATCTCAAGACCCAATAGGTGCAACCTAAGTTGTAGTCTCTAACATTTTTTTTTTGTGTGATCATTAATCTTACAATGAAAATAATGATTTTTGGGTCTTTTTTGTTGAGAACATGATGAATAGATAGAATAAAGTATAAACAAATAATTCTCAAATTTGATTAACCAATTAGTATACATGATCAAACCATAAATTAAACACATGGAGAGGTATAAATAAAACTAAAATAGCACATGACATTAGATTTACATGGAGAAACCCTTTTAGTTAAAAAACCCACAACCAAAGAGATATTGAGCTTGTATTAATCTTAAAAAAAAGAATACACCAATACAATCCACTCCATCTTCTTTATTATAACATCATTCTGACTACAAAATAAAATATCATCTCTATAAAATATTTATCTCATACACTCAATATATGGATCAAACAAAGCATTAAACCACCAAGTGATTTTTGTAAACTAATGGCCACCAAAACCATGATCCATAAGAAAAAAATCATGCCCCACAATGTATTGAAACATTTACCCAAGATAGAAACTAACTAATGACAAGATGCTCCACACTTTCCAATGTGACTCCCACTATTGATATTTTACCATGAATTCCTTATTTTACGACACTACAATAATTTGTAGCACAAAGATCTAGCCTCCTTAAGGGTTTCCACCTCTTATCCTTTCTATTTCCTAGACATTGCATTACAAAAATTTGGATCTTATTTTGTTACTTTCTAAGGGCCTTTCCAAGTATCTAACAATTTCCAAATTAATTCTCATTGTGTTTAATGTGTTGAACTCATCGAGATTTTTAAATTAATTTTTTTATTGAATTTTAAATTCTAGATCAAGAGTCAGGCCCTCTAGAAATCATTTAGAGAAAACAACATTAGATATATGATTGCAAGTAAATAACACACTAATCCTAACATTTTCTACCATGGATAAGAATGTTGGTCTTCTTGCCTTTCTATTTATTGAATGTATTCCACTTCTTGTGCTATTCTTTATCTATTTTTTTATCCCTTTTTCAAAGATTCTCCTCCACTTTTCTTCTTATCATAATTAATGTAGTGTGCCAATATGTAAGCCTCATCCAAATCAACTAGCTTGGTTGTTAAGACTTTCATTCTTGGGTTTTTATGTACACCTCTAAGATACATAGTGAAGATAATTCTTCTTCAAAGTTGGTTCTCAACATCTTAGCTTACTTATAAAAATTGTGTGTAGTTTTGTAAACTTTGACCATTTCCTTGCCTAAAGTAGAGTCTATTTATTTTTTATTAGTTTCATGACTAATTGGATATAAATTATTTCTTAAAATATGTTTAAATCCTAACCAAGTATATCTTGTTTGTTTCTTCTCTTCTTAAATGAAGAGAGAGCCTATCCATAATACAAGAGAATATCCCCTAATTTTAAATTAAGCATAGGAAATTTCTAGGCCTTCATTCATATTATGGATATTGAAATACACCTCTATTTTCTTGATCTACATATCTAAATTTTTTGCATTTACTTGGCCTTAAAAGGTTTTAATATCTTCCCTCATATTAAATTTAAATAAGGTAGTTCTATTTCCTACCTCAGGCTCTCTTTCCTCCCAAAAGGGATCATTACCACCCTTTTCTTCTTTTGTATCATCTCCAATACCAAACTTGCTAAGGCTTGAACTAGGAAATTGGTAGATGACTAGTCTTGAACCATTTGAGCTTGCTACCTTTCCATTATATCTTGTTGTTGAGTTATCCATTATTGATGCTTCATTACCTACTCTATATGACTATCTAAGGTTGAAACTCTTGTATTCTAATCACCAATTCTAATATTTGGATTCCAATAGGGTGTTTACATATCTAATTTTTTGTGATAACATCTCTATTGAAGACCTTGTCACCATCATTTAAATCCACTTTCCACTAATTCCACCCAAGTTACCAAAATGATTTATAATCACTACAAATATTGATATTTATGGATATAAAATCACCTAACTATTGAAACACATTACTTTATAATTCTTTCAATGAAATCTAGAATGAAACCATGCTATTAAAAAGTAAATACAAAAAATGAATAGCACCATACACAATTTTCACCTTGGAAACCTCTAATTTGAGAGGAAAAACCTAGGTGGATAGGTGCCAAATAGTAGCCATGAATTATATATAATTAATCATACAATGAAAAAAGATGGATACAATGTTGTTACCATTCCTATCCTTCTTATTTTCTTGATGAATCAAACTACATGTCCTTTCTATGTTTGCACCAAGTGTTATGTGCTTATATCTCATCTAACAACTAATTCTTAACTCCCTCCTTAAATTTTACTAAGCATTAGGCTTTAATCTCATGCACATGTGTAGCCAAAACCTTCTCGAGCATCTCAATTTTTTTGGTTTTTATTCACTTCTCTTTTCCAAGTTCATTTTTTGAAACTACCACTTAATCTCATGCACATGTGTAGCTAAAACCTAGTTCTCGAGCATCTCAAATTTTGTGGTTTTTATTCACTTCTCTTTTCCAAGTTCACGTTTTGAAACTACCACTTATCAACCAAAATCATGGCTTGTTGTTTTTGTAACTACCTTGGTGATTTGTGACCACCTTTATTGATTTTGTGACAACTCCAAGTTATATATAACCACATAGTTGGTTACATAAATATAATGATGGTTATTTTTTTCCAGCAACATTTTAAAAGTACCTTATGACATGACTAATAGTTTCATTTATTGTAAAAAATCCATAGAAACTTGTATAAATTTTGAATCAAACGCTTTTATGGAAGCTACATACCTTCTTGATACTTTTTATATTAGGAAGATCTGAGCATTATAATAATGGATCCATTGAGAGCACTCAATCTTAAGTGAATGAAACTCTAGAATTGTAGTCTCAAATAATGCAAGGTCTAATGGGAATAATACTCTAAAGAGAGTGCAACCTATAAAAATGGCCAAGACATAAGAAATTTATTCTCCTTCTTACTTCAAAAAAATTACCTTCAAAAGAAGCTCTTACAAGGGGTGAAGGATGTTAGTAAATGTATAATTATGGAATTTTGAACATTTTCAAATATTTAAAAGGACCTTGGATTTATACATTTTGATTAGTTTAGAATAATATGTAAAAATAAATAAAATAAATTTATTTTTTGATGTAGCTTTTAATGTAATATTTGAGGAATTTAATTTATTATGCATCCTAATTAATTTCAATTGGATTAAACATTGACCATTTCAAATATTTACTAGTAATAGTTATCTATAATCATTTTTATTGATTTAATGAGATACACTGACCATGTTTTGTGTTGAGTTTGTTTGCAAGATATTGTATTCCTAACTAGAGGGAGAGTATTATAGAGAGAATAATATCATATTAGAGTAATGTATAGAAAAAACAAGGTAAACTAGTGCTTAGTTAGGGTTGATCCCACAATAGTTGTTTACAATTCCCTTCACGAAGGAAAATTGCAAAAATGCTCCAAAGACTTTTTTTTGGGTTTTTAGGGGTTCGCTCGAAGGGGGGGTTCGCTCGAAACCCCCTTCAAGCGAACCCACTAGTGATTTCATCCCATTTTTGGCACATTTTTTAATGAAACCAAAGTAAAATTGCAAAAAAGGGGGGTTCGAGTGAACCTCCCTTCGACTAGTCAAGGGGGGTTTGCTCGAACCCCCCTTTTTTGCCCTTCTCTCTCTCTAGCAATTTTCTACAAAATTTTGCCTTATTGATCTTGGGTTGAAGATGAAAATGGAATCAACTTCACAGACCCAACTGGATGATGGTAGTCCTCAGAATGAACTATCCATCAAATATAATTTTAATATATTTTGGTTTTATTATGTATTTGTTTTAGTTTAATTAAACATAGGTTTTTTCATCAAAAATCAAGCTCTATGTTTTGCACATGTGGGAAAATGGTAGATTATAAAAAAAAAATCTAAAAAATATGCTTGTGCTAGGTGTAGATGTCCTTGATCCAGCAAAAAAAAATTGAGTTTCGATACATACAAAAAAGTTATGTTGTATATGGTCTGTTTATGTCTAAATTGTAATTGGTTTGACTTCAAAACTTAATTAAGAAAAAAATATTCAATAAAACACTATGAAACCAAATTAACATGCTAGATATCGTAGTTACAAAGCTAAATTCGAAAAAATAGAATTTTATCCTTCATAGAAAAAAAATTATGTTGTTTACGGTGAACATCACTCTTTAAAAATGGTGTTTACTGTTAAAAACTAGTTTTCGAAGGAGATGGAAAAAGAAATGCAATTTGATTCCAAAATTTTTAAAAAATATATATTTAGAATCTATAGACAAAATTTCACAAATCACTAGTCAGCATCATCTTCAAATTCATCATGGTTTAGTGGCTATAGGTGCCCAAAAGAGAAGATTTAGTTTAAAAAATTCAGTTTAATGTCCAGTTTGACCAAAAAGTGTAAACCACTATTGTGGGATCACCCTTAGTGTTGTTTTATATAGTCAATACTCATCAAGTTTTTTACCCCTTCTAGCAACATGAGTCTTATGTTGTCTAGTTTCTTGTTTTGGATCAAGTACTTGGTTGGTCAAACAAATATTTTGGGTCTTAATGTCACCTTTGTGCATGGTCATCATTGTCTTTATTATCATTATGTTTATTCAATTTTTACTAGTTATAAGTCCTCGACATTTTGGTCTCATGATTTGATCAAAATTTAGTAAATAATTTAGGTAACAATCCCTGGCATAAAGAACCTACAATATATGAAATAAAATTGGACAATTTGGCAAAACTCATCAAAAAGAGTTGTGAGCCTTCAAAATTCATTTGTATTCATTTCCAAATGAGATTTGTATATTTACATAGGGTATCAACAGTCACCACATCCTTTGGAATTCAAAATGAATAGTTGGATTTGAAAAAATAACCAACAAAACAAAAAAAATTTAAAAAAAATATGTATTTTGGTACTCCAACTTTGCGAGGTCATAAGCACTAGCCCGTTGGTCAGAATTTGGACTTCTTTACACCATTGGAAATATCTCCATGAGCTCTAATTTTAATCCCTTGTATCCATTTCAAAAGACTAATGACAATTTTGAGGTCAAATTCCTCTCCAAAGACCTTTGAAAATACGATATACGAAAATGTCAAAAATATCAAAAAAATGGATTTTGATATTTTTCATCTCTACCAATGCCACCCAAGTTCTCCTAGATTTATACAAGATCATGATTTATCCTTAAAAAATATACCATACTAACCTAGTAATAATGAATACACAATTAAGATGCTATTTACTTATTTACCTCTATATTTACTACAATATAGGTGTACATGCAGTAAGAGAGCATTGTATTAGACTACTATATAAATGTGATCATGGAACCATTGGGCATAGTCTTATTTAATTGAAAGAGTGATAATTATAGGAAAAAATAATGTAATGATTGAACGATTGTCTAAAATGATAAAAACAATAGATTTTAGGGTTGAGAGCTTTGTTTATTTTGGTTGAGCAGGGAGTTGTGACCAACATCCCATCATGAAAGGACCAATATGGTGTGATTAAAACTACACAACTTCCTCTTGAATCCCTTTTTGTCACTCTAGAATTATTACCTTGCTTTATTAGAGAATTAACTAGCTTAAAATATTATAAAATTCCATCACCATAATTATGGATACTAGAGTTTTTTAATTGCTTCTTGGCTATTGTTGAAGGAAACTATAAAGAGGGATTGGGCATTCATTTTTGGGAAGAAAAGAATTAGTATTACTAGATGGCAAGGAAAAAGGGTAGTGAGATCCCATGTACAAAGTTGACATAGTATCACTAAAGGAGTAAATTTAGCTATCTACATTAATATTATGGAATTAACATTGAAGCATATTTGAACTTAGTTTATCTATGAATGCCTCACATATAAATTAATGCTTCTTTTGATGTAGAATGGGATGTTACTTCAATATGTATTTATTTTAATAAGCCTAGAATAGTATTACTGTGATAAGTGAAAAGAATGATATGAAACATACTTGACCCTAAAGACCTTCAAATTTTAGGGAAAATGTTTATGATTTTATTCAAGCAAATATTATAACATTTTTTTGTTAAAGAACATTTTGTTGATAAACTGGTTGTAAAGTTTGTTATTCTTATATATGTTCCCTTGGTCATAATGTATTAAACTTAATCCCTCAAAGAGCCTTGTAAGGGTGAATGTGTATATTATTTTATTGAGATAATTGTGAAATTATCAAGAAAGCCCAAGAAGACTTAACCCCTTAGGGATTGAAAAGGTTATAACATAAAATAGAATTATAGCATTTGTATTGCTTGGGTTTGGTAATAATATGAGCCTAAAATCTTTCTATTATTGAATTCTTAGTTGAATACACATGATTGGAAGCAATAGGGTATCATACAAGAGATGAGGCAAGCCAACATTATTGAAACTTGTTATCAATGATATATTCATTTAGTGTCATTCATTAATGATCTTGTCAACCTTGGTGATATTGTGTATCCTATAACCAAACTATTTTCATTAATAATATAATTGTTTGAAAATTTCTTGTATTTCTTAATAGAGACACTTGCCATATTTGCTATTCATAGACCTTGCTTTAAGTACGCACCACAATTCTATTCCTCATCCATTGGGATAAGATCAATACTATAATTTGACCATAATGTTGAGAATGATATATATGGACCAAGACATTAAATTGATCCCTATTAGTACCCATATATATGGAAATATACATACGCATTATAATACAATATATATGTGTGTTTGTGTGTATTACTATCATAGTAATCATATCAATTATATAATGTGTTAGAGGATTTTTTCTCTTGAATTTTAATAACAAAAGTGTTCATATATATTTCATAATAGTTAGTGATGAAATCTAAGCTTGAGTACCAATATGACATTAATACGACCTTAGTCCAGTTTTTATTAAGAAAACACTTTTAGATGCAAATTGGTATTTGGGCTTAGATTTTGTCACTAACTACTATGAGATATATGTTCAAACATATTTGGATATTAAAAATTTAAGAGAACCAATCCTTTATGAAATTATATAATTAATATGATTGTTATGATAGTAATGTGTATCTCCTTTTGATGCATGGTCTAAGCATGCATATTGAGGAAGACTTTATATTCACCATATCAACCTAGTTGTCAAGGAATTTTTAAAATATAAAATTAGTTCTATAATATGCCAAAACAAGCATTTATGTTTATTTGAGTCTTGGCATAGTCATTCAAATATTAATATGAGAAAATAAAAGAAATACCATTTTATTTTATTTATGATTTGCTTTAGAATCACAATCCTTCTAAAATGTATTGTAAACATGTACCTTAGCTGAAAGATTACAAATTATCTATTGATATTATAATTATCATATTTGACTTAGTGGAAGTGGGCAATTGCCATAATTAAATTATTGGTTTTGAGAAAGGATAATATACCCACAATCTTATGAATTATTTGATACTAAACATATTATTCTTGATATTATTATGCATACACTATATAATAAATGGTATATTCTAATCCATGGGAATGAAAGTATTATTATTTTCTCTACGTTATTAGCATGTGTTCAATTTTTTTATTGTTTTGTTCTCATAAGAGAGGTTGCATATCTAATTTTTATTTTCATCTAGACTAGTTTCATCTTTGGATAGTTATGAAGAATTCAATTATCTTGTACATGTAAATTAAGTGTCATACAATTTTTAGCATTATTATTCCTAGGAAGTGCTCCTATTTAAGGGTATTTATCCATATTTTGGAGATGTCAAATACATGTGTACCTTTTAAAATGCTTGGTTGATATTTTTTTGACATATTATTAGTTGTGATATTCCGTTGCATTGATTTTCTAATTCCTTGTATCTTCATATGTGGCTCTCTTGAATTACACGTTCATGAAGGGTGGGGTCCTACCAAGTAGAGGTGGTGCATGAGAGAGCTATATAGACTTTATGGTTAGTGAAAAGTGGCCCCAAAATATTCTCTCTCCCAACTTTAGTGGTAATAATATGACATCAAAATTGGTACTATGGTAACTAGTACTATGACATCAAATTTGAATTTACACTAAGGGTGAAACATAGTGACAAAAATCCATGAACCCTAACAACGGTAGTAGTGGAAACAAAAGGATTAAGTGCTTAGCACTAAGATTATTAAGAAAGTTATTATATCAAATAAATATAAAAAATAGTGGATAATTCAATATTTTTCATGACCCAAGAAATTTTTGGCCCCACAGCTGTTGTTGCACCAAAAGGTCAACTTGTTGATGCCCGACACAACTGCTAGAGTTAACAGATCCATGGGAGGCAATTAAGCCATTTCGTAAATCTTGAGGGAAGCGTTGACCATCTACCAACAATTTCCCCCTCAGCATTACCCAAGGGGATTTGAACCTGTAACCTTTGGCTCTGATACCAATTGTTGGCCCTGTGGTTGTCATTGCACCAAAAGGTCAACCTGTTAATGCCTAATATAACCACCAGAGTTAATGGATCCATGGGAGGCGATTAAGCCATGTCGTAAATCTTGAGGGGAATGTTGACCATCTGCCAACAAAAATTTGGTTTGTTACAATAAATATAAATAAATAAGATTGAATAAGCATGTAACATGTAAACATCATAAGATGCAAAAAATGTAAAGCATATTATCCATAAGATAATCATGAATGTAATATCATCAAGGTATACCAAAATAAATACAATAAAGGGGATTCCCCAAGTGGGGATAACATGAATGAAACAAGACATGACACACACCATAAGAAATAATATAGAAGGCGAAACAAGAATAAAATATAAAATTATATACATGAGTAAAAGGGGGATCACAATGAACATGGTATGAGAAAAAAGGCCAAACTAAAACAAAAAGATAATGAGCTGTGGTTTTAGTCAATATGATGAGAGTGGTTGCCAATTACTTCATACTTTACATGATCCCAAATCTACAGAGATATAACCTACCATAACTCACCATAACTCATAAACATGAAAAACATGTAACATGTTCAAGTAAAATAGAAATATATAGATATGACACTAAGTATCAAATACTCAAGGCCTTAAACTAATAATCCAAAAAGAATCTTCCTCTAAAAGGTCATCCTCCTCTCAACCATAAATTACAATCTCATCATCATGTAAACTCTCGTCAACAAATAATGTATAACTCTTAAAAAATGTACTTGAAATATGTGTCATTTTAATTTTTTCCTTTTTACTCCATTTCTCTTGTTTCCTTTAAGGTGACTCCACATATGTACTTTCTTCTTGCTTAACATTTTATTATTTCTTTGGGACCAATTTATGAGAAGTGTCCTTAGAAGATGAAGCAATTATGTCATTCATACTCTTCTTAGGTGGAATAAGAGGCACAACTGTAGGTTCATCAAGGTTTAACTCCTTATTTTCTTTAATAATGTGGAAAAGAAGGAAAGAAAAATACTTGGTAGATCATGTGTAACCATACTTATAATATGGTTTTATTCATTTCTTTTATGTGTGCATCTAAATGTATTTGATACATATTATGAAGATTATCTTCATTACATAAGATGGTTTTGTGAGGGTAATTATATAATTATTCAAAGTAAAATGACTAAATTATGAGACAAGCCCATTTGGATATCTTGTAATCTCTATAATTCTTCCCTCATGAACACATTTAATAGACATGTACTATAGAATAAATTCCTCTCAATTACTCAATCCATGACCTATTACTTGAGATGAGATATCTATTTGAAGAAGGAATAACATGACAAAGTACATGTAATTCTTTGTTGGTGTGAACATCGTATATTCCTAATTAGTTCATCATTTAGGTCCTATTCACACCTGGCTTAATTTAGTTAGGGACATCTATACTTGATACTAGATTGGTTGTTCATTTTTTTTTCTTTTTGTGATACATCCCATACATACCCACCTCTTTCTCTCATATAAACACCCCCTCCAATATATTCTCACGTATTACATATTTTGATAGAATACAATTTATTCTCTCATATTGGTATCTCTTGTTCTTTTCATTAAACTTTCTTGGTCTTGGGTGGCTATCTCCATAGTCAAATATTACACTCTTTAAGACCCACTCTAATGAATAACATGACATAACCCAATGTGTGAATCAATATACCATTGGTCAACTTCATCAACACTCTTGAACATGTATAACTCATCTCACTAAATATGAATAGTAACTAAGAATTATTCAATGAGTATATTAAATTTATTTGTAAGTTCAATGAGAATACCATTAAAATAATATTTGCATACACACTACTATGCACATATAATGGTTTGCAATAATTTTTGGGTGGTATCTCCTCATAGGAAAATGTAATCAATGGTGTGACATGAGAAGAAGTATATCTACCATTAGAAATACCCACAAAAGAATCCTTAGTTGAATGTGATTGAAAAAAAATGATGCTCATACATAGTATCTCTATCCATATGTGTCATATCACTATCTAGATGTTAGTGTGCATGTTAGAAATCCACAATATTAGCATGACTGCATGGTGGAAAAAGATTTGTATAAATTCATAAAATATCATTAGGAGTTATATAGGGATTACCTTCACCATTAACACCCTCTACATGCATCATATTATTGTTTATCAAATCTTGGATTTTATGTTTCAAATCCATGTGACTCTATGTATGATTCCACTTAACTCTATGATAGTTACAAAATATAATTTATTTTATTCTTTAGGTAGCCCTCTAGATGGATCCAATGGATGAATAGGTGGAAGAGTAATCATATTGGCACTAAGCAAAATTTAAAGCACATTGTCCAAGGGCTCACCCACTTTGTAAATTTTAAAATTTTAAGGCTTAAAAGTAATGACATTAGAAGCATCAACCACTTGATAAGAGTTAGTCTTACTCTCAAGTTATCATTACTCTTTTGAAAATTATTTTTCTTTTGAAATTTAGAAGAGTGAGAAGGCATAGAAAGAACGTGAGAGACCCACATTTCAACACATTGGACAACAACAAATTTAATTCCACACTCTTGACATGAGCACACAAATCCATAAGTAAAGAGTAGCTATTAAAATATATACTTAATTTGTGGCAATGATTTTTGAACAAAAACACTTAATAATTCATCATTAGGAAGATGATCCATTTTAGCATATAAAGTCTAAAATTCAATCATATTATCATTATTTATCTCATCGGATTCTTGGGCACACTCAAATACATTAGAAACTATGATCTTTAATCCAATATTCACATGAAAATGATCAATAAAATCTTCGGTTGACTCAAAAAATACGTGAATGGATTAAAAAGTTCATAAAAATAACCATTACATATCATAATCCTTATTGATGTGCGTGAAAATAACTTGGACAATAATGTATCTTCATACATAACATCTAAACACGCAACTTTGAATGGTTGCAAATGTGTATAAGAGTCACCTTTTCCTGTATACATCTCAAAGTGAAGTGCCACAAAACCCATTGGTAAAGGATAAGCAATAATTCTTAAAAAAGGGGGATTTTGTATCTCAATATAATGCTCCTTGTTTTGTGTACTAGGCATGTCATCCACTTTTCACTCTACCCTATCAAGATTTTTACATAAGTACATCAAGGGTAGTAGTAGGGAATGTGGTTGGAGACATGAGACACAATCTGTGGGGCATAATGAGGATGAGGGATGATAGGAAAATATATGGCACTGGAGTGAGGAGGAATAGAAACACTAGTTAGAGGGAAAGGAGAAAGGAGTTAATAGTAGGATGAGAGGAGGGAATATAATTAGTACCATAATATGAAGGTATGACACTTGTATGGTCAATAGAAGGAATGCCTCTAGTAATATTTATCGTATGGGGAACACTAATAGAAGAGGAACTAGACATGACATTAAAGGAAGGAACGTGAGAGGTACACATCACAATAGAATAAAGAATATGACATATGATAGTGTGGACATATGTATCTCATTTTCAAAAGTGGAGGGTAGAGAAATTATGTAGGAAGAAGGATAATTATAAGAAGGGGGATATGTACCATGCAAAGAGGCCAAAAGAGTTATTTCTAGCACTAATGTCATGTGAAATATCTTAACCAAAAGACACATTAATTGATTATGAAGAGACTCAATCGATTGTGTAAGAGAAGTAGCATTGGTGAGCTCTTGTAAAAGTAATCATCCAATGAGATATAAATATTTTATATCCACATATGAATCATGATCAAAATCATCTTCCTTATGATGTGTATTATCCATAGAACCAACAAGGATTTCATGATTAATTGAATGAGAAGCCATTTTATGGTTAAGGTGAGGAATTATTCTTAAAGGGAAAGAAGGATGATGGTGAGACCTTTGCATAAACACTCCTCACAAACCATAAAGGAGAAAATATGTGAAATAGGTCTAAGGTCTAATAAAAATTTAGAAAATTAACAAATACTCAAATCTAAAAAATAAAGTCACCAAGAGAACCCTAAAGGTTGAAACAAGGATGGATAGGTAAAGATAAAAAAGGTGACATAATATAAAAGACAAACCTAATAAGATAACAAACACAAGTTATGATGGATCTAAACATCAATCAAATCTAAAATGAAGACATGCAATCAAAATTATTAGATATAAGACCCTAATATAGAAGGATAACACCATATGTGGTGTAAGAAAGTTAAGTTCACCAAAATATTTTTTTCAAATATAGTTAGGGTAAAATAACACACTTAAATCAAGAAAGTAAATAACCTTGATTATGATTGACTTGAGACTAATTATGCTACTAAATTAAATAAGTAAAATAATGACACCTAACTAGGGTCTTGATAAAGATATGTAATGATAGACATCACTGATTGATTCACCAACTTGTCAAAATCTCATGTAATGTCAAACAAATGCCTCTAAATCTATACAAAAATATTTGAGACTTTGGATCACTTTCGCAACTACATACTTGATCTTTACGAGTGTGGAACTAAACTTACCCACAACTTTGAACCCATGTTTGTAGATTCAAACTTTGTTAATTTAGATCACTATAACTTGTTTATAATGATGTTTACCACTTGTGTTTCCAAATGGGTGCCTGTTTATAAACATTGTTGAGGACATTGCTAGACCAGGGGATTTTCCCTTAAGGGTAGGTGGGAGGATTATAGTTGGGTGGGGGAACAAAATATCAAAGAAAACAATCAAACATGCAATGAATACCTAAATGTGCTAATATAAGTAGATGATATGCAATATTGATTCTTTATGACTACTCTTTGAATGCTAGTGCTATGATGCATTGATGGATGTTCATATGTGTAAAAATAAAACAAAGTTTATAATTAAATACAACACCTTAGCACACAAGCTAACAAATTTTGTGCTCAAGTTGGCTCATAATGAGTAGTTGGAGAGACTCATTGAGGGCCCAAATATAAATATAAATTTTTAAAATTATGGGTCTTTTTTACATCCACGAAATTGAACTAACTGAGTTTTTTGACTATAGATGTGACCCGGGTGAAAAAAAATGATGGAATGAAGGTTAGAACCAATTCTTAGGGATGTTGTAGATATAATAATGTAAGGATTTTATGCTAAAAATTACATTAGAAACAATTCAATCAAAATGGACCTAAAACATATGAGAAAAGTGCAAGATATGCAATTTTCACCATTATAATATTGTTTAGATAAGACATACAACTCTACTTTAAAATTTGAACTCATGACCTCCAATAAATATGATTATTACATATACAAACATTAAAATGATATAACTTTAGCATGAGCTAGAGTGTTCTTAAAATTAAAATAAATAAAGTATATTGAAAGGATAAAAATAGGCTTTAAATTAATGCGTTTAATTATCCTTTCAATTATTCCTTCGTTTATGATGCAGGAGCATCGATCAGATGTTCTAAATTTGCAGTGATAATTGATTTTTGACTGGTGGTAGGATGCAGGCTCCTATCACCATGGTGACAGGAGAAGTGACAGAACATTGTGACAACGAATCAATTGAAGAAGTCGAACTGTCAAGGAAACTGATAGTAGGTACTGAAGACGAAACGATTGAGGAGGCTGACGATTAGTAGCTGAAACCAAAGGATCTTGATTGAAGACGTAGGTGCAAAGTGAATGACACGTGGATGAAAGGTGAAATGAATGGTTGCAAAATGCGGGTGATTGGCAGTGACAAGCCGATGCTGATAAAGAGAGGCCATTCAAAGCAAAGAGGCGCGCATGACCATCTGGGGAAGAAGAACCCCGAGGAAAAATGAAGGAAGGAAAGGCTGAACTATTGTAGGCCGAACATTAATATAGGAAATCATTGTTAAATCTGTAATCACCATTATGGAATAAAAGAAGGAATGTTTTGAATTATTCGAGTCTTGCTATGTATTTAATTTTTTGAATTTCTTGTCATTCCTGTTCTTAGTTATTGTCATAATTTTAGCCAGAAAGCTATTAAAATCTGTATGGTCTTGGATGACGATGTGTGTTCCTTGATTTGTTGTGTAATGAAGGTTGTAACAGATGCCTGGCCATAGGAATGAAACACATTTATGGATGATAGATTAATAAAGAGATTATTTAATTGCAAGTTTGAGGTTCTTGTTATGAAATCGTTAATGTTTAAGAAAATTGACACAAGTAATTGTCAATTTTTGGATTACATCAATTACTGAGTTGTTGTCATCTGAAATTTGTTGGGGATTGGTTTGAGTTTTGCCTTTGTTTTGCATCAGATTGGTATCAAAGCCCATAAGATTTGGGTTGAAAGTTTGGTGGTTTGTTAAGTTGTTTGGTTGTAGGTGCTTGATCCATCTTAAGTTGCGGGAAAGAGAGAAGGAGTTGCCAGAGAGTGTGTTGGCTACAAACAAGGAAGAGTATGTGTTGACTGTCCTCCAATAGAGATTAAGTTGGGGAGAAGGTGCAGAGAGAGTTACACCACCGAGGAGAGAGTGGGTAGGTGCATCTTCTAGGATCTACTGTTGGATAAGATGGATAGTGTGTTGTTATGAGTTTGTAAAGCAGCGAGGGAGGTGGATATCAGTCTGAAGAAGCACTTGAGTTTGCAGCCTGAAGGGTACACCATTGATGGGAGTAGATGACATGAATGAAGACAAAAGACGAGGTGATTGATTGAAGGTAAAGGTGTGAAGGAAGCTGATCTACAGTAATACATTTCCAAGGGACTTGGAAAGATTTCATGGCCGGTTGTTTGATACAGGAGCGTAGATAAGATGTTCTAAATTTGCAGTGATAATTGATTTTTGGCTAGTGGTAGGATGCAGGCTCCTGTCACCACAAAACGTTGTGACAACGAATCAGTTGAAGAAGTTGAACTGTCAAGGACACCGATAGTAGGTACTAAAGATGAAATTGTTGAGGAGGCTAACGGTTAGCAGCTAAAATCGAAGGATCTTGATTGAAGACGTAGGTACAAAGTGAATGACACGTGGATGAAAGGTGAAACAAACGGTTGCAGAATGCGGGTGATTGGCAATTATAAGCCGATGCTGATAAAGAGAGGCCATTCAAAGCAAAGAGGCATGCACGACAACGAATCAGTTGAACTGTCAAGGACACCGATAGTAGGTACTGAAGATGAAACTGTTGAGGAGGCTGACGGTTAGCAGCTAAAATTGAAGGATCTTGATTGAAGACGTAGGTACAAAGTGAATGACACATGGATGAAAGGTGAAACGAACGGTTGCAAAATGCGGGTGATTGGCAATTACAAGCCGATGCTGATAAAGAGAGGCCATTCAAAGCAAAGAGGCGCGCACAACCACCTAGGGAAGAAGAACCCCGAGGAAAAATGAAGGAAGGAAAGGCCGAACTATTGTAGGCCGAACATTAATATAGGAAATCATTGTTAAATCTGTAATCACCATTATGGAATAAAAGAAGGAATGTTTTGAATTTTTCGGGTCTTGCTATGTATTTAATTTTTTGAATTTCATGTTGTTCTTGTTCTTAGTTACTGTCATAATTTTAGCCAGAAAGCTATTAAAATTTGTATGGTGTTGGAGGACGATGTGTGTTCCTCGATTTGTTGTGTAATGAAGGTTGTAACAAATGCCTGGCTGTAGGAATGAAACACATTTCTGGAGGATAGATTAATAAAGAGATTGTTTAACTGCAAGTTTGAGGTTCTTGTTATGAAATCGTTAATGTTTAAGAAAATTGACACAAGTAATTGTCAATTTTTGGATTGCATAGATTACTGAGTTGATGTCATTTGAAATTTGTTGGGGATTGGTTTGAGTTTTGCCTTTGTTCTACATCAGTTTAACACACAATATGTGTAAAGTAATAAAACACTTTTAAATATTCATTTTAGTTCTTCATTGAAGTAAGAAATATAGAGTTGAGGTAGTGTATTAAAGCAGATGTTAAAAGAAATAACATGAGAGACTCATGTATGTTTTCAATGGTTGTAGAGGATGAAAAGAATCATGAAGAGGATCTACACAATTGTAATTAAATTTTAGTTTTTTGCATTTTAGTTTTATGTCATTAGAGATGATATTGTAGGTGATGATATCTATTAGTGTGGAACTATCCATATAATTGCAACGGTGTTCACTATTCATAATAGCAGAGTCGACATTGAAAAACACTTGAAAACTTGATAGTGTTGATCTCCTAAATCCCTTAGACTGCTTGATCTTGTGGATATCATTACAATTCCTTCATTCTATAATTGTACTTATGTCTCGCATGACTATGATGCCATCATCTATAACTTCTAAGAGCAAGCTTTATACCTATCCTTGCATTGAAAATGGCCACATAGAAAATAATTATGCCTATGACATATTTGGGGTTCTTCCCCGAATCAAATTCCTATATATTGTTTACCATGAATTTTTAAGAACACTTGAAATGTGTGACCTAGATGGAAGCATATATATGTCTCGCGACAACAATAAGGTCAACTAATAGACATGTATATGGTGTACGGTTGCTCTTCAATGTGCGCCCTAAATATTCACTGTTTACGAGTACTTTCTTAACATTCTTGTATTCATTTCTCGTTAGATTCCTCTTTTATTGATTGTTAGGAAGATTGAATTTTGACTGTGATGAAGAAGAGTAGGTGAGAAACAGTCTTTTAATGTCCTTACAAACAAGGACATCAATGTACTAAACGGGAAAAAGCTAAATATGCACACTCTCTAAGATACAAACATTTTTGCCTTTAGATTACCAGTATGTTTACTGAATTTGATGCTCGTGGCCCTATGCTTTTTCGGAAATTAGGCGATATATAATGCAAATCCAACTATGTGTGTCACTAAAGGGGCTCAAATAATAATAATACCTGACCACTTAGAATGTATATACACTGTATATATTACAGTCACATACTACGCATATACATATTTATGTTTATGTACAGCCACCTTGGTCACTCAAAAACCTAACGATATAAGCACCTATACGAAGTGTATATCCATGTAGGCCAGGCTTATCCGGAGTTCGAAATGCTATAGAATTGCTGTAGTCTGCATGTAATAATTCTGGTTACTCACATAGCACGCTATATTCGCTTTCTAAAACCGCACACACAATCCAACCCAACGGGTCACATAGAGCAGCCTTCTGTGAGCATTTAAGATGCGCAAAGGGAGAGGAATATTCACTGGTGTGAACAAAATATATTAGGAATGAAGCTAGCAAAACTTGCTGATCCCCTGCTAGGATTAGATTACCCAGTTGTCAGAAGAGCTCACAACACCCTATCAACAAACTGCACGCCCTTTAAGCTCACCGCCAACAGACATTAATTTCCTTCAAACTAGAGTAGCGCCCTGCTTCAGGCTCTGACACAAACTGCCATCTTACAGTACCCAATAAGTGATTTGAAATTAGCCACGACTAATATATTCCAGAGTCCAGACTCCACAATGCTGCCATGTTAAGTTTATTCTAATAGTCTCATTTTGATCAACATTATGCAATGTGCCCTCTTCCTAGACAACTCAATTCTGATTAGGATTGTGTAATGTACCATCTTCCTCAACAACCCAATTCAGATTAGGATTGTGTAATATAGTATGCACTCTCTTCCTAAACTACCCAGCTGATTAACTCCTCTGAAAATATGCTACATTATGACGTGGAAATTTATACATAGCATTATGACGTGCCCCATCTTTGCCCTTTTCCTTAGGCTTGGTTTTAGCTATACTCGACATTGAGTGAAACAATGGCATTTGGTGAATCCCTCCCATATTTTTCTCAACGGTTTCTCCTCTGTGCTCTTATTCCACGGACTATGTTTCTTTCAGCTTCTATGCTGAATATGTTTTGTTTTCTACTGGTTTGACATTCGGGAGGGACTTAGCCAACTAAACCAACTTAACCGTATTGGTGCTGTTTTTCCAGTTATACCCACAATTGCCTGCATTAATTCTTCTGACTGAATGCCTCTTTGGATTTAGTAGTCCTACCAGGCTTGTACTAAATGCCCCTTGAAATCTTACCTATGGTTCTGTCCTTGGTGGTGGTTCCTCTGATTGTTTGCATGTTGTTCATGAAATGGAAGAGCACAGCATCCAGGACGGCCAAGATCAGGAAGTTACTAGAACTGGCAGCAGAAGAAGCAGGCAAGGCTGAAGCTGAAGCTGCTGCAGATGACTATGGTAGTTCCAGTACCATGTTGGACAGGCTTAAACAGTGTGCTGTTTGTTTTGGACCTACAACAAGCCGCTGTTCCAGATGCAAGGCTGTGAGATACTGGTACGCCCTCTCTTTTAGCTTGTCAATTATTTTTCATCCATTACTATTTCAAAATTGCAGGTGTAATTTATGTTGCACAGAGTTCAGTTGAACCATATATAAATTATGCTCTTCTGAGCTTCCACAAGCTTTGAAAATATCATTAAAAAAATGAACTATCATAGTGAAGATTGTTTTTTCGTATATGGGCATCTACTAAACTCGGAGGAATCCTATTCATTTGTAACTTCGAAGTTATATATTTCGTCTAACCTAATTACATCAGTCAATAGTGTTTTGTGAAAGTATGCAAATTCTATTTTCAGAGATCCTGTGGTGACGCATAAAAGCCAAGTTTATATTTTGAGGTCCATTTCTTGATTTATCATACGTTACTTCTGAAGTTGAGTAGTCTGTTGGTAACTGGATAGAACATGCAAAAAGTTTGCGTGATCTCAAAAATCAGGTAGTTATTGCATTTAAACTTAAAGTTAAATCTACAACACATCCGAATTTAAAAAGTATATGCACAGACATTGGCCTCTTAGATGGCATGTGGCTGCATACTTTTTCATTTTTCACTAGTTATTGAGAAGGTGATAACAGCATCAGTTGGAAATTCATGCTTGATATCTTCTATCTTCACTCCATCAAATCCTTGTGCCTAGAGTTCTAGAAGTGAATAATAGAAGCTAAGCATATTTCTCATACTTAGCCAAACACATATCTTATGTTATCTTGATTATCGTAATTACTGAAGTAGATAATGTCTAGCAATTGGCTGACAGGTGCAAATTATCTCTATTCTCAAGTCTCACATAGTTAGCTCACTTATACCCTCTATATATACTAATTCAGCAAGTAGGTCTACATCTGCTAACTTCAGATTCCATCATATAAATAGTACATACTTATTTAACAAGTAGGTAATTAAAAAACTTACAAATATTTTCTATTTGTATTATCATTTTTCAGGTTGCTCTAACATTGACACCTGAATGTTCCTTTTACTTTTGTCTTGAGAGAGCTTATGTAGAGATCTTCTTTTTCATACATTGACTGTTGTACTTAATTCTCCTGACAGATTTACTGCAATTGTGATTTTGTTCAGTTTGTCCATACTCCAGAAAAAAATAAAGAATTCCATGTAACTTGGCATTCGCACATGGTATTAAGAATGCTGCCTACGAGGAATTATTACTTTCCGCCATGTTTTTTATGTTTGAAGTTTGAGAAAATTTGCAACTTTTCTTATGGCTGTGATATATTTTTAATTCTGAAGCCAATTGTGTGAGGAGTACCATCGACATTGCATGCAAAAAATAGTCAATTGGCTCTACCTACAAAACCCTCTGTATTGACAAAGCATGCAAAAAATAATCAATTGGCTCTACCTAAAAAGCGCAAGCCACATACTCTTTATATCACTAGGAAAGAATAGAAAACACGAATTACACAGTCCTTGTGTCCCTGGTTGGGTTGTTTGTGTTGAAGAACACACCTTTGTAGTTTGTAGAAATTTGAGTGGATATGATCAATTAAATACTTCTAGGTTTTCCTCTTCTTTGTTATTTTACTGTCCTTATTTTGAATTTTCTTTCTGGTTCTTTTTTGACAACTGACCTTGTATGCTTGTGTCTCGTTTCCACGTTCACTACTAATTTTCATTTTCTTTCTAGAAAATTTCCTCCCTCAACTGGATATATGCAAATTTTAAATGGTCGTCTACCAATTTATTCTTTGTAAGGATTGCAAATTGTTATGTCCAACGTATTCAGATTATATTTCTATTCATGCTGAGTATGGTGCACAATCTTCTAGGTATTTAATATTTATTATTTATATGTTCATAATGTTGTGGACTTTCCATTATGCCTAGGAATGGTTGCTTATCTTGAGAACATAATCACTTTAATGAGAAAAATGTGTTTGCTAATTTAGGATTCTAAACTAGGCTTTCCACTGATGTTTAAAATGAAAAGGTGGCAATTCTTGTATTAGTAGTAGAACTTACATTTGCCAGTAGTAGCAATGTAAGGTATAGTCAGAACACTAGCAGTAAGCATGGACTAGAAGTTAAAGCATAGTTATAGCTTATTTTGACTATTTCACATTTTTGTTGTTGATATTTTTATATTTTCCTTTGGTTTATATGGAGATTCTTGCAACTCTAATAAGAAATCTACAATAATGGCAAGTAATGAGAATCCAAGCTATAACAAATAAAAGAATAACTTAATATGTAACATCCTCACTGGCATTCATTACCGAGAAAAAAGAAAATTACGCTTCTGGTTTGTATATACCTGCACCAGTGACCGGTTACAGAAAAATTATTGCTGTCAGTTATGAGTCTTATGACAAGTAGCGATTAACCAACATACTCATCAAATATATATCTAAATACATGAGGTAGTTGATGCCAAGTATCAGTGGCATTTCTTTATAGCTCCTCCATTGATCCATATTATTGTCACACCATGCAGACCTTGTCCAGTGAAGTCTGTGTTTAAAGAAGCTCTTTTGTATTTAAAAGTGTAGATTATTAATTTGTGTCTTTGGGAAGTATCAATTATTCATATTAAGCCATGGTCAAAGCTTATGGAGATGCACATTTAACAAGAATGACTGTTTAACTTTACAGTTATTTGCACATACAAAATATAAATAACAGGCTACATAACCAATTGGGATTCCTTTGATGAATAAACAACTATCATGTTGATGGAGTTGCATATTGAATAGAAACTTGAAAAAATAAAACACCTTGATATAAGGCAGGATTCCGATTGATAGTTTGAGAATAAGATCACTTATTTAACAGATAACTATAAATATCCAAACCTGTGAAAAGAAACTATAGCCTATAATTTAGCTTTCATCTGGAGATTGTACTTTAAGTTGCTTGAACTTGCATTCTTGTTATAGCTAATCATATTTTACTTTTGTGGACTGTGTCTGATTATTAAGTTATTCTATATCCTTCATTTGTGCTCGAAAAATAATAATGTTGCAGTGAGAAGTTGTGAATGGAATTTCATTTGAAGGTTGCTACAAAAACAATTTCAAACATCAAATAGGTGCCAGTCAAATATGTGTGCAAACTGGGACATGTTCTGGATTCCAAGGGATAAGTTAGAGGCAGTATCATAATGTTTCTTCTGCCTCTTGTAGTGCAGGTATCCTGTATAGCTTCTGTCAGGCTGGGAGAAAGATTTGTGTCAAGAGACTTTCTGTGAAATTTTTACATTTTCTTGTTTCTACATACTGTTGATTCACTTAGTAGAGTGTGGAATATGCTGTGTTCACCTCTCATAAATCTCTCACTGTAGCGTCTCAGTCACAGGTGGAGAGAGCTTAAGAGGCATAGTTTTTGATTGAACCATGAGAGCCAGTTGATTATAACAAAAGATAAGTGAAGGAGAGGGAGAGTAAAGAAGTAGTAATAACAAAGCTTTCATCCCATGTACTCCCTTATAAGACCCACACTGTACCGAGGAATTGTGAAATATTTGCATCAAAATCAATGATATAATGAGCCTTAGTTCTTTTAGTGACCTGTCTAAGATATATGATGATACAAGTAGATTATAAAAATACAATCAGTAACTTCCTCTATGCAGTTCATATGGTCAAAGCCACTCACTGGATTAAATAGTTTATCAGAACACCAAAAACTTTTCTTGGAAATGAATTTTGGTATACATCAAGCAAGTAAAATAATTGTAATATTCATAAGGCATATCATCCTTTAATTTTTCTGTGCTTTTCTTATCTGCAAGTTCCCTTATCTAAATCCATTGTTGTTTTAGAGAGATACAATCTAAATTGGTAATGCTTAGAGTAGAATGTGATCCGAAGTTCATTGAGGGAGACAGCCCTTAAGCATTTGGGTGATAGGCCATGGGACATAAAGGCCCTTGTAATTGTACAAATGATTGAATATCAACCTTCTAGAGAAAAATTGATGAAAATCTGCTTCAATGAACATTCTATCATGAGGACTACCACCAGTTAAAATGCCTTCAAATACTTGCTTCCTTTTTTTTCATAGCCTTACAGTTCCTTTATGTATTTGCAATTTTGCAGCTCTGGAAAGTGCCAGATAGTTCACTGGAGAAAAGGTCACAAGCAAGAATGTCAGCCACCAGATAGCAGCACTAAATCTGATTTTTCAGTTTTGTTCAATATGGAGGAAGTTAAGTCTTTTGATGTAAATATACAAGAGGTAAGAAACTTTGGTTCTGGATCCCAAAGGCTGGGTTCTCTTAGTGCTGAAGTTTCTGAAACCTCTGCTTCAGGACCGACTGATTTGCAGATAACTAATTCTAAAGAAACAGAAGAAATCTCAAATATTGAGGTTTCTAATGCAGCTGAATCCAGAGAACCATCTGTTTTTACTGTTGAATCTGAAGTAAACAATTCAGATATCCATTTAGAAAGTAGCATCTCAACACATGTCCCGGCAAAGACTTCTCTCATTAATGGCATGCATGGTTGTCAAAGTGCACTGTCTGATCCTTGCAGTACATGTACAGAAGCTTTACCAAATTACATCAACTCAGATACTGGCAGCTCTTGTGAAGGAATCAGTCTTTCCTCTGAAAATATTGTGAATCAAGCCACCTCCCTGGCAGATGAAGTGAATCTTATCCCTTGTTCCAGTGAGAGTACGTTCAATGCCTGTAATAGTAAAATATGTGATGTTCCAGTCTCTCCCAGTTTTGTCAAGAATCTGACAGGGCGTCTATTTTCTGAACACAAACTCAATAGGTCTTTGAGCTTCATTTGTGATCTTTCTAGTACACACGAAAGTTTTAAATCAAAGAATAATATCTGTGACCATCCTCTTGACCACTCTTCAAGTACCAATAATCATATTATTGATAGTGATACTGTTAATTCTGAAAATCATATTTCAGATACTGATAGTGAGATATCTCTTTTGGATGTTCCAATCTCTGGAAACTCTGATGTCAACATCTTTAGCTCTCCCATTTCTAAACTTAATGCCCGTTGTCTTCAGAGTTCTAGCACATGTTCAGAAAGTTCTTTGATAATTGGCGATACTGGTTCTAGCTCCTTGTTCAATATCATTAAGTTTCAAAATCAGGAGCCAAATGAATCCAATACTACAATTTTGGAAAATGAAATCCAGGGTCCATGCACTTCCATGTCTAATAGTGCAAGGGAAACGTCTCCTCAAACTGTTATTTGTTCTTCTCAAAATAAGGAAAGGGCTTCAGGTTGCGCCTTTTCTAACAAAGATGATTCCAGCATTGATGATGACTCAATTTCCATAAACAATCCACATCCCGCTGCCAATGGTTTGAATAGATCTGAAAAGAAAATTGCATGGCATTCTAGATCTCCAAAACCTGTGACAACAAATACTGCAGAAAGAACAAATGAATTTCTAGTAGAACCTGCCAAGGTAATTAAGACTCTGCTTGAAGTGTTCAATGTTATAAAGTTATGAATAAATATACCTGGCAAAGTAACAAAAGATCAAAGTAGAACCATTTTCTGTTTTCAAACAATGTCCTTCATTATCATGGATTTTATCTACAATTGTAATGTTTTTTGTTCTATTTTAATCACTGTTTATCTGATTGGGTTTCTTATTTTATCAGTTACACTTTCCATATGAATATTTTACCAAGCTTTTCAACTGGGACAATTTAGAACTAGCACCTCGAGGATTGATAAACTGTGGAAACAGGTAATCTCAGCATACCTGTGGTATTTATTCAGGAGGAATGAAAAAATATTTGCTTCTTTTCTAGTATCCTTAGCAAATCTGTAAACTACTGATTTAATAGCCTGTGGTGGTTGCTCTCAGGCACTTTTCACATTGTAAACAGTAAAGTATATGTTTAGAGATAATACAATCTGATCTTTTTGAGTCATTTTAGTTAGATCTGCAACTAATGCATGCTAATCTTCTCACTGAAAAAGTCTATTACAAACTAGTTATTAATTGAGGTCATCCACCTGCGTATCTTGAGGTGCTTCAGAAATTAGTTTTCCTGAATTGCATGTTTATGGAGTTTGTGTAATATTAACATGTAGGAATAGAAACATAGCAGTTAAAATAACATGTAAAATTAAGAAATAGTTTTCTATAGTTGTGTCACAAATAAATATAAATTATATCAAAACTAATTTGGAATACAGATATATCAAAAATAACTTGGAATACAGCCACATCTTAAATTAGCATTCAGCCTGTTTTTGCCCATGAAAGGTGGGTCACATTTTTAACCAATGCATACAGCTTCTCTTTTCAGTCTTACAACATTTAAACTTTTTTACTACACACTCAATGATGTACTTAGAAATAAAACAATCTTGATAATTATTTGGCTTGGCAATTCTATGATGCTAAATCTGTGTTGATTTTAGCCTTATCATATCTATAATTTTAAGACATTTACTGTTTTACATGATAAACTGACTGATTTGGCTGGGTTCATTGTAGCTTCTTCTCAACAGAAATCAGTGAAATCCAATTACCTTCAAGAGTTTATATTTGTAATTATTAGATGTTAACAAATTTGTAATGATTTCCGTGCTATATTTTTTCAGCTTAATATGAGTATGAGTCAGTGATTCCAAGAAAATACTTTAAATCTTCATCTATAGACCAGGCACAATTGTTTTCAGAAAATAATTTTCAAGATGTTAAGATGTGAAAGGGGAAGATTCCCTATTCAGAATTACATTGTTATCAGAATAGATGCCTAGCAAAGTCTTCTATGATTTTGGATGTTATTAATTCATTAACCTCTTTGCTATCATGCTTTAGGATTTAGTGCCTTCACCATCATGGGTGGAATGTTGTTGTTTGTTGACCGGTATAGTTTATCTTTGAAACGATTGAAGAACATTCCCCATTCAGATCTGGCATTGTGGTGATAACTTCCAGAGCATTTTTTATCTTAAAATAACTGGTGGAATTGGCTAAAAATAGATGAGTGATTATATATGTATTTAGCTCTAGTTTTGGGAGGCATATAATCGATTTGCAATTTTCTTTCTCTGTTTGATTTCAACTGTACTTGTGCTGAGTATTTCAGCAGAGTGGTTGAAGTTCATTCTTGTAGGCACTTCAACATGCTTAACTTTGAATTGGCTGAGTTTAAAGAACTTCAAGTTATCTGTATCAATCTGACATGATATCCATGTGATCTTGTATTCATCCTGCCTGACATTAAAAATCTACCAATAAATAATGTATTAAGTAATTGGCAATTTTTCTCAAAGATACTGTTAGTGCCGTCCTCTTTTTAACACTGTTACTCAATAAATAGTTTTTATGTTCATTGATGAAGAATCCTCAATGTGTAAAATGGAGCTTTTCCTCCAAAATTAAATGATCAAATTGGTGCAAACTATGTTGCCTTTAGTAGATGCATATGAAATAGAAAGCATCTCTCTGACAAGTTAGCCAAATATATGCATCTGTGTAATGTATAATGAGTGCAATCTTATGCAATCAGTATAGCAAGATTTTTTTTATGAGAATTGGATATAATTTAGCTAATTGTTCATAGTATGTGATACACAGCTGCAACAAGTAGTCTACTGTTGCCAGCTGGACATAACTATTGTTTTTAATGTCAGTGACCACAGCTGCAGAGGATCAGTTATGTATTGATGTTTTGGTCTCCTTTTGTGTGCTCTAAAATGTTGCCTGTTATGGGCATGATAAGCCTCTTGGATGCTATCTAAATGCTTAGACAGCTGTTTTTTGACACGCACAAAAAAAACTTACTTTATCTAGCTGAAAAAATTCCTTATTCAATCACTTTTATGTTGGCAAAAGTTTGTCAAAATTTTAGTACTGAAGCAAAAGAGGAACCATTATAATCATGTGCCATGTCACATTTGCAGTCCGCAATTCATATTAGCTATGCTTTGTGCATACGATGATTTGATCACTACCGATCCTAATCACGTGCCATGCATGTCATGACTCAAAGAGAACCAATCTCAATATTGGTAATTTACAACTTCCCCAACTAAATGATTTTTACCATATGACTGCAATGCAATATTTTGGGGACAGATCGTATCTGAGTTCTAGCTAATTGGAAATGCACAGACACTTGTGAAAGATATGTAGGATGCTTTATCGAGTACAAGTTCGGTGATGTTCAATTCTGTATATTCTTATATTTTTTTATTTCTAAAAATCAAGCAATTATCCACTGCTTAATTAGGAGCATTGAAATGGTTAGTCCTGCCACAAACTAAGGTCAAAATTTAAAATATGTATATAAGTATTATTGAAATTGAATTTGGCATGACTAGATCCAAAGAAGCTTTCATTCCATGAGTGAAGTTTTGCTTCCCTTATATTTATGGTCTAAATTTTCTCATTCAATTGTTGAATCAGCAATACAACTTGGGTTATATTTCATCCTGTATATTCTTATATATTTGAAAGTTTGTCTTCTTAAGTCGTAGCAGTTGTCCAAATTTTGACTAGTGTTATAGAGACAGTTAGTCCTAACACAAATCTGATATCAAAATCTAATATATATTTATGTACTCTCAAAATTGAATTTCACTTGGCTAGATCAAAAGATGCTTTGTTTCCATTAGTGAAGTTTTTCTTCACTGATATTTATGATTTAAATTGTTTCATTCTAAAGGATGAATCAACAAATGTATCATTTTCTTTTAACTGTTTTTTGCTAGCTTCAATTTGTTACCTTTTGCTCTCTCTAAAGCTCTTTTTCATGCCTGTAAAAAAATAGTACTGTGATGTTTAATCGCAAAGATTTAGTTCTCGTGTATTTTGTTATCCATGATTTGTGTCTTTCCACTGTCTATGTGCAGCTGCTTTGCCAACGTGGTGCTTCAATGCCTGACATACACAAGACCACTTACAGCCTATCTACTCCATGGATCTCATTCTCAAAAATGTATGTTTGTCATTTCTCAGTAGATTTATCGTTATCCTTATACACAGGCGTGGCAATTTTAGTTGTAGTTTTACTTGTTTTTGGACTTGCTGTTGCTTGCAAAACCAATTCACTACACTATTTATTGGCTCTGCTCAGGTCAGAAGAAAGACTGGTGCTTCATGTGTGAGCTTGAGTTTCTTGTTTCAAGGGTGAGAGGAGGAGATGCTGTCTTATCACCAATTAGAATACTTTCTAGAATTAAAAGCATTGGCAATCACCTTGGATATGGGAAACAAGAAGATGCTCATGAATTTTTAAGGTAACATGAATTGCAAAGTGCTTAGTTTCTTTTACTTGTCAAATCATAAGGACATTGTATCAACATAGAAATGCTTAATGCAAAAGCAATATTGAAGAATAGGCCACAAATTGCATGCACATGGAAATTAATCTCCAATACTTTTTATTGCTTAGCTAATGTGATTGATAACTAATGTGCTTAAACACACACACACACACAGAGAGATTAATTTTGTTTTACTTTTTCCCTTTCAGGTTTGCTGTTGATACTATGCAGTCAATATGCCTTTATGAAGCTGGTGGAGAGGAAGCCATTCATCCAATAGCACATTTGACTACCATCATTCAACAAACTTTTGGTGGCTATCTTCAGTCAAAGGTAGTGCTGGTTTTTAACTCTTCAAAAAAACAATGGGAAAAATCTATAGTTTCCTTGATTACTGTCATGACACTTTGCTTGACATTTATTGAACTTTTCTGTGTACTGAGTAATAAATTCAGTACCAATTCCCAAGAAATTTTGAAAGACTTTAACATGAAGTCACTTTTTTTTTGTCCATTACTTATTTTGCCTGCTAATCAATAGTTTTCAGACTGCACATTTTATTCATGATGCATCTTTATAGCAATTTCTGGTGATCACAGGCAGATAGATGGATCTGTTCATGCATACTTTCTTATAATGCCTTTGTCTAAGAACAGTTCATTAGAAATCACAATTCTTCTGTAATGAAGCAGAAATCTTCTTTTTTTTCCACCAACTTTCAATCATGTATATGGAACTCAACCAAGGCCATAAGAACTGTAGTTGTTTTTTATTTTCTTATTGCATGTGCAGTGTTCTATGGTCTCTTCTTTCAATTTCAATCATAAATCTGAGGGAAAGAAAACAGAAAAAGGTAGAAACTTAGAAGGGTTTTGTGTTAGGAAGTGAATGTCTTGAGTTTATCTTTAATACATTTTGGATCCAATAAAATTTCAGAGAGCTTGTAGAAATCTCTATATTAAAATTGCAAATAGCTTTCTTTTGGCCATTTTTAGTGAATTTCTAATTCTACTATTTTTATTAGTGTTTTAGTTATGCATCCTTTACTACTGTAATTTTAATAGTTTCTGTTCAACACAATTGGCAGGTGGAGTGTAAAATGTGCAACTATGAATCTAATCGATATGAAATTATGATGGATTTGACTGTGGAGGTAAATGGGAATATAGAATCTTTGGAAGATGCTCTTAAACAGTTCGCAGCTGCTGAATTTTTGGATGGGGAGAACAAATACAAATGTGATAGGTTAGTGCATATTCAATTTTATGGATTATCAGCAAATAATAATTATTACTCTGAAGCAAAATACTTGTCACAGTTATTTTATTTTTGCCCAAACTCTCTAAGAATCGTAAAAGAATAACAGTTCAGGATTTTTGTTGATTGCTCCTTTGCTATAAAGGAGATACGGTATCTTGGATACGTTCATATTGTTGATACATATGGAACCCATGCAGATTTGGCAAAGATTAGTGTCATTTAAGAAGAGCCTATGTCAAAGACCTTCACAAATTTTTGCAGTTTCTTGGGATTAGCAAATTTATTTATGAAGTTTATACTTGGTTTCTCACACATCACTTGGCCCATGAATGAAGATGCCAAACAAGGTTGACTTAAAGACAAACTTAAGCTTTTGAACCACACAATAGAAACCAACGAGATATTTACCGTCGCAGTAAGAACTTATCCTATATATTACCGAGAGCTTCATGCAATTGTACAGGGAATGTAAGCATTGAAAACACCGCATTTGGGGAAAGAGATTATAATTCCTACAGATCTCAAACCTTTACAATTCTATTTCTCACTGATGTAGAGAAAATTGTAGGAAGAGTGGCATCTTCATACACTAAAACTTCAGGCATGAAGAAGGAATTGCCAATCCAGTAGTAGATTGTTTCAGTTGACCCCTGGTTGAAACTCTCCTCTCTATGCATGACAACTGTGAACATGAGACCAACACATGGTAAGAATTGTACAAAATGGATTCGGACTTGGAAGTGCCATATTCATAGCAACTGTTTGAGTTAAGCCCTAGTTGAAGCTCTTCTCTCTATGAATGACACATTTGGGCATGTGACCAACACATGGTTGGAACTGTACAAGATGGAATTAGACTTTGTAGAAATATTTTAGACATTGCATAATAATAAATCAACTCCAAATTACTACTCGTAGGATGAACACTTGTATCACTTCAGCAATGTTGTAGGTCATCTTTGAGTTAAGAAGACCCTCATGGTATTGAAGAAGTATTTCCTTTGTCATATCTCAGGTCTTATGTTGCAAAATACTGATATACGTCAGGTTTTGTACCACAAGTGACAATTAAAACCAGCCAACAAGTAAAGTATTCTCTCTTGTGAATACCTTTTAGGCATTAGGAATCAGTTTCCATGGATTTCTTCTTGTAGCTCTACTTGCTACCAAGAATAGCAATGATTCTCAAAGATGTCAACTCTTGTGCCGTATAAATAGCCCACTTCATCTTAGGAAGCAACTCAACTATAGTATGGGTTCACTTTAGGTGACTAGCCACCACTTTATAATAGAGATACTATAGCCTGGAGCAATTTTTGAAAATTGCAATAGCTGACTAAATCTCTGCATCTCATTCCCAAACTGATGGACAAACTGAAGTTTTGAAAAGGATAATTCTACACATTGGTGAAAAGGATGATCCTACACTTTATCAAAATGTGTAGTTCCAAGAATTATTAAACTTTAGGATGAAAGTCTTAACTTTCATTCAACATAGATACAACAAAGATCATCACAGCTCAAAAAACACAAATCTTTCCAAGTTTGGTTGGTTTGCAATCATTGGGACCCATTACTGTAGCTTATCCTATGTCACGATTGATTGCAACAGCTCCTTTAGCTCAAGAAAGAAAGAAAGTAAGTAATTATATTAATGCCCATGATTGACCAATAATATAGGTGATTAGGACTAGAACATACAAATGTTACAATAGAGAAGTACAAGGGCAAAAAGCGCACTAGACTCAAAGCTAATAAAATAAAATAAAGCAAAAAACGTAATAGACAAGTGGGCTAAGCACAACATGGTAACCCCGAAACAAGCACTAGAAAATAGCTTTATGAGGCAAGGATGGGAGCTGATGAAGACCAGTGTAAATTTTTCCAAGTAAAGCCATTTCCTGTGAATTCAAGGATCTATAAGGCCACATCAAGAAATGTCATTACAAAGAACCAAATAGTAATTTCTAGTTCTACCACCACTATCATTTTTACCAGCAAAAAAATGAAGAAAAAAATGGCATCAAGAAGAAAGATGCCAGAAAGGAGAAGCAGAGAACAGAGAAGTGATTATAAACATCCGATAGCAAGTGCAAACCATTTTGCAAAATAACAACAGATAATATAAGCAACACCATTATCTGCCTTGAGGGCCACACCAATTCAAGGTTGATGATGCAATGTCATTTTGCAAGACCTGTCCTCTTAGATATGGCTCAAACTCAAATTGCCATCAATAAAAAGGTTGGAGATAGTGCTTCTGAGCTTAATTTTCCAACTTATCTTGGTCTTCATCATGTTTTCAATGCAAAACTCTTGAGCCATTACTTTCCTGCTTTGCTGGGTACCCCAGATGCAACAAAAGAATTTCAATCCTTAACAATCAATCCTAATTGTAACATCAAGCAGGGGGGAACCATACTTAATGCACATATCAAATTGACAAGGAATCAAGAAATTCCTATCTACCAAATTGTCAACACAAGTCCGATTCCTCATCAAGGGAAGAGCTCAAGTTGTAGAACACTTTCAGCATCTACACTCACAAGTTGCTATAATAGGGACTATAGCTTCTCAATGAGGGTTGACTGATCTAGGAGGATCTAGAATTTTTGTTATATCAAAATATGTGATGGTACTCCAAATCGTAGTTCGCAGACTCAGACTTAGAGAGTACTCGGCAAGCCCAAAATTTTTGACTAAGCAAAAACTCAGCAACTTAAAAAATACTAAAATTTCTTAAAAATCACATTTATTTTTGCAAAATTCAATTACAAAATATATCAAATGAGTCTAAAAAACCATGAGGAAGTGTTTTCCATCAAATTTGATTCTTCAATACATATGGATTACAAAATTGCATCATCGTGTGAAGCGGATAGTGGATACAATAGCTAGCTGCTAACTGATAACTATTATGAATTTATGATGTTTGTCTTTGAAAATCATCATCATAAATTTCATATCTAGGCAAATAGAAAATTACAAGTATATGAATTCCGTTTTGTTTATCCAGCATTGATTAAACAGTTGATGGCAAGTCTAAGTTAAAAAGCCACCTCTTCAGACTTGTGAGTTAAACCTGCAAATACCCATGCGGTAGAAAACCCGCGAGTACTCGCAGGGTTTGTGAACTATGCTCCAAATAAAACATGTTATATTGACTCTTAACCACTAGCTTCAACATCATTGCAAGCACACATGGTCAAACTACAAAGTCCTATTTCGATATATCTGAAACCACACAACTTGGACTGTGTCAGCCTTATTTGGCACGTATATTCAGTGTATTTGGTGAAACCAGCAAAATAGAGAATATGAACTGATGAGATGCTAGCAATTGTGTTTCTTATAACAACCAAGCTGTCTCTTCATGTCCTTGTATAACTATGTAACATAGCTATTCATCAAATAAGCATCATGGGAGAGTCTTTCAGTTGATACATCTGATGTCTCAGATCGGTTTACAAAAGTTTTATAATAGAATCTTGTGTTATAATTCTATTATGATGATCCATTGTTCTCGTGTCCTTTGCCCTATAATTCTGATTGTTGTCATTGTGCTTGATTATTCATGAATTAGTTTCCAAACATAACATACTGAACCCATTTGGTATATTGGTCCCCAGATCACTCATGGGCCTTGAATTAATTAATGATATTAATCATATGGCCTCAATACCTTGTGCAATTACTTTGGTGTTTATTGTAAACTATGTAAAGTTACTTAAGGATGGTGTAAATATGTAATTACAACTTATGGATGCATGCAGTTTTAGCCATTACACTCAATGTTTTTTTGTATGTTGCAAGAAACACAACATTGTGTGATCATCTGTCAAGAATTTCATCACAAATCTGCACAACTGCTTCTCAGTGTTTCTTCGCATGTCTTGTGCAAGTTATATTGGCTGCAACAGTGTAGGAAATGCCAAATCAACAATGTCGATTTCAATGGTAGTATGGTTTTGTATGCAGTAAGTTTTCTAATGTGAACATCAGATTAAGGTTCTGCTAGCTCTATTGCACTGATGACAATCTCTGCCGTGCCAATCTGGGGTGCCCCAACAATGCTAAAGTTTCTCTTTACCAGCTGGGTCTAATATTTTAATTGCAAAAGAAAACATTCAATGCTAACTGTGCTTCATCACTGGAATTAATAGTGATTCATTTTTGTTAGTGCTAGGATGATAGCAATTTCTGGCATTGAAAATGAATATTGAAAGTTATCAATTGTGGCGCCAAATCTTCTTATTTGAGGATAATATTGTCATTGAGCGCCAAGGCAGAGAAGTCAGCTATAATGTTTATGAGAGCCAATTTTTGTCATTTGTTATTGATGTCATTGTTATTCACAGTTTTTGTCATTTGTTATTCACAGTCATTGTTGGGTTGATCACCTAAGGCATATAGAGATAGCTCTCAAGATTTTAAGGATCATTCCCTTTTCACCAAGTGCTCTAAGAGTGCCTTGGAGTGCAATAGTTAGAGTATCTAGGAAATGTTTCACAAGAGGGAGTGCAGATCAATTCGAAAAAGAGTGAGGCAATGTAGGAGTGACCTGAACCCAACCATTAAAAGTCTTGACTACGCTCTACTGCAAATTTCATCTACAACTCAGTAAAATTGTAGTGTCTTTGACACCACTACTAAAAAAGATTTTTTTTGTCTACAAAAGTGGATATGGCCTTCCTTGTACTCAAAGCTGCCATGTATTCCACTAGTTTTATCCATGCTTGGTTTTCATAAATCATTTGTCCTAGTATGTGATGCCTCAAGGATAGGAATGGCTGTTATTTTGATGCAAGAGGGTCGACCATTTGCCTTCACCGACAAGCAACTAACAGGGTGAATTCTCACTAAATCCACCTATGAAAAATACATGATTTATATTCTCCATCTTGTTCAACAATGGTGTCTTTGCCTCTTGGACTGCAACCTGTAGATAGATATTGATCATCACAATTTGAAATATCTTTTGCAGCAGAGGTGTCCTATACTAAACAACAAACTAGGTAATTAAGATGCCCAATTATGATTATGATACCATTTATAAGGGCAAAGAAAACATTGTGGTTGAGGCACTTTCATGCAAATATGAAGAGGAAGGTTCTTGTTTTCTCTCTCTATGCTAAAACCCACCTAGATGGAAGAGGTTAGTCAAGAAGGGGTAGTTGATCTCAAAATTTAGGATATTATTTGTCATTCAAAACAAGATCATCAATTAATGCATATGTTTCAATGGTAGGAATAAGTATTGAAATATCATGACCACATTTATGTCCCAACTACCACCTCAAGCCTCACTTGCATAAATTACTTCACTCCTACCCCACTAGAGATCACTCAAGTCTTTAGAAGATGTATGAATGTGTCTAGCGGGAGTTCATTTGGGATGGACCTAAGTAGGATGTGCAAAATTTTATGGTTTGGTGTAATATGTGCCCATGTGACAAAGGGGAGACAATCACACTTCTAAGATCCTTACAACCTCTTCCTATGCTAGACATGGTTTGGGCATACATTTTGATGGATTTCATTGGTGGGCTACCCAAGTCAAGTGGAAAACAAATCATCTAGTCATTGTTGACCATTTGACTAAATATGCTCATTTTTGTGGTTTAACTCACTCTTTCATAGCTACTATTGTAGCACAATGCTTCTTGGACATGGTCTTCAAGTTTCATGGGATGCCTCATTCCATTGTATACCATCGTGATCTTACTTTCACAAGCAATTTCTTGCAAGAATTGTTTAAGTTACAAGGAACTCAATTGAATGAGTTTATCTTATCATCCTTAGATTGATGGCCAAACTAAGTTGTAAATAAGTGCTTACAAACTTGCAGTCTTTGTGTTAGAGCAACAAGCACAATGGGCAAGGTGGTTGACACTAGCTGAATGGTGGCACAATACTACTTATCACAATATGTCCAAGATGACTTCGTATTAGGGTCTCTATGGTTAGCTACCATCTTCTTTGGTTACTTATGTTCCGAGTTCTTCTAGGGTCCAAGTAACTGATAACTCCCTTTCCCAATAGGAAAACATTCTCAGCATCCTAAGAACGATTTGCTATAGGCATAGAACTACATGGAAAATAGGTGGATCAGCATAGGTCTAAGTGTATATTTGCAATTGATGATTGGATCTTTTTGCATCACTAGCCTTACAAGCTATCTTTGGAGCATAAGATGGGTTATAAGTTAGGTTCAAATTTTATGCCCCTTATTAGGTTGTGTAGTGCGCTAGTGAAGTGGGTATATAAGCTTGCACTTCCTTCCTCTTCAAAAATCCATCTGGTTTTACATGTTTTCTGCCTCAATCAAGTTATTGGGAAAGCTACACACATCTTGATAGAATTTTCCACATTAGATGAGGAGGGCTCTGTCTTTTTGGAAATAGAGGAAATCTTGGACAATTGCACCAAACAACTTCACATGCTGCTATTGAAGACGTTTTTGTCCAATTTAAAGCCCCACGGCTTGAAGTATCAAGATGCCATGTAATGTCCCCATTCTCGGAGTGACACCATGGTGCCCTGATTCTAGCCCATCCAACATTCCCGTGGGTTAGATGGCACGATTAGGGAATGATTTTGGCCAAGAGAATCAAATTTTGGTTAGATGTGTTTAAGAGAATTAAGAGGGAATTATCCTTAACCAGCAAAGCATAATGTTGATCTTATTTTATCATTATCTCATGGTCCTCTTGTAAGTCAAAGCACACAAGGAGGTCTACTTGCAAATCAAAGCAAACAAGGAGGTCTCCTTAAGGAGGTGAGTCGACCACCTCAAATCAGATCTGTTTCTAGAAGATTCTCCCTCCTATGGCGGTTTAGCAAACTTAAGGGAGAAGCAACCAAAACTCAATATTTAAAAGACCAAATCTGATCTCTTCCTAGGGCGGCTCAAGGAAGCTTCCAAATTAGAATTTTATAATACTCAAAAGGCAATTAGATCTTCCTAGGGAGGTTTGGGAAACTTAGCCAAGAAGTTATTGAATATTTTAATTGAGCAAATCAGATCCTCTTTAGGGCAACTTGGGCTAGGTGCCTTAGCCATTAAGTAAGTGAATATTTTATTGAAACAAATCTAATTATCTTCTTAGGGCGGTTTTGCTTTCAGGCCTTACTTAAGAAGGCTTGAAAGGTTGAGAGAGGCATGTTTTTGTGTTGCTATTCTGATTAAAGAGAGTTGTTTCTTGACTGAAAGTAATTTTCAGTCAATTTAAGGTGATGCTCCCTTGAATATTGTGGTATGGTGATGCTTCCATTCCACCATGTGAGATGAATTCAAGTAGAGTTCATCATAGAGCTTAAACAGATTGCTTTGGTGAAGTTTCAGTTGCAGATTGTGATTGTTTTGGTGACACTTTCATCTTTATTTGTTGGAAGAAGGTTTCCAAGAAGTTTACATGGCAAAGAAGAATAGTTTTGGTGATTTCCAGCTCCAAGCATAACCAGATTTTTGTTACAGCAGTCCTCAAGCAAGCTGACTTCATTATCATATCTGAAGAGTTTCTGGGCATCTACAATCTCCAGTGGGCTGCTATAGTCGATTTTTAGTCATCTCCAGCTAGGCATATCATCCCACTTCACATAGCTATGGTTTGGACTTGTGTTTTGGCACAAGTGGATGTAATTGGAGGTCTGAAATTCAAATCAGACCTAATTGTTTGTACTTCCAGCCCTCTCTTTTTGTAATCAGCTTTCAAATCAAATAAGAAGTTGAGCTTTCTTTCCTGGGTATGTCCATCTATGTTTATGTGCCCTATTTAATTGCCTAAAGTTAATGTTCAAGTTCATTTCTTTCTATTTGTGCTTGGAATCTTTCAATCTACAAGTTATAATAAACCCTTGCTAAGTTGAAGGCAAGTCAAATTCTCAGACTAGCAAAAGGGAAAAAATTCAGTTTGAACTTGTAGGTGTTCTTACATGCCACATGATAGTCAATCAACATTCTATCCGAATTTCTTCATGTCAAGTTTGAGGATGAATCTTTTTGAAGGGGAAGGTAGTGTTTGCGAGCCCCTTTTGATATTATTAGGTATTAGTTAGTATAAGTTGGATACATATGCTTTGTAAGTCACCCATATGATTAATTAGACTAAAGTAGTTATCCCACATGATAAATTAGAATAAAAATTGTTATCTTTAGTTAAACACTATATATTGAAATGACTTCCCAAGTGTAAAGCATCTTGAATATTGTATTTGGAGTTTATACTCTATTGGGAGGTTGATCGTCAAAGTGGTACTATGCAGATAAAACAAAAGCATTTTGCTTATCTTATTTCTGCATATCTGTGTGAATTGTCTTTACTTTTATTGTGAGTTCCTTATAGGCTTGTTGTATGCAATTTGCAATATAGTTCATCTAGTATATTATTGATTCTTGTGATATAACAAAAGCTTTTATTTTCGTTTTGAAATTCTTCAATACTAAATTGGAAGGGAAGAGTAGAAAATCTTGCATCAAAAAGAGCTTTGGTTGTGTTGCACTAGTTAATATTCTTCCGGCAGCCATGGGGAACCTTTGCAAGACGTTGATCTATTGATGTTTAGACTTAAGCATTTAAACTATATTCTACTATAAAGGTATTGTAAATGTAACCAAATCTTCTATCAAACTAGGAGCCTAAGGATTCTAGGATAATTCTAAGTGTAAGAATTCTATTCAAAATTCTAAGTCAGATTTATTTCTCTTATGTTGAATGTGCTGATTGCAAAACATTTATATATTTCGATGTTTGCATATCAATGAGGGAACCACCTTAAATATGTTGGAGACCTGCCTCACAAGAGATGCGTCTCATGAGAGGACGTGTCCCTTTGGGCGGGCGGGCTCCAAGCACAATCGATTAGCATTTGGTTATTAAACTAACACACATATAACCTTTATACGTGGCAGATATATATTATATGAGTTCCGATTTTATTCAATGCAGAATTTGAACATCATTTATTATTTCGAATCTTATACATGCTTATAAATTTGAATTACTTATTTTCTAGAAATATTTCTATGAAGAGTAATTTTGATCACATATAAATGATGATGATGCAATCAACAATCATCATTTATATCTGACCGAAGCTACCTTTCATCAACACTCCCTCTTAGCTAGGGAAGATATTTCAAATCGAATAAGTAGGGATATCACCTTCACATGTGATATCGAAGATATGATATCTCAATATTATCAAGTCACATGACATTCTTCATAACACATCTTCATTATGGTATGTGCACTGACATCAAGTCACATGATGTCTACCATAATTCATGGCATATCCACCATGATTATCTCTTAAGGATCACAATGATCTTTAGATGACATCAAGTCCCATGATATCCATCAAAGTGTCCAAGAGATACTATCATGACATGTCCACAGATATCAAGTCACATGATATCTATCATGATAGTTCAACTCATCATTGTAGAGTCGTCACTTTACAATGTCAAATACAAGTGCTCATTATTAGAAAGATCGTCACCTTTCAATAATGTACACAGGGGGAGTAGGCCCATAAGGTCATGGAGTCACACACATGACAAAAGAGTTTACACATTAAACATCTTTACATATATTAGTACAACTTTTATAAACAATTTGAATTTCAACATAATATCAAATTACATTTCAACCATACCAAGTTTCTTCCTGAAGTGCTCTACCTTGATTTGAGAGAGAGGTTTGGTGAGAATGTCTGTTGTTTGATCATTTGTACTAACATACTCCAACTGGATCACTTTCCTTTCCACCATATCTCTTACATAATGATAGGGGATCTCAATGTGCTTAGATCTATCATGGAAGACATGATTTACAGAGAGTTTGATGCAACTCTGATTATCACAATGAATGATTGTAGGATTCAAGGGCTCACCAAAGAGTCCCACAAGTAATTTACGAAGCCAAACTGCTTCTCTTGCTCCCATAGAGGTTGCAATGTATTCAGCTTTTGTTGAGCTCTATGCAACTGAAGATTGTTTTTTGCAAATCTAGGAGATCATAGCCGATCCTAAACTGAAGCAACATCCTGATGTGCTTTTCCAATCGGTTACACTTCCAGCCCAATCTAAATCAGAGTATCCATGTAGATCTAGTTGGTTATTTCTGTAAAGAAGACCATATCCAATAGTGCCTTGAAGATATCTCAAAATATGTTTCACAGCCATAAGGTGAATTTCCTTTGGCTCACACATGAACTGGTTGAGAACATTCACTGCATAGCAAATATCAGGTTTGGTGTTAACCAGATACATCAAGGATCCAATCATTTGTCTATATAGGGTTGGATTTGCACACTTGGATTCTACTGCTACTTCTTTTAGTTTGTGAAGGTTGGTTTCCATAGGTGTAGACATGTGTCTACAATCCAACATTCCAAATCTCTTCAGAATATCAATAGTATATTTTCCTTGGTTTAGTATAATGCCCTCTGATTTCTGCCATCCTTCCAAACCTAGGAAGTAGTGTAAAATGCCCAAGTCTTTCATGTCAAATTCGGAAGTTAGATCCTTTTTTTCTGAGCAATGAGGTGATCTTCTCCTGTCATCAGTAGGTCATCAACATATAAAATAACTATTAACATATCACCTTTGATTACCTTGAAGTAAAGATTAGGGTCTGCATCATTCTTGGAAAATCCTAGTCCCAAGAGGTAGCTATCAATTCTTTCATACCAGACCCTGGGAGCCTGTTTAAGTCCATAGAGAGCTTTCTTTAGTCTGCACACATGTGAGTCAGGTTTATGTATCACAAAACCTTCAGGCTGTTCCAGATAGCCTTCCTCTTCAATGGTTCCATTTAGGAAGGCAGTTTTCACATCCATTTGATGGATCTTCCAGCCTTTAGCTGCAGCAATGGCTAACACTGCTCTCACAGATGTGTAACGGGCAACGGGTGCAAATGTCTTTTCATAATCTATGCCTTCCTTTTGAGAAAAACCTCTTGCTACAAAACTTGCCTTATGTTTTTCTATACTGCCATCAACAACATGCTTGATTTTGAAGAGCCATTTGGAAGAGACAACAAATTTCTCTTTTGGTCTAGGCACTATATCCCATACATCATTCTTTAGAATGGACTGATATTCCTCTGTCATTGCATCCTTCCATGCTTGATGTCTGAAAGCTTCTGTAACACTGACAGGTTTTGAATTTATGATGTTGTTCATTAGAGCAACATAGCTAGAGAACCATTTGGGTCTTTTACTTTCCCTAAACGTTCCTTTGGGTGCTGAATGATTCTCGGCTTCTTTGATCATCTTTCTAGCCCAAAGTGGCCTCTTTCTGCCGTTGTCATTTGTATTCTCATCTGAAGTAGATTGAGGTTCATTTGGCATTTCCTCCGGATACTCCCTCTGAATCTTAGGAACAGGTTCCATTTCAGGTACCCTAGGGGAATACGTTTCTATCTCACTAGAACTTCTTGCCCTTTTGAATGCAATGTCTTCTTCAAAGATGACATCTTTGCTCAATTCAATTTGTTTCTGCCCGGGTGTGAAAATCCTGTAGGCTTTGGAGGTTTCACTATATCCCACAAATACCCCTTTCTTTCCGGAAGGTTCTAGTTTGAATATCTTCTCTTTGGGCACATGAATATAGATAGGGCAACCAAAAATCTTAAAATGACTAATATTAGGTTTTATGCCGGTAAAAGCTTCTTCAGGAGTTTTGTTATCTAGATGAGAATGAGGACATCTATTTTGAATGTAGACAACAGTTCTAGAGGCTTCTGCCCAAAAGGAGGTTTCAATGTTTTGGTCAAGCAACATTGCTTTGGTAGCTTCTACAATGGTTCTATTTTTTCTTTCAGCAACCCCATTTTGTTGAGGGTTGTAGGCAACTGTGAACTCCCTCTTAATTCCTGCACTCATGCAAAATTCCTTAAAAATTTTAGAGGTGTATTCTTTCCCATTGTCTGTCCTCAAGATTTTTATTTTCTTCCCGGAGAAGTTTTCAATAAGGGCTTTGAACTCTTTGAACCTTTTGAGGATTTCTATTGACTCTTTACACTTAAGGAAATAGATCCAGGTTTTCCTAGAGAAATCATCTATAAATATGACATAGTATAGAAATCCTGCTTTGGAAGGTACAGACATGGGTCCACATAAATCAGAGTGAACCAGTTCTAATACATTTTGGGTTTTTCTCAAGCTATTGTGAAAGGATCCCTTTGTATTCTTTCCTAGGGCACAACCTTTACAAGTTCCTTCATGAGATGGTTTTAACTTAGGTAAGCCCGTTACAAGTTTTTCTACAAAAGGTAGGGCACGGAAATGAAGGTGTCCTAATCTTCTATGCCAAATCTCATTTGAATCAAAAGTGTCAAGGGTAAGGGCTTGCTTAACCTCAGTGCAAAGTTTGTAAAGATACCCTTGTCGTAAACCTATGGTTTTGTTGGAATGAAAATACATTGAGAGGGGGGGGTGAATCAATGTTTATAACTTCTTAAATAATTTAAACTGAAACTGAGAAGACCCATACATATGTTCTCATTTTTCAATGATAGTGTCATTCATGTAATCGAATGCAATCATATAAACTAAAATGAGTAATGTAACATTGCATTTTAAAGCAGTAAAGTACTGAAGCAAAAGAATCACAGAGACACAATAGACACAAGATATGCCGAGTGGAAAACCCTCCTGGGGTAGAAAAACCACTCCTAAACCTGTTGTCTTTTTTAGGCTTTCATTTCAATAATTTATTTTGACAAAGCCTCAATGGCTAATTTCTAAGCACCGACTCAAGGAGCACCAACCCCTCTGTTTAGAGACACCAATCTCAAGGAGCACCAACCCCTTTCCTGATATTCAATAGAACGAACAATAGTACAGAGGATCTCTCTGTTTCACTTGATTTCTGTCAAGTGCCTCTTGGCAGACAAAACATAGAATTTTCAAAAGTCAGAATTGACTCTTCAAAATTCCATGCATTATCTAATCTCGATGTAGCTTGAGGAAAAATCCTATCACAGTTACAATACAGTCTCATCAAACTGTTTTACAATAATACATCTTTTCTTTCTTTTCTCACTGTTTGATTTTCAGTCTTTTCCCATACAAAAAAACTACAAATCTGACTACAAACTGTGTTTTCCAATTCTTTCCATCATCACGGAGAATAGGCTTTCTGATAACTAGATAATAATACCCCTATTTCAAGATTTTGATTTTCTGTCATGATAAAACCCTAAACTCACTGTTTTTGGCTTTTTACAGAAAACATCATTACAAAATGGAAGTATTACCACTGTTTCTCAAATTTCACATACCAAAACATTATGCAAGGTTGTTTTTCAGGTTACATAATAACTGTCAAGTCAGATTTGATGTTGCAGTGTTCACAAAAGAGAGATTCCTTCTTTCTGTTGAGGATAGAACAACAATGACCAAGAATAGAAGTGTGACAGAGCATGTCTTCACTAGAAGCCTGCACATGCAGTGCTTAGACAAAAACCAGTAAAACACATCATTTAAAAATGAAATGATAATCATTTTCCTTGACTGAACCAACAATGCAACAAAAGTATTTTTAGCAAAATGAAACCATTTGCAGATTTTACCCACATGTAGTAATGAAGAGTGCATATACCATAGGAGTTTTGACAAATAAGCTGCTATGAAAAAGAGGTAACTGAAACCCCAACCAGCATGCAATTGAAAGCCAATAGCCATGCATTATAATAGTTACCCACAAATTCCAGTGAGGCTGAGAGAATATTCCGAGATCTATGTCCAATATAGTGACTGAAAAACTTAATAAATTGAAATCATTGTGAAGTGTGACTGAAATAACTTCACAAGAACCGTTATCCAAGAACCCAGATAAGCCTATGAAACGATTCAATGATATTATCATTACCCATAACCAGAAAACACAGTTCCTTAAAGTAACTGTCATGATAACCTTCAAAAGAAATTTGCAGTCACGTTTTGATTCTTAGAAGCAAATATTTTTGACTTTTTTAGAAAGCAATAGCCGTTTTCAGTTTTTCACTTTGCAAATGAGAGAAAGAATAAGTTCATAACCATCTTGCTTGTCCATAAACGGATCTGCAGACCAATCGAAAGAGGAATACCTGGTAAATGAATGTTGCTGTCAAAGAGTGATTACCAGATCTGCAGAGGAGAAGAAACGGCCTCACAACCTTCCAAAAACATGCTTGCATCCAATGGCTGAAAGAAGACAAGTGGAGCGACTTTTGTGCAGGGCTCCTGACTGCTCCCGATTGCTGTCCAACAGCAAAAATGCCAAGGATAACAGAGAAACGGCCGAGTGCAATGATCCATGGTGGCGGCCAGTAGGGTTTCAATCAAAAACGTGAAAAGAGTGAAACGAAAAACAGTTTGCCCTAATCTTCCAATGCGAGCAAAGCGAAATCCTTTGCAAAATATGATAGCCATTTGGAGTCCGAGAGGACAAACATTAATCAATTGAAACCGCATAAAACACTTTGAAAACCATGGGTAGATCAATGACATGTGTTCCCTTACCGCACAACCGCGGCCACCCTTCGGACTACTTGCGGTACAGCGGTAGCTCCAAGCTAACCGCTAGTCATTTCCACTGCGTTACTGCGGTGAGCTACCTAACAGCTCACAGTACAACGGTAGCACTCTTTCCTGTCGCTGGCAGTTTCCACCGCGTTACCGCAGTGAGCTACCTAACAGCTCGTGGTACAACGGTAGCAGTCTTTCTTGTCGCTGGCAGTTTCCATCGCGTTACCACGGCTACACATCTGACAGTCTGCGGTATAGCGGTAACTGTCTTGCTTGCCGCTAGCGGTTTTCTCCGCACTACCGCGGTTACTCTTCTGGCTACTCGCAGTATAGCGGAAGCTGCTATGCATGCCGCTAACCGCTTTCACTGCATTACCGCGGTTACTCTCTTAACAGTCTGCGGTACCATGGTAAGACTTTTTAAGCACGGTCTTACCAAATTTGAGTATTATACCATGTTGTCGGCTTTTAAGCCCAAGTCAATATTAATCATTTTGACCCGATGTAAATGCACATAGGAGATCAATTTAAATCCCTTTAACCAAAGCTGATTTGCCATCACATTTAAGTCCAATGCCACATATTTTGCAATGTAACATACTTTCCAAAGCCTTGTGAAGTATAATAAAGGCTAATTTCATGAAAAGTACAGAATGCCATTAACGTGATAATGATCACCTTAGTATACTAAGAAACATGTTGCACCATGTGAACCATTAACAATTTCAAGATGCAAGAGCTTGATCAAACCACACTGTAACAACCTGTATAAAACTCAACAAGCACTTGTAATCTGCACATGGAGTTAAACGATCAGTGCCACCAAGATATTAAAATCAATGAAGTAGATGTGCCAATCAAAATATGTATCAACTGAGAAGATAACCACCAAGATGCAAGATATCCACAAATTGACATCAAGGATAAAAAACAGCATAAGAGGGATTCAACAGGTTTGGGCTTTCTTGATAGTTGAGTTCTTAGGCCATGCTAGAACTTTCCCATCCATAAAGGTAACTCTATATCCATTGTTTTCAAGGGCAAAGATGGATATTAGATTCCTCTTTATTCTAGGTACAAATAAGACTCCAGTGAGTTGAAGAGAAAGACCAGATTTCAATTTGATGGAGCAAGTTCCAACCCCTTTTACAAGGTGTGCAGAATCATCCCCAATGGTTACTTCTTCATCAATCTTTTCAGTCATAGTGTCAAGGTGTTCTCTAAACCCTGTGATATGTCTGGAGGAACCACTATCAATTACCCAACTGTGGGTGTTGTTAGATACTTGACTAGATAAGGTTGTATAGAACACAAAGTTCTCAGATTCATGATCTGAATTTGACTTTCCTACTTTGGCAAAAGATGCTTGTTGCTTTGATCTGTCAGGGCACTTCATTGCATAGTGGCCATATTGATCACATCTAAAGCATTGTACTTGAGAGATGTCTTTCCTCTTAGAAGATCCCTTTCCATTGGAATTTCTCTTTCTTTTAAAAGATCCTCTCTTGTAGGAGTTTTTCTTACTCCTTTTATTAGATGTTGTGTTGAGTACATGAATGTCTTCATCTATGTTCTTTTGTTTATTTTCTTTTGTTGAGAGTCTTGTTTCCTTTCGAAGGCAATCTATTCTTAGCCTATCAAACTTGGGGAGTTAGATCTCACACTTATTCCTTGAACAAATGACTCCCATGAGTTTGGTAGGCCTCCTAGTGCAATTAGAGTTAACTCTTTGCTATCAATCTGATATCCAATTGTGGATAGTTGATCCCTTAGTTCAATGATCCTCATGAAGTATGCACTAATTGTTTCTCCTTTGTTTATTTGGATATTGTTGATTTGCCTCTTTAATGCAAAAGTCCTACTGGTGTTGTTGATCTCATAGGTGCTCTCAAGAGATTTGAACATTTGATATGCAGTTTCATGTTTTGCTAGGATGGGCACTATATGATCCCTAACTGCATCTACTAAGATTTTCATGGCCTTTTCATTGTTTTCAATCCATTGAGTTTTCTCAGGATCAACCTCTGGTTCCCTTTTGTTTTCTCTCACAAGTGAGTCTATTTTATTCTCTTTAAGAATCATCATGATTCTAAATTTCCATGATGTGAAGTTGTTTGCTCCTGCAAGACGATCTTCAAATCTGATCACACTTGACATTATGAAGAATGTGATGTGAATTTGATTTTAAAAAATACGAATTTTCTTAAGCAATCTGATATCTAGATTTGATTTGGATTCACTTGACTTGGCTTTGATACCATGTAAATGTAATCAAATCTTCTATCAAACTAGGAGCCTAAGGATTCTAGGATAATTCTAAGTGTAAGAATTCTATTCTAAATTCTAAATCAGATTTATTTCTCTTATGCTGAATATGCTGATTGCAAAACATTTATATATTTCGATGTTTGCATATCAATGAGGGAACCAGCTTAAATATGTTGTAGACCCGCCTCACAAGAGACGCGTCTCATGAGAGGACGTGTCTCCACAAGTGGAGACACGTCCGCTCATGGGACATGTCCCTTTGAGCGCGCAGGCTCCAAGCACAACCGATTAGCATTCGGTTATTAAACTAACACACATATAACCTTTATACGTGGCAGATATATATTATATGAGTTCCAATTTTATTCAATGAAGAATTTGAACATCATTTATTATTTCGAATCTTATACGTGCTTATAAATTCGAATTACTTATTTTCCAGAAATATTTCTATGAAGAGTAATTTTGATCACATATAAATGATGATGATGCAATCAGCAATCATCATTTATATCTGACCGAAGCTACCTTTCATCAATAGGTACATATAACATATTTGTGAATCTTATAATTCTGTCCTCTATGGTAATATCCATAGCTTACAATGTTGCCAAAAGATTTCCTGACTCATAAGTACTCAAGGCTTGAACTAGCAAGGTGAGTAACTTGCTGCCGATTTTCTCGCACAAAAAACCCAGCAATACCTCATGAGTCTAAATCAAAAATCTCGGCTAGTGACAAACTACATTAGTCTGCCCCAAAACAAAACTCATTCTCATCATTTTTTGCATTGATTTTTTTGAGCATTTGAGCATGTACCATGAAGGTTCATGTGGTCACAAAAGCCTTAATTTGGGCTCTGCTCCAAATCCCTGTGAGGGGTGCTGCCTCTTGACTCTGCTGGGGAATTTGCACCCAAACACCTGCAAGGGATGCTACCCCTTGACCCCACTCAAGGCTGCCACCCCTAGACCCCTGCTCTAGTTTTAAAAAGCAAAAAATAAAAATTCTTTTGGGCCCATGTTTTCATGGAAGAAATTTGTAAAATATTAATACGGATATGTAATTTATAATCATATGATGCTGTGATGTGAATTGAGCTCATTTTTTGTTCTATAAATGAAGGAAAAACTATCTATGACCTTTGTAATTCAGTTTTATGGTTACTTTTTAAGATTATTTTACAAATTTATATGTTTTCTAATGTTTGGAAATTTTGCCGATTGGAGTTTTTGAAATTATTGGGGTCTGCCAAGACTTTGCTGAGTCTGAGTTTTTGAACTATGGTAATATCAAATTTGGAGTATGGTTATTTGACTGAGATACACACTACAACTATGGAACTAGACGCTTTTAATAATTTCTTTCTACGGATATCTCAATCTGTGCAGTCCTTAGTTTAAGATATGATGATATTGAACTTTTTTACGTTTGATCATGAACAGATGGTTTGGTTGTCTGCAATGTCCTCCATTATTGTTTCTGGAGGCATCCATCTAAAGTCTTAATAAACATTGAAATATCTGTGTTATCAATATGCATTTTCTGAATGTCTCTTCAGGCATCATGATTTCTATTGCAAAATGTACATTAATGGACAGCTTTGGGGCAAGTTAATGAGTTTCTGCTGTATATTTTGTGGTTAAGGAAAATTTATTTGAATTTGTTATTGTCGAGCATTTTTGAAATTATATATTTTTATTTTTACTTGCTTCATTAGACACAGTGCTCACATTGTAATTGGGATTTGGCTAGTTATTTTCTGTATTTCTTTTCACTATAGGTGCAAATCCTATGTCAAAGCTCAAAAGTGGTTGACTGTGCATGAAGCTCCCAACATTCTTACTATTGCTCTGAAGAGATTTCAGGTAGCACCTGTATTTCCCTTGTTAATTATGGGGAGTGCTTCATTCGGTTTTAACAAAAGCATTATTTTGGATCTTGACTGTTTATCTTGGGATTTTGAACTTTGTTTTGCCTCTATCAGACTGGAAGCTTTGGTAAACTCAACAAGATTGTTGCTTTTCCTGAAGTCTTAGACATGTCACCATATATGAGTGGGAAAGGTGACAAACCACCCCTCTACAAGTTGTATGCAGTGGTGGTTCATTTGGATATGCTTAATGCTTCTTTTTTCGGTCATTATATATGTTATGTGAAGGATTTGAAAGGGGCATGGTACAAGATTGATGACAGTAAGGTCAGTTTCATTCACATTCCCATTTAAACTATAAAATTGATATTGCTTTATCTTTGGTATAAGTGTTCCATCAGAAAAATTTACACAGAAAATCCATAAGCAATCTATATTGCTTTATCTTCATAAGAAACTGAGTTACATGAAAAATTTTCACTGTTTTTTTTGTTCTGGAATCTATAAGTATACAGAGAATCTGCATGACTGTCTAATGTGTTCTAATTTATTGTTTACAATACAAACTGTAACTTAAAGCAATAAATGCATTCAATTGTTGATTGTGCTTCTTTTTTTTCATCTGATTTATAATATTACTTTTGGTAATTAAATGGTCATGATACAGGTCAATCCAGTGTCAATTGATGCAGTAATGGCTGAAGGGGCATACATGCTTTTCTACTCTAGGTGAGCAATATAATTATGCAGCAGCCAATTATAGATATTTTATCATCATTTGAGAGAGCACTGTTTCTTCTTGCACTTTGTTTCTGCATTAGTGTCTCCTGGAATTGAGAAGTTTAGATCACAGACACAATTTATTGTCAACATTTTCAGGTCTACTCCAAGACCACCAGCTATTATACTGGATGGAAAGGCCCGAGACTTTAAAGATGTTTCTGCGAATCATTGTGCGTGTCTTGATATGCAAACTTCCTTATGCAATGAACATGATGTAGAAGCTGATATGCACATTAGCCAATTTCCTTTGTCAGCCTTCAGTGGAGCTGCTAGTATTGATATAAACCATCCCGCCAAAGTTCAAGACAGAGAGAATTGTTCCATGGATCTAGACTCTATAATTCCAGATAAAGTTGATACTTTTGGCTTCAGAGGTGAAAGACTTTATCCAATCATGCGAGACAGGAACAATGACTTAATTTCAAGGGAGTCTGGAGATTTAACATCAAGTGATGCTGGATCTCTCTTTAGTGGCTCTGATGAAGCTTCATGCAGCACTGATAGTAATAGGGATTCAATAAGTACAGTGGATTTGGCCGAAACAGTATTAGGAGACCCAAGATACCTTGCATATGGCAGTTTGAATATAGATGAGGCTTGTGAAATTTCTAGTTCATCTTCTTGCATTGAATCATTGTCATGCCCTTCTGAATCAGAGATAATTGTTGAAAACAAATCTTCAAAGCACCCTCCTAAAATAGATGCAATTAATGGAAACAATTCTATTTTACCAGATCAGACCTCCATAAATCAAGGAATCAGGAATAGAAGAATTGTCCAGGGATTATCTTCTTTATCTAAGTCACATATTGCAGATACTGATAAAATTTCTCCCTGGACAAGCACGAGCTCCTATAAACTCTTTTGCCAGCCATCATCCAATTCCATTGTTTCTGAAGAATCTCGGCCCAAAGATATGCTAGATTTTAGGGAAAGTATGATAAAGAGAGAAGAGTTATTGCCTCAATCTCCTTGTTGCTTTGATGTCTCTGAAAATTTAAATTGTTCAAAAGATAATTTGTGCCAAAGTTTTGTTGTCTCAGCTAAATGGAAGCATGGTACAGATAAATGGAAAGCTGAAGAAACAAAAAGGTTGAGACTTCAATCCCCATCCCGAACTTGTAATACTGGTAATAAATTTGAGCACTGTTTAGCAAATGACCCTAGAACATCATCTCTTTCTGTATTTCAATCTTTGGGGTTTGAAAGATGAAAGTGTACTATTACTGTAACATTATAAAATTTTGCTTCCCATGGGAGCATTGTTATATTAAAATATTTTAAGTGGGTAGAGTACTGCTGCAAAAGAAGTTTTAAATGCTTTAACAGTGTGCATGGTTGATATTTGTATTTAACTTAATATTGATCCTTGCTAAACCTTACTTTCAGGCCAGTTAAAATAAATTAGCCTTTTATATGATTTCAGAAATGAAAAGACATGTATTGTAGCTTTCTTTATGACATCTCTTGTATATATATATATATATCCAGTTTAACCCTTCAGTGTCTCATGAGGTATTCACTATATTTTTGAGAAATGAGACAGAAAGTACAGGAAGCAATCATCCTAAATGGTAAATTATCAAGATTTTTATAGTGAAACTCCAGTTGAAAGCCACAGCATACATGTTAAATGTTGAAATTAAGTAAATTATTACATCCAAGTTTGCGAGTGGCATATCAGTAGGGCAATTTATCCAGTTAAAGTAAAACTGTAATATATGACAAACTGATTGGCAAGTAGCAATGGCACTATAGTTAGATATATCTATGGACTATTGAAGTTGAGTCAATTTTGCCAAAGTACTATTTATGTTACTATTTAGTCTCATCAAATGGAGATTTATACCAACCAATTCCTACTGATATTTTGTGTAGCTAAGATTGAGTTACCAACTCAGCTAACTTAAATAGACTGCCTATAGCATATTTTCCCAATTCATCAATGAGATTGAGCTACCTATTACTTTGGAGAATGCAAACTTAGCTTTGAGATCTAATCTTCAAATTTGTTCTAGAGCCAACTTTTGACTATTGCAGATTGATTTTGTTTATGGGTCATGCATATATCTCTACATAAAATTTGAGATTTGTTAAATTTTGAGTTTTATTAATTTTATCTCAAGTTAAAAAACCTAACACTTTTAAAATATTTTTACATTTTGAGATTTGTTAAATTTCGAGTTTTATTAATTTTATCTCAAGTAAAAAAACCTAACACTTTTTAAATATTTTTACATGATACTTGTTTAAAGTTATCCACTTTTACTCCTATAAAACATCCTCTTGTGAAGATTGATTTTGGGAAAGCCCATTACTGCATCGAGAGGTTTCTAATTTTGGTAATGCTCAAGGCTTTTGGTTTTGGTCCAAATTTTATATTTTGTACAAAAATTTTGCAGGTAAGTTTCAACTTGAATCATCATTAATGCTCATCAATACTAAAAATTTTGCAGGTAAGTTTCAACTTGAATCATCATTAATGCTTATCAATACTAAAAATTTGGCCTTTCGGAGCTGTTCATCAAGGTATCTTGGTATGCTTATTTTTTGCCTTGGTTGCAAAAAGGTTTGGGTATCTACTTGCAAACTACACTTCCAAGGCTTAGTTAAGGGTATTGCACTTCTTGGAGATTCTAATTCCCAATTGGTCAATAGCCACATTTTAGATGATTCCTTCCTTGTTCTTTGGGACAAAGATTCTATGCATTAAAGCTGTGGAGCGTGGATGATCTATCTTGTCTCTAGTTCTACTATTCAGAGGGGGGAAATCTCATTGTTATTCAATGGAAGTGCATTAAGCCTAGGGAGATATTTAAATTCCTTAGCATTCCATTAAGATTTTAAACCACACCTAAATAATAGAATCGTGTTATCCAAACTGTGGGAAAAATTGCATGTAAGGTTATCAATCCTTTCTCTCTAACTAAGTCGTCTCAGATTTTCTAGTGGCACTTTCAACCACTCGCGATTATAAGTCTTTTTTGTTTGTAATCGACACAGATGTTCCATTGTACAATTTATTGACACATTAATTTCTAATCCCTAACAAGTTCTATGCTTTTTTGAACTTTTAAACTTGCAAACTATGATATTCCTACAATATTTATGGCTGATTTTTTAATGTCCGGAAAATATTTTGGCAATTTAAAATTTCAGCTTAAATACCTAAAACCAAAACCTTATATAATCCTAGATCAAATTAATATTTGCACAACAATATTAACAACTTCAAAATATGTTTGAGACTTATTTATATTCCCTTAAAATGCATTAATGTTTACACAACATTTATAGCTTAGAATGAATATTAAAACTTCAATATTTTATCTAATATGACAAACTCTAATTGTTTTTTCTCAACTCTAGCAAATCCACAAAATGTGCCTTACATCCATGCAAATGACATTAAACCCTAATATTGCAGGTCAAATTCACACAACTTGAAGATAGATTGTAGATTACACAATGTTTTTCCATAGATTCTCATGAAGTAAATGTGATAGGAATAATAAATGATGTGGAAGTGCAACTTGTTGCATGCCCTGATAAAAAATTCAATAAACATTATCATAGTTGATTGTTTAGCTAAATGGGGTATGTTGTCCAAGAAGTAGGCAACCTCCATTGGTGGTAGCATTTAAATAGACTTGTCTTATGCTACCATATTGTTGAATGGAAAAGAAATCCAATTACATAGGGAAAATAAATTTTACAAATTGTGGAGCATCCACATGAAACAAATAATGAAGTTTGCTACTTGGATGTGGAGCTTGATTGTTTTTTGGGGTATTGTGATGATGAATTTGAGAAATAGGTAGACCTTGCCATATTTTCCCCACATTAATATCTAGGGGTTGATGGGATTTGGAACATACATTTTGATGGTGCTTGTTCAAGAGAAGGTAATGGTGTCCCCAAAGGGCAAGAATGATAAGTTCACATTTAGGTTGAACTTTGAATGTACCAACAATGTGGCTAAGATGGAACTTTGTTGCTTGGTTTAAATGTGGCTTCTAAGTATGGAATAAAGTTCCTTAGAGTTCATGGTGATGTAGAACTTGTGGTGTCTCAAGTTAGGGGCACATATGCTCCAAAATAAACAAAATTGAGATTGTATAGGAATGCTATGAGGGATACTATTGAGATAATAATGTAATAGTTGATGCCCTTGTTGTATTAGCTTCAAGATTTGATGCCACTTTTGCATCTCTTCAACATACGTATGGTGTAGAATTTTTTACAAAGCCTAGTATTCTAAATAACATGCATAATGATGATCAACATTATATGATTTTATGAATTGCATTGATCACTTTGAGAACCAATTGATCGATTGGTAGCCCATGGTGGAGAAAGATGAAAAAGGTAAAGATACTCTTATTGGAAATGAGATTATTTAGCTCAAAACAAATAATATTCCAAGAGGCCTTGTTGCCTTAGACATAATGTTTGACAATGCTAATTGTTATTAAAAAAAGTAAGCCTGTTAGTGATGAGGACTTAGAGGTGTCAACTTGAGAATTGAATAAGCTCCCAAGATGATTTACTTTGGAAAAATATTAAACTAGGAGAGAAACAAATGTTAATAGCATTATTAAGAAAATATAAAAATGTTTTGTTTGGTCTTATGATGAACTAAGGGCTTATAGGGAGGATTTGTTCCAGCATACTATTTCATTGGAGACTAGTACAAAGCCATTTAGACATAAGTAACATCCTATTAAATCCACTCTTGCCCCCCAAATGCAAAAGGAACTAAGGAAGTTGAAAGAGGGTGGCATAATTAAACCAATCAAACATTAAGAGTGGGTATGAAATCTTATTCAAGTTAGAAAAATAATGACTTGAAACATAGAAAAATAGGGGTATAAAATGGATTGATGAAAATATGTGGGGTGAGGACCCTATTTTTCACTATTTCATTAGGAAATGAGATCCACGCAATGAAATGATTATCAGCCCTTAGTTGAATCAAGTCAAAATGAGATCTTCAAATTTCCTTTTGCTTGAAGGACGAGGGTCAAGGTTAAACAACACTTTGGGGAGAAAAACTAAAAATAGCAAACCAACACCAAAATACAATCCAATACTTGAAACAACAATATTAAGTTCAATACTGACATAACCAAAAATCAAATTGCAAATCAAAGAAGGGCATAATGATGTTTACCAATCACCAAAAGTGCTTTTTCGAAGCAGATCTAGGACTCATTCACCTAGGGGCGAATGGGTCCACTGTCAGGGTTTTTTCGTAGCTTTTAGGAGCCATTGATATAGATCTAAATCTTCCAATTTGTCCAAGTTTCACAGTTGGAATGTCGAGAATGTCTTCGGGATCTTAGTTTCAGTGAGATGACAATAATTTTGACTACTTTTGCAACTTTGACAACTTTGTAAATCTTGCACTTTAAAAGGTCTTCAAGTCTTCTTCAACCTAAATCTGCAATCACACATATAAGAGAGAAAAATATTTGTTTTGGGTGAATAGGGGTTTGCCTTGGTCAAACCCCGTTTTGGTAATTAAACCTTGAATTGAAATGAAACATGAAAGAGGGAATGAAGAATGAAAAAAACTATGTTATGTTACCATTCAACAAACCCTTGATTGGAACCTTGATAATGGAGATCTTAGGAGGTCTGCAACTTGCATGAGATGGCTTCAATGAATGTGGATCTTGACACTTGAATCTTGCTTGAATTAATGCCTTGAATGCTTGATTTGATCATGAAACCTACATCACAATGTTAGCTCCAAAAAAATGCATGATGCAAGAAGATTTTGACATGATGGATGGATCTTGAATGCTGCAATAAACCTATGATATATCTGCTCTTGAATGCCTTTGATCATGAAATTTTCTATACTTTTGCTCACTTCAAATTTCTAGCTTGAAAACTCTCTAGGTGAAACTTAGAAAATAACCTTGTATTTATAAGTATGTATCCTTAATTTCCCGAAATTCAAATATCACAAGCCGACATTGAATCATAGATTTTAAAACATCAAAATGCCACCAAAAACATAATTTAAATTTAGGTCCTAAGGTTTAGGGAGGATCCATTCACCCAAGTCCATAAACTTAGAACACACATTGCTCATTATGAAGTGTTATGTTTAGGCATTAATAAATGTTGGGTTTCCCCTTCGAAAAATGTAATTAAATAGGCTTGGAAAATGAGTTAAAGGGACAATTGAGGCATAATTAATCCCATTCAATTAAAAGGGCCTAAATAAGTGTGTAAACGTAATAAGGTACATTTAACAACACTAAATTAAGGAAATTTTAAGTCCAATTTAAATAAGAGGACCCAAACAAGTGAGAAAATGTAAAGAGTTACATTTTTCTACAGTACATGGCTATATTACCTTATGTGTGGATTTCAAAAAATTTAATATTAAGTCACTCAATGACAAATTATACATTGCCTAGCATGGATCATTTGTTGCAATCGGTAACCAAGTTTGAGTTGATGCCTATGATGGATGAATTTTTAACTTACAATTAAGCAATGATCAAGAAATTTGAGTAGCATAAGACAACCTTCACAATGCCAAGGGGAACATTTGTTTATGTTTGCATGTCATTCAATTTGAAGAATGTGAAGGCCACATTCCAAAGAGCCGTGAATGTCACCTTTGTAGGCCTTATAAATGAAACCATAGTTGTTTACCAAGATGATTTGACTACATACTTAATGACTAAAATGGTCACTGCAAGCACTTGGAGCTGATCTTCTAGAGGTGTTTAGAGTATGGGATATCTTTGAACTCAAAAAAATACATTTTTGGTGTAGAAGAATGCAAGCTCCTTGGACATATTGTGTCTAAAGAAGGAATGAGAGTAGATTCATAGTGTGTCAAAGCAATTGACTTCATTGTGCAATCCAATAATTCTTTGGACATATAATTTTTCTTAGGAGGTTTGTTCTTAACTTTGTAGAAAATTAACTTCATCCCCATAGTGTTTAAAAAGGGATAGTCATCAGGTTGGGACAAGGAGTCAAGTGATTCCCTTTTAGGAATTAAGGAGGAATCAATGTTGGCAAGCTCATATTACACTATGTCACTGCAATTGTTTTCCTTTGCATCATTTTACACTTGATATTATTTTTTAATAGAAAAATAATGAGGGATATGAACAAATAATAGCTTTATTCAACAAGTATTTAAGGGATGCTAAATTAAATTATTTCATCATGGAAAAACATGCTTATGCTCTTGTCAAAGCAATAAATAATTTCAAACCTTATTTTATAGGGGCCAAGATCACTATATTTGTGTCACACACATCTACTCAAAATATTTTTGTGCAAGAGGAAACATTAGGCAAGAGGTGTAGATGGATCAACAAGATCCAAGAGTATTTTATGGAGATAAAGACAACTAAGTTGTTCAAAGGCCAAAGTATTGGTAGAGGAGTAACAAGGGATGGAGGGAGAGGTACACATGGAGGGAGTGAGAGACATAGGGAGGAGGAGATAAAGAGGTGATGACCTAGAGAGGGGAGGGAGAGAGAAGAATGAGGTGAGAGATAGAGGGGGAGAGAGGTGGGTAATGAGATGAGGAGGGAGAGACTTGGAGATGGGGGAAGAGAGAGAGGGTGGGAGGGAGAGGTAGAAATCGAGAGAAAGGAGAGAGATGGGTAAGAAATAATAACAAAGGAAGAGAGGAGAAGAGAGAGGTAGGGAGGCAAGGATGGAGACGGGGTTAAGGAGGGAAGGCAAGGTAGAGAGGGTGGGAGAGACCTAGAGATTGTTAAAGAGAATAAGGTAAGTATTGGTTAAGAGGGAAGGAGGCAAAGAGGGAGTGAAAAGTAAAACCTTGACTATCCATCATCGATCATACACCATAAACTCTAAGCCTTATCAAAGTGGAGAAGAGATAGACAAAGAGAAAGCAAAGTTGGTTTTAGTATTTAATAATGTAATCAATTTTGCGAGCACCAAATTTGGTACTCACCAAATGTTACATTTCATTTGGCGAGCACCAAATTGATTGCTTTGGGAAATACCAACCCAAAGGGTTGGATTTTTCCTTGGGAATCCAACCTAAAGGGTTGTGTAGAGTCTAAACTAATGTATTGTAAACTTGGTAGAACCTACACAATTCAGGGGTATGTTTGGTTGAACAGTCCACTCAACATTGCAAAGACTACATTAAAATGTCAACCCAAAGTTTGTAAAATTGTGATGGTGTTGCACTGTATGTGCCTTCAAATACTTAAGGCTACCTACGTTATCCTATTCAAGGTGTTCTACTTACTAGAAATTTATAGAATTGCATAACAATGAAAGAAAGAAACCAAAGCTAATGGCTACAAGTGCCTAAAACTTAACCTGTAACTGAACTACTGTTAATAAAGAATTACTATACCAACTCAAAATTACTCAAACTAGCAATAAAACTTACTCTAACCTCCAGAGTACTACAGATTAACCAAATACATTCATGTTCATGAATATTCATTATTAAAATATAAGGTTATATTCTAACTTACATGCAAGTTATGAGATAATGATGAATAGAGATAACTACTCAAACAAAAATACACAAATATAAATGAAGTGAAGAACAGTTACCTTGAGTGGCCTACTCAAGTGGTTGTCCTCATTTAACTAGAACCGGATCTAAATATCATATTCTATGCATCCATGTAAATTTGAACTTCATTCATTACACATCACAAAAGATTACGCAAAATCTTCTTCACAAGTTGTATTCAATTAAAATCATTCTAAGTAATCAACATGTATGTAGATAATATCTGAACTTGAAAAGTAACTGATAACAAAATGTTGGAAATCAACTAACTTATCTAAGGACTCATCCATCGGCTATATACAAGCACGAGAGAGTTTATTCTAAGCAACAACTAACTACAATTATTAACTTCCACTCCTAGATATCAGAGCATATAGTTAAGATTGAATTGTTCAAACTATAACTAAAAAGAAAGAAGAATCCTAATAGAGCTAGAACTTTGTAAAACAAAATTGCATGTAAAACATACAAACAATTATTCAGAATCCTATCAACAAAAGAGTTCTTCTCTAGTGCTTTATTAACTTGTCATAATGATGCACGTTCAACTTCATCAGGTATCTTCATACAATAGTTATTGCATTCAGCTTAATCCGGCACTTCCCCTATTTTGCTATCCCAATCTTCCTTTTATTACGGGTTACAACTTCCAATTGCTATGTTCTATAGTTCTTTGTGAGCTGCAAGAGGTTAATCCACAAAACATATACACAAAGCTAACTACCATAATTAAACACATAATTCCATCCACATTTCATGCACTAACATATAAACTATGCAATGCTACTATATTATAACCATATTTCCATTACTATGATTTAGGTCCAAGGTTGTATAATAAACATGAAAAAGATAGCATAACATAGGAGTATTGTCTAAAAGGTATATCTAAAAGTTTCTAAAAGTATGCATAAAAGCAATAGAAAATAGGCTAATAATGGAACCCATCATTCCCCCCAACTATACTTTTGCTTGTCCTCAAGAAAAACACTAGGGGTACAGATTATATCACAAGGTGATCTCCCTGAGGTCCATGAAAGCATCAACACCCTTGATCTGCTTTAATTAGAAACCTTTGTAAGCTACAAGTTGCCTCATTCTAATATTCTTGGCTTTCTCACATTCCTCACCTTTTTCCCCTATCTAATATGGAACTGGATAAAGTAGCATAGGTGGATGAAATGTAAGTGGTACCCAGTGAATTCTTATGTCTATACCAATGCTCATGTATTTGCATACCCTTTCAAACATGGTGGTGAAATTATACATGGAATGAGGTTCCTTTCTTTGCAACTCTAGGGTCAAGTTGTTCCATCTACTCTGCATATAACTGTAACATTGCTGACCTAAACCCACAACTAACGTTTGTATTCTTTTGTAATCTGTTGTTCTTAGTTTCATAATTTTTCTGCCTACACCTTTATGATCTAGGAGTTTCAACCATTCATTTATAACTACATCAGGGTCTTATGGGGAGAGAAACTAATTTCTCTCTCTCCTCATATTCTTCCATTATTTCTCCCCTGAATTGTTCATTCCTGTAATAAGATGCTAGTTCTCTTACTTGGAGATCCCCTGCAATTATCAGAGAATTCCATTCTATTTCATTTGGCACTACATAATTGTGTAAATAGTATTCACATAATTGATCTTTCTCCTCAGGTGTAGAATCCTCAAAAGCATTAAGAAACACAAAAATTCTACTCATCCCAATTGACTACTTACTAATTAGCCTACTAAACTCAAAAACTCAAAAATCTTTCCTACAAAAATAATGCATATGTCCTTGTTGGAGGTCTGCAACTCATGTTCTATGCAAATTTTTCTGCCACTTCTTCCAATCAGACTATTGATCTTCTTAACTCAATCTCTTTCTTTTCCAGCTCCTTAGCATGTTCTTCAATCAATTTTTTTTCTTTCTTCCACTTTTCCTTTCTTGTGCAAACTCATCAGTCACCTTCCATAACTGATAACCAAGTGACAAGGTTGTATGGTGAATTGGAGTTATTATGGGAGGAGGTCTCTGATCTAGTACTATCAATTCTCCTTCCCCAATCTTTGTAATGACCAATTGTGTCAATAAATCAAGTTTAGTACCATGGCCATATGTTTGCAATTTTTCCTCTATTTCTTGTATTTTTGATTCCCTTTCATTGTCTTTATTATCATAGCTCTACACTAACTCTTCCAAATGTTTGATTATGTCCAAGGATTCTTAGAGCTCCTTCCTAACATTTATTTCTTCTATATACATTTCCTCTGTTTCCATAAACAACTCATTACCTCCCTCTTCATAGTCTTCATACGTGGGACTACCTAGGATTTCCTTTTGTGTTTTCTTAGAAATAAACACATCTTTGTATTCTGAATCAAAAGTAGTAGACAATACCTCTTCCTCTTCAAAGGTATATTTACATTTCAAGGGATATTTCCCTTACCTTCAGAGTCTATGTTTACTAGCATGACATCTTCTTCCTGCTATTCTTTGCCCTTTTCCTCTTCCTCAGGTTTCTCCACACTTCCCCTCATGACAGGTCTTGTTTCTTTAATCTGCCTGAACGCCTAGGTGTAGGTGTCTCCTTTTTTAACATCTTTCTTCTTCTTTTGAACATCCTTCTTTTTCTTTTGAACGTCCTTTTTCTTTTTTGTTGTAGAAGGTGTGGATGATGTGGATGTACTGCCTCTTCTGCTATTGGGTATTTTTGGTTTTGAAGAAAATGGAATTTCCTCCACTGTTGGTGACCTAGACTCTGGCACATTGTGCTCCTCATGCTCACCTTGGCTATGAGTAGGTGAATCCATAGGTGAGACATGAGGACTTTCTCTTACAAGTTCATCTTGTGGCTCTAAAGTCTCAGGTACTACCGGTGCCTCTAGTAAACTATTAATATCTTCCCATTTCTTAAAATCTTCCCAGTCTACCTGTGGGTACTGAATTCTTAAACTTCTCTTTACTAACAAGGAAATCAAACAATGATGTGATAAGGCAGTTTCACTTTGTTTCCTTTGATACTCTAATGACATTCTTTTCAACATATTATAAAGAAAATTTGGCACATTTACCAGCCTATTGTGCCAAAGGTGACTAAGCAATTTAAAACGTACTGTATAAAAATATTTTTCCTTCCATCATAGGTAAGATATCTAATGAAATAAGAAGCATAATTATCCCAAAACCATGAAAGAGAGATCCTCTTTGTACCTTATGAAGGCGAGTCCAAATTCTCTCCTTGCTCACATAATTTTTCTTTGGCTGCAACTACATCTGCACATACTGGAAACTTTGCTCCAGTTCTAGGTAACCCAAAAACTTGTGTTATGATGAGCTCATATGCATCCACTGATAGTCCTTTCACCATTGCTTTATCATGCTCTAGTGTGGCTGTAAACCTTCTTGCTATCTTATTGTCAAATTCTATTAGTTTCAGGAAATAATCGAGCCAACCCACTCTTGTGAAAATAGGTAGGGTCATTTCATCTTTCAGTATTTGCTTATAAGTCGACAACTCTCTCCTGATAACATCACCTCCCATTATGAATCTCTTTACTCTAATCAATTTGTTAACCTTGAAAATTCAGCTCAATTCCACTCCACCACCTTCAAAACCCTTATCCTTTCTGTTGTTTCCTCATGCACTTTCACTACCATACCATAATTGCAACTCCCCTTCTTAGTATCAACTTAATTGAGCTCAAAAAGGGTTCTAGGTTTGACTTTGGGTTGGACTTCGCTCAAGTTCATAGGATTGGGAATTGGCAATTGAAAGTATCAACAAAATTTAAATGTAATTTTAGGAGGGTTTTGCATGTCATATCTATATATTGCATTTGGTTTAGGTGACAGAATTTAAAAAAACTGCCTGAGTTGTACCCTTCCCCCAACTTATTTTGTGAAGTGACCTCACTTCAACTCGTGGTTAGGAAGGGTATGATTAAAAAGTATGGAAATTAATGGTATGAATATTTTGCATGCATAATTTAATATGAAAGACATAATGAAAGCTTAAAGAAATCTATGGTAATTATGATAGCGAACCTTGCGTACCTGTCGGAAGGGACTAATTGATCATCGCACGTATAAACCGAATCGCATGTACCCGGAATATGATTTGATGTAATTAGAAATAACTGCAGGTGAATGAGTTGTGAGGTGGTGGATGCAAGGTAATGAAATGGATTAGATGGATAATAGCTGGTGATGTGACAACTCGAATGTTTAAATTTGAATTAGTAGCAGGAAATAATAGAATCGTATTGCAAGTACTTATTATGAAAAGATGGATATTGCATGTGAGTATGTGGAGGTGAATGCACATGAAATGCAATTAATGTGGCGTCAAATGATTTGAAAGTTTTCTCCGTTGGACGACACTATGGGTACCTTCAGCAACAAGACCCATTTTGAATATTGACAACTATTATGCTACAAGTCCCTACTGCAACATGACCCTTTCTAAATGTGTAATAGTTAAAATAGAAAACAGGTCCCTCTAGAGAAAGTATAAACATCATTATAATCATGTTGTGTGTGTATGTGGGGTAAAATAAGAAATTAATGTTGAGTGATCTCGGGGATTGAGTTGTGTAGCTCAATCACCTAGTCACCTGAAGTACTCAGTATGTCATGTGCTGTTGAAATATCACTTTGGATCTCTAAACTTGTATCTAGATCACTGTGAGCACCATACTACTGAAATGGGGATAAAATAAAATCATCTTTCTATAAAGGTTTCTTATACAACTTCAATATGTGGTCATTAACTAGAAGAGAGAACTTGACTGCATCTATGGTGTGCAACTTCACTGCTCCATTCAAATAGACTTGACTGATTTCATAAAGATCCAACCACTTGGATTGGAGTTTTCCCTTGAAATATTTGTATCTTGAATCATATAATGATTCCCAATCCCCTACATTAAACTCCTTTGTTTTGATATATTGATCATGCCACTTCATCCTTTTTTGTTGTACTATCTCAATGCGATGGATTGCATCCATCTTGATTTCATCTAGTCCATTTAAATTATGCAACCTCTCCTTTTGAGCTTCTGTTAGATCCATTTCCAGCTCCACTATTGTCCTTAATGTCTTATATTCAAAATCAATTGGAAGGATTGTTGTTTTACCATACACTAGCTCATAGGGTGTAAAATCAGTGGTTATTTTAAAGGTTGTTCTATATGCCCATACTACTTTTGGTAACCTTGCAACCCAATCTTTCCTATGTAATTGCACTATTTTGGTTAGAATACTTTTAATTTCCCTATTAGTAACCTCCACCTAACCATTGGCCTGAGGGTGATAAGGTGTTGACTTCTTGTGCCTAATTTGGTATTCTTCAACCCATTTGGTGATGAAGTCTAAAGTAAACTGTGGACCCTTATCAATGACTATTTCTCTAGGTAATCCATACCTCATAAATATATCCTCATACAAGAATTTAGCGACATTTTCATCTCTAAAAAATTGTAAGGCTTTTACTTCTACCCACTTTGTCAGATAATCAATGAAAACTAGAATCTATTCCTTGTTGTTGGAAGTACGTGAGATTGGTCCAATGAAGTCTAGACCCCATTTGTTAAAAGGAGCTAATGTTAACTGAGGCTGTAATGGAATTTCATCACTCCTGGTTGGTTTACCCATTCTTTGACACCTATCACAACTCCTTGTGTATTTAACAAAATCCTTGTGCAAAGTTAGCCAATAATAACTAGTTGTGAGGATTTTAAATGATGTTCTTTTTGTTGCAAAATGAACTCCACATGGCTCATCATGGCAAGCCTGCATGATATCAAAGATTTCATCTTCTCTTATGCACCTTCTCATGGCGTTGTCGGGAATAGTGTAGAACAGATAACCTGATATCCAAGAGTATGGAAAATACTTATGTACCAACTGTCTCTTTTCCCTTGGAGAAAAATGTGGTGGAATATGTCCTATCACTAAATAATTTGCAATGTCAGCATACCAGGGTACATGTCCATTAAGAGAAAATAAGTGTTCATCTAGAAATGTGTCATCCACTACACCTTCAACTGATTGGGTTGGAAATCTTGACAGAAAATTTTCCACTACATTAGCCTTTCTAGGTTTGTCTAATATTGTAATATCAAACTCCTGTAGGAGCATCCATATGACTAATCTTCCCCCTGCTATAGGCTTGTTCATCAAATATTTAATATTTGTATGGTCTGTATGGACAAAAGCTGAATAACCAATAATGTAATGCCTTAATTTATTGATGGCATACACCACTACCAACATCTCTTTTTTTGTAACAATATAATTCAGCTTTGCTCCTTGAAGATTCTTGCTAATGTAGTAAATTGCATACTCTCTGTTACCTTCTTTCTGACCCAAAATTACTCCAATAGCTAAATTTGAAGCATTTGTATGTATATGAAAGGGTAAGGTCCAATTTGGCCCCCTCAAACTAGGTGTTGGAGTCAAGGATTTCTTCAGCTCTTCAAAAGAGTGTTGACACTTTGATATCCATTCAAATTCAACGTCTTTACTTAGCAAAACAAATAATGGTGCAACAATCTTACTAAATTCTTTAATAAACCTCTTGTAATAGCTTGCATGGCCAAGGAAACTCCTGATATCTCTTTGCTTCTTTGGAATAGGTAATGTGGAAATAATTTCTATCTTATGTGGACCAACCTGATTGGATATGAAGTGCCCTAAAACAATGCCTTGAGTCATCATCATAAAGCACTTCTCATTGTTGAGTGACAAGTTGTGTTCTTTACATCTCTTTAATAACTTTTCCATCTCTTTAATAACTTTTCCATATTACTGAGGGCTTCCTTATAAGTTTCCCCATATATATATCTCCATACATTCATGAGCATAATCAGAAAAGATGTTGAACACTTCCCTCTAAAAAGTAGCTAGAGCATTGCATAAACCAAAGGGCAGAATGAAGTAGGCATAAGTACCTCAAGGACAAGTGAATGTAGTTTTGTCCTGATCTTATGGGGAAATTTTTATCTAATTGTAACTACTAAAACCATTTAGGAATGAAAAGTACTTCTTCCCAGCTAAAGAGTCAAGCACTTGATCTATAAAGGGCAATGGAAAGTGGTCCTTCCTAGTGGTTGTGTTAAATTCCTTGTAATCTACATAAACTCTCCATTTTCCACCTTTCTTGGGAATAATGACTAGAGGTGAGACCCATTCACTGTTAGATATAAGATAGATAAAGCCTGCGTCAAGGAGATTTGAAGTTTAGCTTTGACTATGTCTCTCAGGGTAGGGTTCATTCATCTTTGAGGCTGCCTAATAGGTCTATAACCATCATTAATATAGATCATATGCATACATAAGTCAAGATATTTTCCTTTCATATCATAGTAATCCCATGCATATGTTGTTGTGTGTGCCAGCAACATTGTATGCAGGGAATTTTGTTGCTCTTCGGTTAATGCATTGTTTATGTTCAACATTTTTCCTGGCATGACTTCCAATTCCTTGGAGAATTTTTGCACATATGAGAGGTCAAGGCTTGGAATAATTGGTACACACTATTGTGGAAGCAAGCAGTGAAATATCTAAGATATTTCTTCTAAGGAATTGGTGGGTATAATACTTTTCAAGGGGTCTTGTAGGCATGTGAGATAGTCATGTTGTTGTAGGCTCCTATCGCAGTCATTCTATATTATATGAGAAATGAGCTCATCTTCATCTTGATCATCTAATAGAGGTTGTGTTTTATTGTCATCAATGTTTGCAAGGAATAATTATCGTCCTCATCCAAAGTGGGTTAAATAGTTTGTTGAAGATCAACATAAGGTTGGGCTAGTGGATAGAGTACCAATTTCTTGGCCACAGTCCCATTAAATATTATCATATTTCTAGATCTACAACCTATGAATGCATCAACCGGTGCTAACCATGGTCTACCTAGGATGAGTGGGTATCCTGCAAGATTAACCTTTGGTTGTAAAACTATGAAATCAGCAAGATATTCCTAAGAATTTAAGACAATAACCAGATCTTCAATGATTCCTCTTAGCTTAACTGTTGACCTATCAACCAATTGTAGAAAAAATTGTGTAAGTCTAAGTTTGGATAACTGAAGTAACTGCATTGTTTCTTTAGTCATAACATTGATTGTTTCCCCTAAGTCTATTAAAGTGTTATTAATGAGGGTCACATTAATCTTAACGTCCACCACTGGACTACCAGGATCTGTGTATTTAGGGACAATTATGTTCCCTAACATGATATATCAACAAGGTTTTCTAAGACATGTACTATCTGAGGATCCTTCCTTTTCCTCCTTGGTTTCTTAAGACACAAATCCCTCACAGTCTTGGTATAAATGGGGATATCTTTAATAGCTTGGATGAGTGGAATCTTGATACTCACATCCTTTAATTAACCTAGTAGGTTTGTCTCAACTTGTGTGTGATTCTTTTGAATGGCTAAACGTTTAGGAAAAGGAGGTTTTGGACTTGAGGTAGTTTGGTGTTCCTAATTTGACTCGGGTTCCAAAGGTGTTTTGTCTGAAGCTTCAATTGCATGTTCCTCATTCTCCATCTTAGTGATTTAATGGGATGAAAGTACATAAATTTTTTTTCCTGATCTGAGGTGGAAATCACTCACCTCTACCCCATAAGTGGGGTATTGCATAGCTTCATTATTATAAGCCTATTGGACATGCTTATTGTTAAGGTTAGGTGCAGGTTGGACAGGTATTTGTGGTGGCTTGGATGGTTCGGATGTAGGATTTGATGGAGGCATAATTTCTTGTTGTTGGGGTTGAGGAGGAAGCATAGGCTATTGATAGTTCATGTTTTGTTGTTGCCACTGCTAACCCTTTTTCCATTGAGGTTGTCATTGAGGTTGCCATTGGTATTGTTGTGTTGGCCATTGTGGATTGTAATTGGAACCCTAGAATTTTTTTTGTGACCAAGGATTTGGCTACCGTTGGTTCCAATTTTATTGAGGTTGTGGCCATTGTGGGGGGTTTTTCCATGGATTTTAGTTAGCTGGCCAGGGCTGAGAATTCCAAGCAAAAAAATTATGATTTCCAATGGAAAATGATGAATTGAAGCTAAGGGGGTCTTGTGGAATACCTTGTCTTTGTTGCCATGGAATTCTTTGAGCTATGTAAAATAGTTGTCCATCCTCTCCTTGATCAAGTGGATGAGAATCAGGTCTTTCAGTTTTGTCTTTTTGAATACTAGACACCCTCTTACATTTATAGTTTGCTCTCCTTTACCTACAGTTGGGGCAATATTCAGTGAGAATTGCTTTAGCTTCATCTTGCTTCTTCTTTATGTGGAGAGTATCCAACTAAGTGACTAAGTGGTTGATAATGTCTTCCTTCATGTTAGACAACACATTGCTTAATTCTATCTTTGAAACCCCTATGGATGATTTTCCAATAGTGGATGTCCTATCTCCTCTTGGTATTTTACTAGAATTCTTGGAGTACTTCCTACAGACTTTGCAGATGTCTTCAAATGGTATTTAAGAGATATCCCTTGTCCAATGAGGTTGAGAGCATCCATATAGTCATCATTGACTCCCCTAAAAAATACTAACTTGAGGGATTATTTAGACAACTTGTTATGTGGGGTTTTCTTCAAGGCAAACTGAAATCTCTCCACATAATCTTCTAATGGCTCATCCTCCTCTTGTGACATTTTGAAAATGTCATCTCTCCTCCTATCAATTCCTCTACAATAGTCTTGGTATTTCTCCAAGAACACTATTTTCATAGTATCCTAATCAAGGCCAACATCCTTGCCTAATCCCATTAACCATCTTAGGTTTGCATCTTTTAGAGTGGCAGGGAAGAGTTTGAGCCTATGATCATTAGCAGTATAGTCATAACTTTTGCATAGAACATCAAATTCAAACATAAATGTATTTGGGTCTTCAATCACCAACCCATAAAATATTGGTAATGTTGAAGGAGGAATATTCTTCAGCACAATAGCCCTTTCTTGATTGGTGATTGGAAACTCAAAGTTTGGTCATTTAGGATCATCCACTACATCACCCACAGTTCAGTATGTCCCCTTTTGTTTTGTACTAGATGTTGGTGATAGGAAAATTTCTTCTTTAGTATTACCCTCTCTTTGAGTATTGGATTCACCAATTTTTGATATGGCTTCTTGGCGAGTAGAGGAAAGGAATCTACCCAAAGAGTCTCTCTGCCTCCACATACATGAAATATGGCTTTATATAGTAGTGGTCCTACACAATGTTAGTGTATCTTCTAGTGTTGTGAAAAAGATTAAGTCTAACAGTCCTAATGTTGAAAACAAAATGTAAACTATGAAATCTCATAAAATAATTCTATGAAGATAGCACCATCCCCAACAACAACGCCAAAAATGTAGAGTCTAAACTAATGTATTATAAACTTGGTAGAACCTACATAATTCAGAGGTATGATTGATTGAATAGTCCACTCAACATTGCAAAGAATACATTAAAATTTCAACCCAAGGTTTGTAAACTTGTGATGGTGTTGTTGTATGTGCCTTCATAGACTTAAGACTACCTAGGTTATCCTATTTAAGGTGTTATACTTGCTTTAAATTTATAGAATTGCATAAAAATGAAAGAAAGAAACTAGAGCTAATGGCTAAGGGCACCTACAACTTAACATGTAACTATTAAACTACTGCTAATAAAGAATTATTGTACCAACTCATAACTACTCAAACTGGAAATTAAACTTACTCTAACCTCCAAAGTACAATAAATTAACCAAATACATGCATTTTCATGAATATTCATTACTAAAATATAAGGTTCTATTCTAACTTACATGCAAGTTATGAAATAATTATGAATAGAGATGACTGTTTAAATAGAAATAAACAACTATAAATGAAGTGAAGAACAATTATCTTGAGTGGCCTTCCCAAGTGGTTGTCCTCACTTAAATAGAACTAGATCTAAATATAAGATTCTACGCATCCATGTAAATTTGAACTTCATTCAATACACAACACAAAATATTACACAAATCTTCTTCACAGGTTGTATTCAATGAAAATCATTCTGAGTAATCAACATGTCTGTAGATAATAACTGAACTTGAAAAGTAACTGATAACAAAATGTTGGAAATCAACTAACTTATCTAAGGACTCATACATCGGTTATATACAAGGAAAAGAGAGTTTATTTTAAGTAACAACTAACTACATTCATGAACTTCCACTCCTAGATATCAGAGCATATAGTTAAGATTGAATTTTTCAAACTATAACTAAAAAGAAAGAAGAATCCTAATAGAACTGGAACTCTGTAAAATAGAATTGCATATAAAACATACAAACAGTTATTCAGAATCCTATCAACAAAAGAGTTCTTCTTCTCCAGTGCTTTATTAACTTGTCATAACAATGCATGTTCAATTTCGTCAGGTGTCTTCATACAGTAGTTATTGCATTCAACTTAATCTGGCACTTCCCCTATTTCGTTGTCCCAATCTTCATTTTGTTGCGGGTTACAACTTTCAGTTGCTATGTGCTACAGTTCTTTGTGACTCACAAGAGGTTAATCCATAAAACATATACACAAAGCTAACTACCATAATTAAACATAGAATTTCGTCCACATTCAATCCATACTCACATATAAATTATACAATGCTACTATATTATAACCATATTTCCATTACTATGATTTAGGTTCAAGGTTGTATAATAAACATGAAAAAGATAGCATAGCATAGGAATATTGTCTGGAAGGTATATCTAAAAGTGTCTAGAAGTATGCATAAAAGTAACAGAAAATAGGCTAATAACTGAACCTGTTAGGTTGGATGACCATTTCATGTCAAGGACATGATTTTGTGAAAGTACATAACAAAATTTTTCTTTTTTGGCCATGCTAACTGCTAGGTTTGCACATCTTTCAATGCAAGTTTATAAAAAAATTGTGATGATGTTAGGCTCTCTCTTACCTATATAACCATATAATTTTTTTAAAGTTTTGATTATGTTAAGTTTTTCATCTATAACTTCTTTTGTTAGTGCCTTCATTTTTTATCAAAAACCAACATGTACTAGTTTTGGTATAGATTTGTACTCGTTCATCAAATTTTGAAACAAATTACAATTTTATAAACTAGACTCCATTATACATGTAATAAAAAAATGATTTTCAATTAATTTTAAAAAAAGTTAGGGGGGAGCATGCTCAAATTTTAGCTTTTCAAGATGTGTCAACTTTGAAAATTCATAAAATATTATATATTCATTAAGAAAATAGTCAAAAAAATTGAGATAAACTACATGGTGCTAGCTAATTTCTCCCCGTTCAGATTTTTGAAATTATATATTAAAAATATAAAAATTAGGGAGGCCACAACAAACGCTATGCTATTTTTTTTTAATAAAAAATAGGACCTTTTTTGGTGGCCCCCCTTTTTGAAACCCTTAATCTTCATTATTTAAAAAAAATAGTAACTTAGAAAGTAGATTCGGAGAATTACAACTCTTGTTCTTGTGGCATCTTTAAATTTTGAGCGTAACTATCTTCATTTTCTCATGAACATCAGACTTTGTTGATTTCAAAAAAATTGGCATCTTAAGAGCCATTTTTGTGTCACAACTCGATGCACTTACCCACTACAGGTGTGTAAGAGGCTCTAGGTATTGAGCTTTCTTGACCTCGAGAGTTCCAACCATGCAGGGCAATGGCGCCTATTTATTTAGGGATGTTATCATTGTAAAGGGTTCAAATTTTGGTATTCAGGGGGTCCTGTCAATTCAATTTTGTTCCAACTTTGATTCCTCTCTCGGCAGGATTTCATTTAACTATTTTCTAGAGAGAATAGATTGTAGTTTTTAGTTTTGAAATAGAAATAGCAGAAGTTTATTGTTTTCATTTTGAAGGCCTTAGTAGGTGGCCCTTGCAGGAAGGATTGAATATTTTGTATTGTGCCTTTGTGCCTTTGTAATCTATTATCCCCCAATAATGAAGAGGATGTAGTGTTCCATGCCAAACTATGTGAACTTAATATGTAATGCTTGCCCCAAATCTACACTAATTAAATACAAAAAAATAACTAAATTACAGTGACAAGTAGTTAATATAATATAAGATCAAGATAAATTACTCTCACTTAATTTAAAATTGATATGGATTCCAAGGATTATTTTGTTTTTTTAAATTAGATATTACTTGTTCTATTTCAATAATTTATTTAACAAAAGAGAATATAAACATGATAATGTTATCCTGAAACATCAAACAGTAATCTCACAAAGAAACTCCGTTAACATTATTGACAATGTCAATTTAAACAAAGCTATAACAAACAATAAGGAAACTATGCTATTTCTTTGTTATATGACTCTAATCAACGATAATTGAAACACTACGAAGAAAATATGCATTAATTATGTGTATTCATAATATTATAGACATAGAACAATGACAAGTTATAACAATTAGAACACAAAAGTATATGTATATATATATATGTGTGTGTGTGTGTGTATGCATATGTATATATGTATTTATATGTATTTATATCCTTAGCCCATGTTCTCATTAAAATGCCAAACAAAAGATATACAACCACATTGATTTTGACTAAGATGTTCCTGTAATATTTTCCATCACAAATAACGATAATAAAATGGATTCCTAATTTTAATCAATAAATAATAGTCACGAACCCACACGATGGTATGGCAACAACAAACATGCTTAATCTAATACCAAATCCATGATACCGTTTTTTTTTTAAAAACTAAAAGCTAGCGAAACAATATGACCCATCTTACTACACATTGCAAAGTATCAAAAAATTCTCAAATTAAATATGTTCTGGTCAAGTAGAGATTTCATAAAAATATATAGGTATATCAAGAGCGCATAATAAAGAATAACTATTTCTATTTCAGGCGTACCAAATATTTATAGTTTGTTGAGAGTACTAAGGGTAATCGTTTCATATTAAGACATATACCTCCCATTATTTCTACGCAAGATCATAAAGAGAAGGATTAACTATTATGCCAGGAATGATAAACGAGTTTCTTTAGCTCAAAACAACATTAATTGAAACACTTACATATCACTTTACAATTGAAACATAGCGGAGACAAATATGCAGACATTTAACAATTGAAACGTTGTGAAGACAAATATACATTAACTATGTGTGACACAAAAGCATTTAATATTTGCAACGCTACAGAGTGAAATTTGCATTAGAATATAAGAAAAATAAAGAATATTAAGCATTTAATAATCATAATGCTACATAGTGACTTAAAGCATTTAGTAATTGACATGAACATTAGGATATAAAGAATCTACCATGTAATGGCCAAGATGGCTTATTCAGGTCGCGACTAGTGTGAGAAACAAGCAAACTAATGGTCAAGAAACATTCACAGATGGAGTAAACCATAACTGTCACAATGTTAAGAATAACGCTTGGACAGGAAACTCAGTTCAATGTTTAATAAGGGAATACAACGAACAGATGTGGAACTAAGGAAAGAGTAACAGTCATAAAGCTGTGAAAACCAGCGTGTAACACTGAGTTTGTAATCGACATTAATCCACCCAAAACCTTTTTGCAAAGATCTAATATGAAATGAGAAAGCCATGAAAGAGATATTAGGGAAACATTACAAGAGTCGTGGACCATGGTAAGAATTGGTAGTGAACTGGCAGCATTACTATCTTCAAATGAAGCAAGAAAAGTATCAATGAGATCACATTATCTACCATACAGGGTTAAAGCCAAATAGATAGCATAATAAGCACAAAACACATTTTCCAAGACTCTTCTTACAGAAATTGCTAATAAGGAAAAAGATTTAAGAATCCCATTGTGCATCAAAAGAAATATATTACACAGTTGAGACAGGAATGAAAAAGGCCATGGTACAGTATGAAGGCCGACATTATTTCAGAAACTGATATTTCTATATGGGCGTCAAGTTCACGAAATAAAGGCTGAAGTTATGATATTCAGTCCTTGCTATTTATCTTTTGCAGTTCTTATTATCAAAATATGGAAATATGTTATGCCATAATATAGGTTTACATAATGAAATCGACATGATAACATTTACAACAGGTATTTTCACAAACTTTGTCAATTAAATACATCGATTTACAAATTCCTTGTAGACATAGAACAAACAGTGCAAAATAAATGCATCGGTATTACAAAATGATTGAAAAATAAAGTATGAGCATTTTACTTGCATATAAATGTAGTCTGGTCACCAAAAGATCCTTTGTTTCAAACTACACCTCCCGACTGAAACAAACATTCACTTTGAATTTAGCAAAACCATAAGAGAATCTTATTCATTCTAATTTTCTTCCACTAATTTAGAACATTCTCCAAAACCTGCAATACTGAATTGAGCAGCCTAGTCCTGCTCTCCTCCCAACCATAGGACCGATGAAATCAGATCCACCCCCGAGCGAGAAACAAAGTCCAAATGCGTAACAAAAATAAAAGAACAGAAAATTGTATACATTTACTCACTCACAAAGAATATGTTTACGAAATTCTTGCAAAAGGGTGAGGAGGGGGATTCCCTTCCCTCTTGGGGCACAAAATCTTTTCAATTTAAACAACCAACTCCATATACAACACATAATTCTTCTATTCACGACACCTTCATAACCAACCCCTCCATGACCAAATTCTTCCATTCATAACACCTCCACAATCAACCACTTCACAACCAATTTTTTCCATTCACAACACCTCCACAACCCACCATTCTATACACCATCCATCCCACAACTCCATTTAAAACACATAAATACATTTTACCATAAATCCCCAAGAGAGGCTCCATGCCCTTCTCAACCCCAAACAAAGGAGGCTCTCAGCCCTCAAGCAAGAACCACTCCTTAGACACACCCAAACCCCCATTACACAAGCAAGATTTTACACAAAACCAAAAAAAAAAACACAAATTTTTACAACACAACAAAATCTATCAAACATTCAATAACTACATCAAAATTTCCAAATCAAAACACAAAGCATACCTTGGTTGTCCAAGTTAGGATCAACCCAATAACCAGAGCAAGGTATTCAATCCCTTTCCTTTGTTAATGTCCTTCTACCACCAATTTCTTTCAGCCAATACCCTTGAAAGAAGTAACAACCTTAATACACACCAATTGAATTCCCAAAATGAAGAAAAGTAGTAAAAAGAATTTAGAGAACAACCATACTAATTTCCTCTTAAAATATAATTTCTCCCAACTCTTCAACTTCCCTCAAAACACAAACCAAATGAAAAGATTATTCAATTAAAACATATTTCCCTCCACAAATAAAATCACACAAAAATCAAGTCACTCTAAACATTAAACCCCCTTAAAAATTAAAAACCAATAATTAAACATTTGGCATTTGGACTTTGTCTCCAATTCTCAAGGAATCTGAACTTCCCACCTGCACCATCTCAATAGAAGCATTAGTACAATTTAAAAATCAAAACATTAAATATTAACATTGAAACTTTCTAAATCTACAGAAGATGGGTGGGAATGGGCATGGCTAATGCAGTTTGAAATCTGTAGAGGGAGAAGACGATGATGGCAACGGTGATGACTTTGTTGGGGCGGTTTGGGCAGCTACGTTACCTTCTCTTCTATTCTCTTCTGTGGATGCAATTGTTGTTTTAGGCAGATGCAAACTTTGGGGCTTTCTTATGGTGGTCTCCTCTGCTCAGATCTGTGGGGGCTCGGGTCTTTCTCCTCCCGAGCTTTTTGTTTGTTTTAGCTTTGGCCATGGTTCTTCATGGTTGTTGGGTGCTCTTCTCTAGGTCGCTAGCTCAGGATTTTCTCTTACCTGCTGGGCTATGGTATGAGGTCTTTGGAGGTGGGATGTTGTGAAGATCCTTGGTGCTTTTTTATTTTTCCCCTTTGGTATTGCTTGGAGGTTCTTTGTGGTGTGTGGTTGTGGGGGTTCTTTTTCCCTTGAGGTGGATTGGTTGGAAGATTGGCCTATTTTTGGTCCTATTCAGTGTAATGGGACAACTTGGGGGCTTTCTATGTTGGATTTATTTCTAACTAGGTCCTTTTGGGTTTCCCTTAGCCCATTTTTGTTGTCCTTTTGGTGGTGCTCTGGTGGTGGATCTTGCCTTGGGCATGATGTGGGTGCTCCTGGTTTCCCCTTTGTGGACTGGCGATGCTTTCCATTAGATGGCTCTGTGGAGTTTTAGCTTGTCTTTGGCTTTGACCGGAGTGTTGGGGTAGCTTGGGGGCTTTATGGTTTGGTCATCTCTTAGTGTCCTTCTTGGGGCTCCCTTTTCCCTCTTGGGTTATGTTTGCTCCTGTTTTCCTTGGGCTTGGATCTCTACTCGTTGTGGTCTTTTGGCATGTTTTTTGGTGTGAAGATTGTGGCTTATCTACTGTGGGTTGGGTTATGTTTATGGTGTTATTTTTAGGCCCAATTTTTTGCTATGTTTGAAGTGTTCTTTCCTTCCTCCTTCCAGTACCTAATGCTAAGGCTACCTTGGGATGTGGTGTTTTCCCTTCCTTCTGATTTCAATTTATGTTGGGATCTACGACTAAAGTCTCCTATAGAGGGGGAGACTATTCCTTTTAAGGTGGATCTTTCTTCTATTGAGGTGGAGTTGGTAGTTGTAGTGTTACTTGATAGTTCTCTCTTATGTTGGCTCTTATTGAGGTGTTGCTTGTATGAGGAGGAGATTGGTGTTTTTAGAGGTTTTGGGTCTCATTTCATCCTCTCTATTAGAGGCGAGCCCCCTCCTCTTGAGGTGGAGTTTGGGTTGGTGTCCCTGGTAGGATGGTGTTGTTGGGAGGCTACTATTAGTAGTTTAGTGGGGTGCTACTAAAATTTAGTTGATTGTATGGGGAGGTTTGCTTCCTCAGCTCAACCTTGTATTTCTCATATTGAGGTTGAGAATTTGGATGGGTTGTTTGCTTTGATTGGGAACTTTGGTTTCCCTCTTTGTAATGGTTCAGAGATGAGTTGGAGCTACGAGGAGGAGGGTCATGACTGCTCATTTGCTCTTTTGGGTTCAAGGTCCTTGAAAAACCTAGTTAAGGGTTTAAGGTCCTAAGTAAAACTTGGTTGTATTTGGTTAAGGGCTTTAGGGTAAGTGCAAGAAGTTAGTTTCGGGATCCCGAGCCTAAAATCAAAAAATGGGATCCCGTATTTTTAAAAACGAGATCCCATTTTTGGAAACTGTCCATTTTTGAAAACTTTTCAAAAATGGATTTTTTCCGTTTTTGGCAATTTTCAAAACAGGGTCCCATTTTGTAAAGTGGGATCCCGTTTTGTAAAAGCATAAAAAATGATTTTTTAATACATTTTTAAAATTTGAAATTGGTTTTGCTTTGTGGTCGGGTTTTTTCCTCGGATTTTGGATCGAGAAAAGCATTGGGAGTCTGAACCTAGGCCTTCAACTTGGTTTGACCTGCAAGTTGAAGGTTCTAACAACGTCAGAAAAAAAATACCGAGTTTGAACATATGGCTGACAACTTTTTTTGCAGAATTTTTTGACGAAATTAAAACTCATTTTAGATGAGACAATGTAGATTTCAAATATGTAATTTTTTTACAATTGGATTATTTTTTCTATTTTTCAATTAATTTCTGATGAAATTGGTCCATAAACTTTAAATATCAGTGTTTTTTACTATTTTAATAACTTTTGATCAACATAATATTTTGATGAATGGATTGCACAAGGGAAAACTTTAGACAATTCTTTTCAATTTAAAAAAATAAAATGCAAAAAATGATAACTTTAGGTCATCTTATGCGGGTCGTATACGGCGATTTTTCTAAACGTCAAATATGCCTGATAAAAAATTAACAAAAAAAAATATTCAATAAAAAATTACAAAAAAATATCCAGGGCATGCTTCAGTGAGTCACAAGTCTTTTCCCAAAAGGATTTAGAAAAATATGATAATTTAAGTCAAAATATGGATGTTGTACATGTGCATGGTATGGTAAAAAAAATGACTTTTAAATAGTGGTTTTTACAAAAGCCTATTGAAACTCAATTTGTACAATGTGGGTATTGAAATAAATTACATATTTGGAAACTAGACTCCGAGTACTACATTTTATGATCAGTGACTTGTTTGAAGATTTCATTTCTAAGTGCTTCAAATTTTAAGGTCAAATGTGTCAAACTCTGAAAATCAGGGAAAGTACTTCCACTTCTTGGCCAAAAAGTGGACTCAACTTCTTGCCAGCACCCTTTAGGCCCCTAGATTTCCTTTGTCTAGCATGTGTTGTCCTACTATATTCTTAATGTTGTTGTTTATTGGTTTTTGATGGTATATGGTTTATCTTTGATGCAACATGTTTTTCTTGGATAGGGTTGCAAGTCCCTTCAAAATCATTATGTAATGGGTTTCGGGTCCCAGTAAAACCTATTTTTCCACATAATCAAAAATATTGAAACTTTCTAACATTAAATAATTATAAGATCTAGCATAACAATTAAAGATATATTTTTTTTTACGAAAATTAAACATTTAACCAGAATACAAGTTATGATTAGAATATTTTATTAAATGAACATATTTGTATCATTTATAAGCAAATAAGTGTCTTCACATGCATTTCAAACATTATGTCCATAATCCAAAATGATAAATCCATAAATTAAAAATCTCAAAACATCAACTATATAAAATCAAACCAAAGTCTCTAGAATAATATTAGCTTTGCCTCACATAATATCTATAGATGTTATTTTTGATTCCCTGCTTTTATATTATAGGCTTTTATAAATATTGTAGAATTTGAATCATGCAAGAGTTCTTTTAATTTAATATGATGTTTAGAATGTTTTGATCTATATTATGCAAGTTAGAAGTGAGTACCAAAGGTGTTTTAGATGTATCAGGTCTTAGTTTTATTTCATTTTTTCCTATTTTCTCTCTTTCGTTTTCCTCTCAAAATAGTTGAAGAGTTGGCTTTTAAAATTTGGAAGGTTGTTCCGTAGAAAACAAAATTAGGTCCCATGTCTGTGAAACTTCCCATAGGACATTATTTGTCTAGAAGTAAGGGTTTTAAGCATCAATAGTTCCTTTTTTGGTACACCCGGTGGGACCTATTTAACCCTAACTTGTAGTCAAAGTATGAGCCGAAGGCCTATTACAAGGTTATTTGCAACACAAAATCTAGGTTTATTGCTACCACCTCTTGTGTTTGTAACTTGCCAAAGGGATGCAGGGCCAAGCACAACACAACAACCACCGCAAATGGCTGCTCCAAGACCACCTAGAAATTTTGTTGCATGGAATAGTGGCAACCCACTTATTTTTCCAGTAGCCCGGACTACTTGGGATCTTATTCCTACTAATTCCTTGAAGGAACTCCCCAAATTCACAGGGGAGGATTTTAAAAGTGCTACGAAACATCTTCAAAATGTAGCAAATGTCTACATAGTGCATCATGTTACAAAACAGAATGTAGTGTTAAGGCTGCTAGCTACCTCTTTCAAAGGGAAAGCTCTCGACTAGTACAAATCCTTGGTACCCAACTCCATTGCTACTTGGGACCAGCTTGGAGATGCATTCTTCAATTGGTTCAATGAGAAAGGAGACCAATCATCTCTCCTTTAACAACTAATTACTATCAAAAGATCCTTGCAAGAGGCTATTATAGATTTTAATACCAAGTTCCATAAGACTTGAAAAATAATCCTAGTTGTGGCCTGCCCGCCCGCAAGTATGACTATAGTTTTTTATCTCAAACCTTTCAACTCAAATATAACAGTGATGATCTAGTCACTTGGAGGCCAAACATTGTCGGACGCATATGGATTATGTGTCTGAAAACATCTTGATAGATGTTGGGAAGCTTCCCCTGTGATCGCCAATGCCTATGTTCCCCAAACTATTAGCGCCACCACAAGAGAATATCCCAATAACTTTGGAAGCAACACCCTCCATGCATGTGAATCCAACTGCTTAGATAGGCATAATAGCCTCATCATCACTAACTTCATAGATGAATGATATGAAGAATATCCTACAAAAATTCTCTAATGAAATAATAAATATCAAAAGGCAATAGACCATGCCTCCAAAGCCCCCTTTTCAAAATTATCAAGGTAGTAGACCACCATATCTGCACAACCAACATAACTAATGTCAGGGAAGGCAAAGGGCTAACCACTAGGTGCAGCCTGTAAATCAAATCATCCCAGTCAATACTCCTCTAGAGATGATCCTACCAAATCCACATAGAGAGTTGGTTGCAGACCAAATAATTTGGTGGACAACTCAAATTCATGGTTTTTCCCATGCAATGATGCACACACACCCTGAAATTTCCCTAGAGGCAATTTACAACAAAAATTTATCAAGCAAAGAAGAAAGGGGAATGCTCCTAATATATCCTCTTATGGATACTAGTCTCCAGGTGTTAAGAATGTTGTCCTGATGGCTCAAGTGTAGAGTATGTCTATAGAGAAAGAAGAAGAAATAGCCCCGAAACATGTTCTTTCCTCATAGTTGGAAGTCGAGGATGCGGTGTTCACAAATGAACCCCTCGTAACAAGAGCTCTACAGGTCTAGACAGACTACTACACACGCTCTAAAAAGAAGCCAACCAAAGCAAAATAAATTTTTGCAAGATTGAAGGTGACTTTTAGGAAAAATCCAGGCCCCCAACCATCACCTATGATATACCAAAAATAGGGTGATACAATGCAAAATCGAAGAAAAGAGCCCGAGGTTCGACCTTAAGGGTTGTTGACCATAGCCGAGCAATTGAAGAAGGCTCCAACCAATGTTTGTCTTTGGGACGTTCTAAAAATCTCTAAGCAAAAATCTATACTAAGGGAAGCATTAGAGGATCAAGAAAGGTTTGTGCATCAAGATAATCCTGTGCAAATTAATCCGCCAACCAAGCCAGCACAAACCAAAGGGAAAGAAGCCAACGGGAGCGTGCAACCTTAGGTTTCATCCACATTCGTCAACACCAAAGCAGGGGTAAGTAATACAAAACCCACCCCTTTTTATTTAACTCTCATTGTTGGAGATAAGTTGTTGCATAATTCCATGATTGATTTCAGCGTAAGCACTACGATGATACCCAAACAAATTGTGAATGTACTACAACTTCAGTATGAACCTTTGGATAAAGGGGTAATGTAGTTAGACAGGAAGAAGGTACAGACTGTAGCGGTCATCAGAGCTCCTCTCCTAACTTTGTATTCCTATCCTAGTATCACAATGCCCCAAGGTGGTGGTCATTGACATTCCGCTAGTCTTTAGACTATATTTATCAAGGGATTTCACATCCAAAATAGCGGATACTTATCCTTGGATTGGTCTCATTTGATCCCGAGGACCAAATATGGATTGAAAATGAAGGTGCTAGTAGAGCCATTTCACCCAAAACACATTGATGATGACACCATGATGAATTTTGAGGTTGTGCATACATCTTTCTCCAAGACGAAGATGTATTACGTAGAAATACTTGGAGAAGAAGCAATGATTGACAACATGACCTCAGAGGAGGAGGTCCTTATTAATGAGTTTATGAAGAATGATCCATTTGGGAACTTTGATGCCACCAATCTTGGGACGTATGTAATTCATGACAAGGACTAGGTCATCCTGGAGATCGTAAAGAATAAAGAGGATCATAGAAATGAGTTTGAAGTTGAGTAAAGTCAATGGAATTTGTATTTTGATGGCGCAAGATGCGAAAATGGTTCTAGAGCCGAAATACGCCAAGTGTCTCCCTCAGGAGTAGAGACTCTCAGAGCCTTCCACTTCCAATTCACTTGCACAAACAATGATGCAAAATATGAGGCCTTGGTTCATGGCCTAAGCCTTACTGAGTGCATGTGGGTGAAGTAGCTAAAAGTTTTCAGGGATTTTGAACTGGTAGTAAACAAGTGAGAGGAACCACATCCATAAAGAACGTTCACATGAGATCCTTGACATCAGGTGTGGGATTTAATTGAAGGCTTTGAAGCTTTCAATATTCAAATAATTCCAAGATCAAAGAACACAAAGGTAGACAAAATGGATTTGATTGGTTCGTAATTTGACCCGGTAACTGATCCGCTAAAAAATGTGAATATGGTGTGGGTTATTATCAGACCTACCATCTGAGACAATGACCAAAACTAGAAAGTGTTTGAAAGTGATGCTCAAATTGCCATATTTCTCCAAAAATTATGCAATTTTGTAGAGCAGTTGTAGCTGAAAATTGAGGAGGCCTATGGAGATCAAATTATATAGCTTAATTCTAATAAAATCTCAAAGGGATTGATCACCTTGGAGAATATGTTCAATTCTGATGATGCCAGGAGAGACAAAAGGAAGTTTGTTGCAAACAAAAATGATTACTATGAGCTTGATGTAGGAGGCAAAAGAAAAATAAAATTTGGGAAAGAAGTTTCCCAGAAAGATAAAGGTCGGTTGATATCCTTTTGTAATGATAATGAAGGGGTCGTAGCTTGGACCTACGATGACCTTAAAGGTATGACTGCAAGGTGATCCAACATACCATAGACTTGGTTGAGAAAGCTAAGCTAGTGCACCAAAGGCAAAGACCATTAAATCTAAAATTTGAGTCCCTCATGGCTCAAGAGCTAAGGAAATTGATAGATTCAAAGATCATGTACCCCATCAAGCACTTGACATGGGTGTCTAATCTAGTTTTTGTGAAGAAAAATAATGGCAAGATTAGACTCTGCATGGATTTCAAGGATTTGAACAAGGAATCCCTAAACGACCATTACCGCCTCCCCTCTATGGAACAAATCATCTAAATAGTTACGGGTTAAGAGATGTTCTTCTTGCTTGACGGTTTCTCCGACTATAACTAGGTATGGGTAAAGGAGGAAGATCAACATAAGTCCGCTTTCAGGTCACGAAGTGGGGAACCTTCACATATGCAAAGATTCCTTTCAGTCTCTCCAATGCAAGTTCTACCTTCCAACGGGCCGTGGATATAGCATTTCAGGGATTGATCAATATAATAATCCTTATCTACTTGGGTGGTCTCACAATGTTATCCAAGGAGGAAGACCACTTTGACCGCATGGAGAATTTTTCTCAAAGATGCCAAGAGTTTGGGATATCCCTGAACCCTAAGAAATGTGTCTTTATAGTACCTCAAGGCAAGCTACTAGGGTATATGGTATCTAGGGAAGGCATCTCCATTGACTCAGAGAGAGTGCAAGCTATAATAAATTTACCCCTACCTGTGAACAAAAAGGGAGTCCAATCTTTCCTTGGAAAGGTTAACTTTGTCAATAGGTTCATACGAAACTTTGCAAGTTTAGTGAGGCCCATCACCCTCATGTTAAAGAACGATTAGGTTTTCTAATGGACCATTAAGGGATGGATAACATTTGAAAAGATTAAAGATGCAATATCCATTGCTCTAATGCTAGTCAATCTTGATTTCTCTAAGGATTTTGTCATGTATGTTTATGGAAGTGAACATAGTTGGGCAGTTGTGTTAACTCGGAAACAGGATGAAAGAAAATGTGAACACCCCGTCGTGTTCTACTCCAAAACTTTGCGAGGATATGAAACTAAGAACAATTTCATTGAGAAACATGTCTTCACTATTGTTAAAGGCCTAAAAGAGTTCAGGCACTTAATGTCAAGAAATAAGATAATGGTATATGTATCATACCCCAGTGTCAGGGGGCATATCATGGAAGGGGAAATCATAGATAAAAGGGCCAACTGGATCACTAAGATCCTTGAATACGATATTGAAGTCAAACCAACCAAGGTAATTCAAGGTAGGGGACTTTGTGAATATCTGACATAATGCATGAATATCCCAGTAGAAGAGCATGATGCGCCAGAGACAGTTTTTATGAATCAGTATGAGACCGATAGGTCATGGGTTGCCAATAAGATTCGCTTCATGGAAACTAGTCGATACCTAGATAGTCTCCTCGCGCATAAGAGAAGGTTTTACAGGCTACAAGGAGCTAGTTATACACTAGTCCAATGGATCCTTTTCAAAAGAAATTTTGATTGTATCCTCCTCAAATATGTCAATAATTAGCAAGCCAAAAAGATTATGCAGGATATGCATTTCACCCGCTAGGTGGCTATTTCTCGACGAAGAAGCCATTAAGATCATGTGTGCAAGATATCATTGGCCAACCTTGTTTTTAGATTGCTTTCAAGCAACCAAAAAATGTCAACAATGCCAATTCTTCATAGGAAAGAGAAAGAGTTTGGTTATGCCTTTGAACCCGTTAGTGATCGATGAGGATTTTGTACAATGGGGATTGGACTTCATTGGGGTGATCAATCTTGTATCCAAAATGAGCCATAAATGAATACTTAAGGCCATAGATTATTTCACAAGATGGACAAAAGTAGTTCCTTTAAAAGAAGTGATCGGAAAGGTAATCCTCAACTTTCTAGAGGAATTGGTTTCAAGGTTCGACCCCTTGAAAAATGATCATATCTGATAATGCAAGGGCCTTCCTTAGTTCAAAGATCTTGGAATTTACACTCAAGAATGGTATTTTACTCAAAACTTCATCTAATTACTACTCTCAAGGGAACAGGTTAGCAGAATCAATGAATAAAGACCTCCTCGAGTTAGTCAAAAGAATGGGCTTAGATCAACAGAAAGAGTTGTACAAACACCTATGCACAACTCTATAGGTTGATTGGGTCACTCCCAAGCAAATATTAAAAATCTACCCAAATGAGTTAGTCTATGGGAAGGAAGTTGTGATGCCTATTTTGCTAGAAGTCCCTGCCTTGTAGATTTTTGAAACCTCTTGAAATCAAAGAGAACAGAGCTATGGAAGTTAGGTTGGCATAATTTTTTAGCTTCCAAGAAGAAAGGGAGTAGGTTAGTGATGTTATGTTTGGCCGCTAGCAGGTGGTGAAAAGATGGTTTGAAAAGAAAGCTTTTGACCTAAGCTTTAGCTTGGGGATTAGGTTTTAAAGTACGAGGAGAGGGTCGTGAGGCCATGTCAGCATGCAAAATTTGATTCGCTATGGAGAGGCCCTTTTTGTATCATTAGTTATCACCAAGACAACACATTTGAACTGGTCGATGAAGAAGGCAATGCCTTAGAAATTTTGGTTAACAAAATCCACTTGAAGCACTTCAATTGATTTATTTGCTTCATTTGTACATAGTTAGATAGTTTCCTCTTCCCATTGTTGTTTCCTATTTTGCTAAAGAAGTGTTGCCAACACATTATGTTGCCACCCTTTTGGCAGTTACCAAGTGTCCACACCTTGGCTCCCCTTATTTTGAAAGCCTCTGTGAAAGATAGTTATTTGCTCCACTCCTTCTGCATTTAATGCTAAAGGTGCTCTTTTTGCATGACTTCCCATAAAAATCTTGCCAAATTTTTGGGAAAAGCTCCTCAAGAATGTGCATTGTCCTTTTCATTAGTAAGTAATAGATTCCAAAAGGTTGCACAATGATAGCATCAAAAGGAAGTAATCAATAAATACCTATTCCTCTTCAAACATAACATTTTAATATCCTAAATAGTCTTGAACACGAGCTTAAGCAAATAAACCTTTAGCAAAGAGTTGAGCGAAGAAGTGAGTTCATACTCATAGATGGAGTCCAGTGAGCTATAGCTTTAGAGAGTAATGAAGCATATTTTAAAAAGAAGAAGACATGGAGCCTTCTAGATCTTCATCCAAATGTAAGTGTTCAAAGAAACAAGTCTCGCGGAACCCTAATCTATGGAGACCTTCTACCTGAATTTGAAGGGATTAAGTCATATGCTTCTTCGAATACACTACCAAGGACCCCCTTGTCGTTTGTAAGAACTTTTTCCAAAGGATCCTGTAGAGACAATGCCATGATCTATGATTGTGAAGATGAGATTTTTGATCCAAAGTTGTCTGATAACCTAAAACATTTGAGAGAGGTCACCCACACACACATGCTTGTGAAGGCCAGCAAGTGATACTTCGAGTCTTTCGACTGTAAACAATGGACTTCTACCTTAGCATAATATATGGTGCCTCATGTGCACCCATGTCTAGAACTCATCGCTCTCTATGCCTAGAGATAAGATGCAAAGGAAGGTGTCATCAGGGGAGACCAAATAGAAGTGGTAATTAGTGTAGCAAAGACCAAGGAGATGCTTTGCATCCCCTATAATGAGTTGGTAGACTTCTGCAATGAAGATTATCTACGAAGAGTATGGGTCACCCATGAACGGAAATTAGAGTTCTTGAATCTAGATATGTGTGCTAATAACACAGAGGTACCACCCCTGCCTATTTCTCTCTCATACTTTTAGGCTCCAGATATGAGGGATACATTTTCCATGTTAGCTTTCATTTTCAGGCTGGACTCTGATGACTAGGTCTATGATTTCCAACTGAGTACATCATTCCACCTGAAGATGGTACCTAGCGATAAGGCTTATTTGAATGATTTTCATAGACACTATTGCTAACTCCATTCACTACCAACCGATGCATTTTTCAGAGCATAATACTTTCAAGTATCCCTCTCTCCTCCTACATTTAATTCTTTCTCATAAAACTAAATTCCTGACTCCCGTCTTTCCAATAAATTCCACCGAAACAGATGTCTTCTTAAACAAATTAATCCCCATGTGTGTCTGGACCCACATCCTATCAATTACGTCAGACTACCATGAGTTTTCAGAATATTTCATGTGTTCAATTTTAACCAAACTCAGCCCAGCGCCCATTACCAATCGGATGACAGATGATCAACAGGATTGGATTAAGACCTCCAAGACTATATGTCGCCGATTCTTTGGGACCGACTGCACATTTATTAAGGTCCATGGCTTCAAAGATGAGTCATTCTGACCCCTGTACACACTCATGGACAGAGTGTTGGTTGTGAAGTTGGCTCGCTAGCTTAAAACGGTCGATGCAATATATGGCGTGGGTTGAAAGAAAAGGGCCATGCATGATTGTCCCTTTTCAAAAGGTGGTATTATAGTTAATAGACGAGGACAGGGGCGTCTACTTACATACAACATGGCCGAAATTGGCTTGGATTATATAAACAATCAATGGAGCTATGATCTAGATGGTTGCATATCCAATTTGATGGTTGGCATCCCTGTTGTCCATGAACCTCGACCTTTATTTGAGGAGAAGAAGTCGTTGGAGGATGATGACCCGCATAATTTTATTGACTTAGCATCATTTTTCAAGGATTCCTGCCACCCATGGGAGTCTTTTTACAAACAAGTGCAGAGTTTTGACCTTGTGAAGAAGATGACAAAAATGTTCATGTCAAAACTTAAAAACCTAGGATGGATTAGCAAAAAGATGGTGGACTAGCAAAAAGATGGAGGCCAAGCTCTGGAAGTACAGGAAAGAGATCAACTAGACAGAGGTTGAGGTCAAAACTCTTGATGCTAATGACCAATTTGAAATGATTTGGAATGAGTACTATCGAAAGGATGCCAGGGCTAAAGAAGAGGATTCAGTTGAAGAGGAGGAAGGGACTCCCTCCAACGATAAATAAGAGAGCCATGAGTTTCAAAGGTTGCAGGTGTCGCCCATCCCGCAACAACAATAGGTTGCTCTAGAGAAACCAAAGGCTGGTGCCAGTTAGTTTGGCACTAAGATGCAATTCCCTAGCTCTCCCCTCGAGTTCCAAATGAAGAAAAGAAAAAAACAACTGAAGTGAGGGCAGAGGGTGAAGCGAAAAAGGAAACCGGCGACAAACCTCTTGGTTTTGAGTTGCTGTGTGGTATGGATGAAGCCCTGAAATAAAAATACACTTCAGGGGTAGTCATTGCTGAGAAAATGGGATATGAAAAAGGAGGCCTAGGTGCACAAGGATAGGGCATGTGGAGGCTACTTGATATAATACCCATGAACCCCCACATTAAGTCAAGATTGGGCACTGATAAAAGAGCCCTAGGACTTTTAGGAGTAGGAGAGGCGGTTCATATTGTGGCAGTTTATGAACTGACCATTCAGAAGCCTCCACTTGTGGTTTCAATGCAAATGCCTCTTGTTGTTATGCAGATGCTACCAACCATCAGAGATGAGGTACACATCTCTCCCCCTCCTCTTTCTCCTGCATCATCTTTCTATGTCCCTTCAATGCCTCTCATTGTCTCCTCTGTGGTTTCCATCCTCATCCATCATGATTGCATGTTTTTTTTCCACCCCTCCACCTTCATCTGCCATACAAGTATCCATCACGATGCAATATCCTTCCACTCCCCCTTCATGCTTCCATCCTTCTTGCCTTCCACATTGCCCACTCGCCAACTCATTCCTAGAGGAACAATGTTCGTTGTTTCACAATAGAAAGTGACCATTCCATTCGGACTGCCACAAGGAGTCCCCTTTGTAGGGGAAGTTATTCAATTTCAAGAGCAATTCCATCAACATTGCGAGATTGTAAAGAAATCTCAATAAGCTTGGATAGAGAAAATAAGAGCAAAAGTAGCCAATGCTCCAGCAGTGCCACATATGCAAACCATGTTTGATCAAAAGCAAAAAGCTCTTATAATCACATATAAAACACCCAAGGTGACCAAGCCCTAAGGATGAATGATGCCTGCATATTACTCAACATGCATGGTCGGTTTGAACCTCAGCTAGGTGAGGCTAGTAGACAAGGTTGAACTCATATAAGAAATGTAGAAAGCCGTTATGACAAAATACGTCAAGTTCAACCATCAACTGGAGAAGGACTAGGAAATCACAAAAATGAAGGCTAACATTGACTGCTACAAAGCAGAAGCTAGAGCCAGGGACTTGGACCTCATGAGAATGAGAGTCAATTTGTTGAGCTGCATCACTCTTGAGAGCTTCTAGGTGGAGGTTAATCAAAGAACCCAGCTGCATATACAAGTAGCTAAATTAAAATGCTGAGTTGGAGGACTCGAAGAAGGCAATGGAAGCAACTCAGAGTCAACTGCAACAAAAAGAGATAGATCTCGCACAAGCCCATAAAGACCTTTCAGATTCATTGAGCGTGCAACAACAGATGCAACAACAAATGCGACAAGAATCCCAGGTCAAATGCAAAGAAATTGAACAACTAAAGTAGGAACTTGATAACCACCCTCAAACTGGAGATGTTCTCCCAATGGTCCAACAATTGTATGTATCTTATTAGGAGTGGATCATAAACTTGACTTTGCACTTGAAGCCAACACTTGGATTCATCACTAACTCACAATGATTGAGTGCTCAAGTCAATACATTTATAGAGTAGACTCTTGCTTTCATCTCCCCAAAGGTTGAAGATTCACAACTTCTAGTATAAAAGCTCTATAATGCAACTAATGAAATGCTCCAGGCAGTGGGGGTGATTGATCGAAGGAAGGCAACCAACAAGGTCAATGAATTCTTGAGCTGCAACAAAGTAGCCACCAAATGTAAAGCATATTTGGAGGTCTCGGAACATGTGCTCCAGTAAAGGAAGGGACACATTGAAAATTTGGTCTGGTTAGGATTCCCATCCCCATTCTTCCTTGATAGCACAGTCATCTCAAAGGATAAAATAAAGGGGCTATTGGTCACAAAGTAAAATGACCAGGCAACATTCATGAAACTAGGCCAAGTATCGAGTGTCTCCAAAGTGGAGACTATTTTATTGACCCTTGTGTAGCTCGAGTTTTAGGTGAGGTTGGCAATACAAAGCCTAAGAAACATCTCTTTCAAGGAGATAATTGATTTATATAGAGTTTTCAATGCTCTAAAGAAAAAACCTCAGCCCTCTGAAGAGGAATGTACGCCTTCGAATGCTGCCCTCAAAGGGCTGTAAGTGTTGAGAGATTCTCCTTTTTGCAGTTTTGTTTTTGTGGTGTGAAACAAAGATTTTAGGTTCTCCATCCACAGGCAGATTTCCCCGATAAGTCGCCATAACTGTGGATTAAATCCATTCTTTTGAGGAATGTGTGCCTTAGCGCTTAGTCGGGTGTGGTTGTAAGCCAAGCATCCACCTCTATTCTCCTCTTTATTTACCAGCTTTGGCGGTCTTCCCTTCATGAAAGGTTGCCCCATTACAAACACGTGGCGCTCCTATGCTCACCTGTTGCAAACATCACCCAAATTTCTTTTGGGGAAACACCATGGCGCCATGTGGTGGCATCGACGTTGTTGATACATTAAAGGTAGACAATTTCAAATTGGATCCTAGTTTCCACGTGGCATCACCACACACCACGAAGAGTGAAGGAATTCTCTTTGCAAGAAAAGGATGTGTCATTGGTTGAAGGTGCCACGACAAGTCAGACAAAGCATGCATCAACATTTGAAGGCCGCTAAGCATTAAGGTAATTCCATTCTTGAGATCTACAGATCACATATGGTGGTGCCAAAATATTTCTTTGATCTAATTCTATTGCCAAGCCTTCATGATGAAAACTTGTGTGAGACTAAAGGTGTCTTAGAGGCTCTAAGTGTCGGGCTTTCTTGACCTCGAGAGTCCAAGCCATGTAGGGTAGCGATGCGTATTTATTTAGGGATATTATCATCGTGAAGGGTTCAAAATTTGGTATTCAGGGGGTCCTATTAGTTCAATTATGTTTCCAACTTTAGTTCCTCTCTCGAGAAGATTTCATTTAACTATTTTTCAGAGAGAATAGATTGTAGATTTTAGTTCTAGAATAGAAATAGAAATAGTTTATTGTTTTCATTTCAAAGGCCTTAGCAGGTGCCCCTCATGATAAGGATTGAATATTTTGTATTGTGCTTTTGGGCCTTTGTAATTTGTTCTCCCCCAACAATGAAGAGGATGTGGTGTTTTGTGCCAAACTGTGTGAACTTAATATCCGTCTATTATTTGTGATTCCCTACTTTTATAGTATAAGCTTTCATAAATATTATAGACTTTGAATCATGCAAGAACTCTTTTAATTGTCTCTAATGTTTTGATCTATATTATGCAAGTTAGTAGTGAGTATCAAATGTGTTTTCGACGTATCGCCTTAGTTTTATTTCAAATTTTCTTGCTTTCCCTCTTCCCTTTTCCTCTCAAAGCAGTTGAAAAGCCAACTTCTAAAATCTCAAATTTTGTTTCACAAACAACAAAATTAGGTCCCACACCTGTGAAACTTTGCATAGGACATTATTTGCCTAGAAGTGAGGGTTTTAAGCATCAACTATTATAAATAATGGATCAAATGTGACAAACATGCAAAATGGAAGAGTCGAGCAAAATTTGACATTATAGATTTGAGTCCTAACACCATTTATATGCATTATCAAAATATGGAACTATAAGAACAACATCTAGAGGGTTTTTGAAGCGCATACCTGATGAAACTCTTTTAGAACAAACTTGTGAGGCTTCTTCACATGTGACACCATTAGTTGGTCCAATACCAACTACTTCAACATGTTAACAACTAACTTAGGGCGCTATTGTGAAGCAAGGTAAATACCTAAAGAGTTAAAACCTAATCGTTTTGTAATAAATGTAGGTACGATACAAATATCCTGCAAGAATATTAGAAATTAGCGTGATTGAACAAAATGTAGGGCAGAGGAGCTAGTAGTTGTGCAGGGTATACTAGTTGTGTAGTCAATTGTGATTATAATACCCAGTCTTACCACATATTTATACTATATATTGTAAATAAATAGTCCAAATGTAAATAAAAAAGTAACCAAATGTTGATCAAAAGTGGACCCATACTTGAACACACGAGAACCTTTGAATGTTATATGAAAAAACATAAATACATTCATGAAGAAGTGAAATAAGTATTTTTCTGTCTCAAATAAAATATCATAACTATCCACTATAAGTGTGTCATTTAAAAAATAAAATGCTCATTTAATAAAATAAGACACTCATTTAAACAAGTATTGTTCTTATGTGTACAACTATTGGAGTAGCAATGTACAAGCACTAGAGTATTTTATATTAATAGTTTGTCGTATCACAAATATAAAAGGTGAGCACAATAAATACCTTGTATTTTTCCATTAAATGTGAAGGATTTTCAAAAAGTTATAGTGTTCAACTATTGGTCCATTTTTGTTTGATATAAGTTGTATTTTAAACAAGAGTTGTGTTGCAACTGGAGTCCTTGCCTAAAGGAAACGTTCATGGTTTTTGCTTATGCATAGAGAATTGCAATAAACACACAAGGCATTAATTGATATTGAACAAAGGAGAATCAACACACAAAAAACCCAACGCTTCCAACAAAGTCTCCTCGACTGCCATGACATTTAATACATTAACTATGCATTGAGTCCTTCAGTACTCACTAGCTCGACAACAAAGCTGTACAATTTGCATTTAATGGCTAAATATTCCCCAAAATTTAAAGCTTGCATAATTTGCATTGAAACATTAGGAACAACTTAAAATTTTCCCTAAGTTTTTTTTCTTCTAATTTTAATAAAAAAATCAAAAAACCCCTAGCAAAAATACAGGGGCCAATGAGAAAAAAGAAAAAAATTGACAAAAAATGCCATTTTAAAAATAAAACACTCCAAACAATAGGAAAAACTATTTATTTGTTTGTTGGCACGATTTTCAAAGACCAAATTAATTGACAATAGCCACCAGGTGAAAAACACAAGTCTCCGCCTAAAGACATGGACTAATAATTATGTGTTGTTTTTATAACAACAAATATTTTTTTTGTGTTCAACTATTGGTCCATATGTGTTGAATATAAAAACTAGAGATATCAAAGATTTATGGTTACCAATAAGTATTTAGTCCATTTAAGTTGCATATTAATTTTATTTTAAATAAAAATATGATATTTTACCAGCAACAAATGATATTTGTTTGTTCAACTATTGGGGGTCACATGATTAATTTTGGTTGAATCTTTAAAAAATCAAATTTTAAACATTTCTCAATAGATGTGTTGATATGGTGAGTTGCATGATGAGTCACACCTCCAACCCTTAGTTATAGATAGGTAAGAGACCACTCCACATCTAAAAAAAACGAATGTTCTATTATATTCCAATCAATCCTACATGGTGACAAAGTTAGCCCACACGACTAGTGACCCCTCTCCCCTACTATAAAATCACCCCTTATGAAAAACTCTTAAATTTCATCACTCATGACTTTGAATTTTTTTAAATAACCCTTACCATAGAACCATAGCCTTAGTTCTTTTCCAGCCAACCAGGCTCACATACCCTTTAAAAAGGCTTTGCAGCAATCATATCGTTTCATTTCAAATTCGCGAACAGCGCAAAAGATTATCCCGCCAAGCTGCTTTCCCAATGGAAGAAGAAATGAGCGCACATTGCTTCAATTCCGACCTCCCATCGCTTTCTGATGGTAAATTTTGCTCACTTCATTTTCTATAATCAAATGCCTTGATTCATGCGCTTTTGCACCATTTTAGATTTTCTTATAAGCATAATTTTCGCCCGTTCCTTTTAACGCCGGTAAACAACAAAATTATGGTAAATTTTTCTGTCACCTTTCTAATTTCCTGTAATCATTGCAGATCTATAATTTTTAACTATAATTTTGTTAATCGTGCGAATATTATCGGAGTTATTGTCAAAATTTTGAGGTTTTCAGCCGGTTTTTCTGCCTCATGTTTGCAATAGCTTTATAAATTTAGTTGATAATTTATCATTTAGATGAAAATTGTTAAGTATTTTGAAATGGCGAGCCAGGTTAATTTTCTTTAAATATTTGGTAGAATTTAGTGCAAAGAAATACGAACATCAATGAATACGGCATTTGAGATTGATATTTTATTTCCCTCCTCGCTGGATCGCGTATACTTGGCTAGCTAATCAACTTTTTCGATGTTAAAAATTTCACGCACTCGACTTAAATCAGGGTAGCTTTAGCGAGGAATACATTAAAGCATTGTGGATTTTAGTCTACTTTGTGTTTTAATAGAGCTAGAGTTATTATCCCGAAAATTTAGCTGTAATTTGATCTAATTATTTCCTGTAATACTAATAATCAATAATCACAAGGTAAACATCAACCAAATTAAAGGTCAGTTTTCTTAAAAAATCCAGGATCGTTTATGGTTTCTGAATTACGTCAGAAGGTCCTGGAAAGTCCACATTCTCCCAAAGTTGGTGATAAGGACGAAACCCAGGGTTACAAAATTTAAACATAAATGGAAGGAATTATATTGGCTTAACACCTTAATGACTTGGTCATAGTGCATGATTTTGACTGATTTGGTGCTTCCTTTGGTCTTAGTGAATCTACCTCCCCATTATTAGACATTCTTCAGCTTTCAGACTATGAGTTCACATTCTTGGGTTGAATCCGTTGGTGCAGAAGTGACCCACGTCATTTCTATGTGTGGATTTGACTCTCTTGTTCAAAATTTAAATTTCTCCCTGGGCAGTCAACTAGCTTCCAATTAATTGTTATTCATTGTTTTCTGCACCAAAGCTTTCAAATTATTCGTATAAGTCAAGTATAAAAAGACACCTCCCTTTGGACATTTGCATCACCCATCCTTTGGACAACCCCACCACATCTCTTTGTCACAAAGGATCACTCCCTAATTGTTATTTAGCTTTCCACATTAGTTATTGCATCAACACATGGCAAAAACCTAGCTCGTTAACTTCTTATAACCCAACTACAGATTAATTGCTCAATAAAATTCACATAATAGAATCAAAACAATTTATCTATCTGATTTATAACAACTAATACACTAGGTTAATTAATAGCTAATAACAACGGAAGCAAAAATAACAAGAAGCCAATCATAGATACACAATAACATTGAATTACCCAGGAAACCCCAGTATGGGGAAAAACTTGCAAATGTTGGATCTTCTACTTAGCCTAACAACAAATTTTCCTTACAAAATACAATTCTAGTTTGCTACAACAATGATACATATATAGTTTTGCTGATTTACATCAACGTGCAAGAGAAAAGAAACTTTCCTTACATAACTTGGCCTAACTTACACATAAGATCGCTCTTGGTGTTATCTCCCCCTCACAAACCTGGAAACATTCTATTAATGAATTAAAAAAAAATGTTGTTGCTAAATATCCAACTCGAGTTAGCAACTCCACTCCACACTCCACCTTTCGAGCTACAAAAAATGAACACTCCCTCTTAGTGAGGAAGGTGTTCTACACAACACCCAACTTATCCTTGAAGAATACAAACTTACTTTTCATCAAGGCCTTGGTCAAGATATTTGTTATTTGTTCGTCCGTAGGAATGTATTGGAGCTTCATTGTCCTCTTCTCCACACAATCTCTGATGAAGTGGTATTTGATCGTAATGTGCTTTGACTTGTCATGAAACACTGGATTCTCAGAGAGTTTGATACAACTTTGATTATCAAAGTAAATGAGCCCAGCTAGAAGTTCTTGAAGCCAGATAGCCTCACATGTAGCCATACTGGTTGCCATACACTCGACCTCCGCAAAACTCAGTGCAATTGACTTTTGTTTCCTATTGTACCAAGAGACTGCTCCTGAACCCAAATTGAAATTGCACCCTGAAGTGCTCTTCCGGTCAGTTGTATTGCTTGCCCAATCTGCATCGGTGAACGCCTCGAGCTTCACTCTATCCTGCTGAACATACTTCAGCCCATAATCAATTGTGCCTCAGAGATACCTCAAAACATGCTTCGTAGCTATCCAGTGCACACGCTTAGGTCCCACCATAAATTGTCTCAGAGAGTTCACTGCAAAACAAATGTTTGGCTTGATGTTGACTAGATACATAAGAGCCTATCAACTATTTGTATAAAGTTGGGTCCACTGCCTCTGATCTGGAAGCATCAATCTTCTTCCAGTTGGTCACAAGTGGCGTGGACATGGGCTTACAATTCTCCATCCTAAATCACTTCAGGATATTAATCAAGTACTTCCCTTGTCCAAGGAAGATCTCTCCCTCTTTCTGCCACAACTCCTATCCCAGAAAGTAGTGCATCAACCCCAAATCCTTCATCTCAAACTCTCCTGCAAGATCTCGCTTGTAGTGAGCTATGAGCTCCTCGGACCATGTGAGAAACAAATCATCAACATACAACACCGATATGAGAAGTTTTCCCTTCACCTGAACATAGTACAAGTTTGGATCTGCCTCACTCTTGATAAAGCCCACACTCTGCAAGTAACTGTCAATACGTGAATACCACACCCTGGGAGCCTGCTTGAGCCCATACAGTGCTCTTTTTAACTTGCATACATGAGAATCCCTCCCATGTGCTTCAAATCCTTGTGGCTGTTCTATGTAAATCTCTTTCTCAATCACTCTATTGATGAAGGTCATCTTTACATCCATTTGGTGAATCCAACAACCCATCTGTGCTGCTACAAAAATGATAGCTCTTACGGATGAGTACGTGGCTATCGGAGCTAAAGTCTCGTCATAGTCGATCCCTTCCTTCTGAGAAAACCCCTTAGCCACAAATCAGGCTTTGAACTTTTCCACACTACCATCTACAACATGCTTAATCTTATACAAACATCTCGAGCCCACCACAGACTTACCTTTTGGCCGTGGTACTACCTCCCACACGCTATTCTTCATGATGGAAGAATACTCTTCCACCATGGCATCCCTCCATACTTGGTGCATGGACGCCTCCTGAAAGCTAGAAGACTCCACTTCAATTAATTCACTCATAAGTGCCACATACTCAGAATAACGTCTAGGAGCCTTTCTTTGTCTGATTGAATCTTGTGGATCACCAACATATTCCTGGGCCTCTCTAAGTGTCTGCTCAGCCACCTTGTTTCTCCTCTTCTTGATAATAGGAATTTGAGGTTGAGGAATTATTTTTTCCTCCTTCTGATCAACCTGCTTGACTTGCTTGTTGTGCTCTCCAACTTGCATGATTGAAGTCTAAGGAATTTGTGCTGCCTCAATCATGGGTGAGAGAGCTCCTCCTCATTGATCAAGTTGCTAGACTTTTGAAGAGCCTTCTCTTCCTCAAACTTCACATCTCTGCAAACAACTATTTTCCTGAGGGCAAGAATGTAAACCCAATAGGCCTTAAAAGTTTCGCTGTAATGTCCCCTTTCTAGTCAATGGTTCGAGGGACAAGGTTAACCTATTACTATAGTTCCCGTAGGCTAACAGGATGATTAGGGGATCGTTCTGAGGAGTTTCAAGACTTGTTCCTTGATACTTACTTTTTTTAGTAACATTAGGGTCACTAACGACACACCTGCAGTTGCTTGCTAAAAAAGGGAAATATTTTCTACAAAAGTCAAAGTCAAAGTCAAAGTCATAGGAAGTCAATGTCAAAGTTAGACTCGGCAGACTCCAGAGTATCGACAGACTCCAGCTCTATGGTGGGATATTGATCCCGAGGACGTGGCCTAGGTAGATGAGGAGGAGACAACTGAGGGTTTGGTTGGGGTTCCGTTGGTTGAGGAGGAGCATCACAGTGGCAGTGACTCAGAGGATGACTTTGATTTTGATGCGGTTATGAGGGATGATTAGGGGCAGCAGTGCTCTTTGACTTTGTTTATTCTGTATTCATTACTGACATTGTATTTTGATTTTCATAACAAACTTGAAAACTATATGGCAGCAATGTAGCCTTTGGGCATTTTGATATAAGTTTATAAATTATAACTTGGAGGTTGTTTCATGATTCGTGTATGTTAATTTTGAATGCGTATTGAGTATTGGCATAATGTTGGACACAAATGTTATATGTTAGTGTTCTATAATGTGTATTATGCATGCCTTATCCATGTTATCATATGAATATTTAAATTTTCCCTATATTTTTATATAGTCGTCCCCTGCCGTCCCTAATTTTGGCCTCAAAAATCGGAAACTTGGGGACTCGTCCCGCCATCCCCTGCCGTCCCTGTCCCGGAAACTTGGGGTAACCTTGATTAAAATCGATTTCCATAGTTCGATATCTCATGAATTGATTTATTCATTGACTTTGATATTTTGAAAATAATGTCCTCATTAAACTTATGAGATATATCAATTCCTAATTCATTTCAAAATATATATTTAATTATATATTTATATATTTACATTATAGTTTTATTTACTTTACCATATATATATATATATATGTTTTGGTAAGACTATAATATATATATTTATATAATATTAAATATATATATATACATATAAACATATATATACATGTACATATTTATTCATTGAATACATATATTGCGAGCCAGTCAACATACTTTCCATATATATATATATATATATATATATATCTATGTATATGTGTATACATGTGTATATGTAAATTCCATGACAATATTATAATAATATTATATCCACAGATAATAGGTAGCATGTGTATGTATATACATGTGTATAACCGTATATACCTTCGTGTACATGTATGTGTATGTATACCATGTCGACACATACATATGGGCATATTCGTTTTCCGATCATACGTCTGTATCACCATGTTTATACATGTATACATAATGTATATATGTGTATACATACCCACTCAACCTATACACATATCCATTCATGTTTTTCACACATCGATCACAGAACAGCAAGTCAGGTATACAAATAAACATCACTCACAAAGCACAAAGAAGTAATCGGACTCTTTAAGCCTATGGATGACTTATCAAGACCAACTTATCTGACTCAGTTTCTCCAAACCCTTAGTGATGTGTGTGTATGCTCAAATAGTTCACATTACTGGTTAACTGACCAAGCTCCTCTCCCGAGTGATACTTCCCCTCCCTCTGGAGAATGAACGTTTTCCTGCAACCACTAGCACACACCTTTAGCATCCTCATCTATACAAATATCTTCAGGTTAAAATAACATGTTTCATTAACCTCCTATTCACATATATGCAGTATTTCACCATGAATTACATCAATTGAGATAACATCAAATGAAACAACGTCAAATGAGATAACATACACATTGATAACAAGGTACAAGCATCTCCAAATTTCACATTACATTCATTTTTACCCTATATATTACTAGCAAATAGTAACCTCACAATTTGGGATGTAACAAGGGCTGATTTTGTCAATTGCATCCTTCTAAATTTGAAACTAAAAATCAGCATTCTTTTGCTTTCTTGAATGGCCAATAGGCTCAAGGAAATAAGGGTCTGCCTCAAATGTGAAAATTTCATTGATAAGTGTGTTGTTCTAATGTCCAACTGCCCATCCATGAAAATATAGTAGCCTATTTTCATTCACATTGGCCTTAGACCCGCCAATAACAATTAAACATTTTGTAGAGTTTTTGTCAAGAATGGAGGTTTTCAATTTGGTTTCTCTAGGAGGAACATACAAAAATTGGTTCAATTAAAGTTCAAATCTTGTGTCTATTCTCCTTGGAAACATCTTGGAAATATTGATGCTATTTTTGGGATGTTTCTAGGATGAACCCATGACAAAATTCAGTTGAAACTTTAACTTATCCTAAACTTTATCCAATCTATTTTTAATCACTCAACCTAAGCCCACCACTTCTAAACCCTAAAGTAAACCAAGAAAAAATTATAACTCCAAACTATTTTTCTTTTTTTTGCACTTTTCTTTTAGGATTAGAGCTAAACTACTTGCAACTACCTCAAGGATTCACTTCATTCTCCATTCCTATGCCATTAAGTTTGTTTTTTCCGTCGACAAAGAGTGAATATCTTGCATCTTGTTGTAATGAACCGAGGGATGATTTGGATGCTTTAGGCAGAGAACAAATTCATGATTAATTCATATAGTTCTTGACTACTTTTGACCATTGATGTATTTGAACAAATGATATGAATTGTAATTGATAAACTCATGATATATGGAATTATGTAGTCTTATGTTAATGCTTGTGTATTTTAACGTTAACTATGCTCACAACATTGAAATAATGATAATTTTTCTTATTATATTTTATATTTTATTTAGGCATTTCTAGGAGGAACTTAGTGTCCCAAAAAAAATAGAATTACTTGCACTTGTCCAATTTCTTGGTAATTTAGGTGCTAATGAACTAATGGATGATTTGATGCTCTTGGTGGAGAGAAAATTGATGCTTTTAATGTAGTTCTTGACTATGACTAATTGACCATTGATTAATTTTGAATTCCTTGTACGAATTATGAGTTATAAACCTATGATATTTTTAATGTGGTTTCTATGAATTTTTAATTATTTTAATGCTGATTGTACACAACTTTAAAATTATGGTCATTTGTTTTTATATTTTTATAATTTATGTAAGAACATTTCCTAGACAAATTATACCCAAGGACCTAAAGAATCAGCATTTCCCTCATCCATTTCTTGGTTGAACTTAAATTTATTTTAATGCTGATTGTACACATCATAGTTGAAAAACAGTAAAACTTCAACTTGGCAATAACTTTGCAGGCCCAAATTTTTTAAAAACTCGAGACTTGACAAAAACTCGGCAATTTTGTTGAACATTTGAAAAATATATAATTTTTAAAAATATTCTTTAAAAACACACATATATACTAAATATGTAGAATATATTATTGATTTCTATCATATATAAATCAAAATTTGAGTTTAATACACATCATACTTCATAGACCCAAAAACAAGCTCAACCTCTGAATACATATGAATTTCAAGTTTTGATATCAATGAAAATTATAAATCATAAATTTCGTTTACGACTAAAGCTCAAAAAAGTTTGTTTTCGCTGTGTTGGTGTTGCTGAAGTAGATGGTACAACTGTGATATCCTCATCCATAGTGATAGGATCAAATTGTGTATGTGAGGAACTTGCCCCCAATGGTTGACCAACCTTGCCTCTTGCCTCCTCATATGCTGCCACTTTCGCTTCCCATTCAGCTGCCTCCCTCTCTAAATCAGCTAACTCGTCATCAGTTAACAATGGATCCACATCAACATCATTAGGCTCAACAATCCAATTTGAATATAAATCCTTATCATCAAGGTCAAGTGCTTCATGTGAACCTTGCCCTTGTACCTTCTTTTCATGCAACTGAGGGTTGTACCACACATAGACAAGGTCATTCAAGCACTTTTGAGTCAACCTATTGTGCTTCTTTGTGTGAATGGCCTCAAAAACTCTTGCAGTCATGACCAGTGGGTCTTACTAGATTGCCTAGTCATGCAGCCAAAGACATATAGTTTGCAAAATAACACATTCACCACAAAACTCAAAACACTTTATTCATGTGTAGGAATACATTTTGGTAAAATGCCTTCATTGGCGTTGGCTCTCAAGCCTTACAACTTCACCTACATCTACCTAACAAGCTCCCTCTAGCTTCTGCTCATAGAAATCTTTTAACTTTGCACAACAACTTTACAACCTTTGTAAAAGACTCCCAAAATGAGTTAAAATTTCTTGGTTAAAGCATATAAATGGAGTATAGGCAATTAACCCATGTCCAAGCATGATATGACACGTGTCAAGTCTCCATTCGCCCTTAGGATTGACATGCAAGTACTTAAAACCAGTGTTCCATGGGGTTTCGGGGATGGGGATGGAGGGATGGCAGGGGATGCCTTTCGAGGATGTAGCAACGAGGGGTCTAAGTTTGGGGGTGGTAGGGGGACGACGGCGGGAGGGTGGGAGGGTGCTGAAATACATATAATACTTGAAAAAATAGTTATAAAAAGATGTATAAGTATAAGAATTATACATCTTGGAGACAACTAGGAGTCCCCTAGACATCTTGAGGACACCCCAGCATCCTCGAAATCCTAGCGGCATCTTGGAGATAGCGACATTGGTGGTGGGATGGTGGCATTGGTGGTGGGCTAGGGGGAGGACGTCTCCCCAAAGTCCCCAAGTCTCTGAGATGTCCTCGTTGAGGAAATGTTTGCGTTTCCTCGACGAGGACATCTCAGAGACTTGGGGACTTTGGGGGGACGTCCTCCCACTAGCCCACCACCAGTGTTGCTGTCTCCAAGATGCTGCTAGGACTTTGAGGATGCTGGGGTGTCCTCAAGACGTCTAGGGGACTCCTAGTTGTCTCCAAGATGTATAATTCTTATACTTATACATCTTTTTATAACTATTTTTTCAAGTACTATATGTATTTCAGCACTCTCGCCATCATCCCTTTGTCGCCCCCCTGCCGCCCCCAAACTTAGACCCCCCATCCTTGCGTCCCCTACTGTACCCTTGTCCCCGTCCTCGAAACCCCGTGGAACATTGGTAATGCCTTTATTTGGTTGAAATATCAGGAAGCATTAATTTTTGAAAATTGTAATCAATTCCCTCATTGAGTTTGTCATTCCTAACAAAAATACATGCTTGTATAAAAATATTTAAATGCAGTTTGCTCCTTATGATTTTGATCGTCACTTATCAATCTCTTTTTAAAAGTCAACAAAGACTGTTTGTGGCAAAAGTGTGTGTTTGTATTTATTTTCTTGTATTATGGAATCAATGAGGTGGATAATTATGTAAGCAAGGTCACTCTCTGTTTGATTAGCATTTGACTTCTGAGTTCTGACATTAACAAAATAGACTGTGACATTGGTGAGGCAAGAGGACTATTATTTCAATTTTATAATTGAATCTTAACTTCATTGAATGCTCTTTGATGGCTATTAGTGCTACTACCTGCTGTAAACTGCCCTTTACTGCTGCTGACCCTTGTTCATGCAATAATATGCTATAATCGACTTCTCTTTGATTCTATGCATGTTGTTGAATGATACTATGGAGTTTGGATGATTGTCATAATGGCTCCGCGTCTTAGGAAAACTACCGATCTGTCCTTTAGCAGTGAAGTTGATTGATTCTTTTTGTATGTCTGTAATTCATTTCTTAAAGAGTTTACTAATTTTTTATGTTGTCTCCCTTTTGCTAGGTTTCATTTGTATCTTTCTAAAAGAATGTGGCTTATGCAAGTAAAATTTTAAATAATTGGTGGCAAACCAAAAGGATCCTTGCTAGAAACATGGGACACCAGGTGTTGGGCAAGGAGAGGTTATTTGTATCCATTGCACTAAGCCTATGAACGGTGGCATAAATAGACTCAAATATCACCTTGCATGGATCTCTTGTTGAGATGTTACGCCATGTACAGTAGCAAGTCCAGAGGTTGAGAGGGAGGCAAAAGAACTCCTTGCAGCATATGAAGGAAAGCAGATAAAAAGAGAACAGCAAAGGCAATGGCAACCCCAATCCCAAATTTCAGTTCTACAAGATCATAGGGAGATATGGGGGGCTCTTCTTCCATTGGGCCATGGATACAAAGATCGGGAAGTGTGGGCAGCCATAGTTCTAGCTTTTTTGTTACTAGTAACACTCTTGGTGTGCAACTGTCATTGGAAGGTACTACATGGAATAGAGAATCGCAACATGAGGCAAAGTTGGCACGTCCAAGATTTTGGTACTACAATAATATTTTGTTCAATGTTGCTTCTAGTCCTTGTTGGGAGTAATTGGTCAATGCATTGACCATGGCAAGTATGGGGTTCAAGGCCCCAAGTCGTCATGGGTTGAGTGGGCCATTATTGCAAGATGAGGTCCAAAACACACGCAAAAATTTCACACTTTCTTGATGATTGCGGAACTTTTGGGGTGATCCAAATGCCTATCAGATCCCCGCAATCCATGTGATTCATCCTAAAGGAGTTTATTGCGAGACTTTCATGTTGTTTGGACCTATCCATGTACCAATCAAACTTTTGCAATTTCCCTTTCCCCTATTTTCCTGCAACTCAAAGAGTGTTGGCTTTCTTACTTTTTCTTTGGCAATTTGTGAAACCTTCCTTTGACTCCGGATAATATCCGATTAGCCCTAAAATCTCCACAATTCCCTTTGTGCCGGATTTCTCCAAATTAACCTATTGTTGAAGAACTTTTCAGCAATGTGGATATTATCCACATACCCCTTGAAATCATGCAACATCCTAGACCCCTCAAATCTTCATAACTTTTCCTTTAGGCTTATTCTCCCTCAAGATCAAGCAATTGTGGAGCTTTCTAGTCAAGCAGATATATCCCTATACCTCTCGGATTTCTGCAACTACTGCCAAAATGCAAATTTTTGCCAGAAAACGACAAAGTGACAGTTTTTAGTTGATTAATTTCCCACTAAGAAGTTTGTAGTACATAATTTGATATAAAATATTGATGAGTTATGCATTATAATATCAGTAATTTTTTATGCTGTGATCAATTACTTACAGGCAATGTAGCTACAGGCTACAACGATGCTGCTCTTTTCTAAACTTAGAACTAGAAGTATGAGACTAATATAACCAAATATAGTGAACAAAAAGATTTAACTGAAAATGGAAAAACTCTCTTTTCTTAGTCTTTTTGGTACTTAAAAAATTGTATCCTCTCCATGACTGACTGAGTATGGTCTCATAATGCAGCCTCCTATATGCAGGTTCGAGTCTTGCAGAGTGTATACAGTATATTAATTACATCTTATTGAAAAGAATTGGATGTGATTGAGATTAACCATATCTATAATCTCCTACAATATATGACTTTCAAATTAATATTGGCCATATCTCTAGTTTTTCAACCCTGGTACACATAACTAATTGATAAAGATTGTCCCAGCCCAATTTGGGCTTGCAACTTATGTTGTCATTTTTCTAGTTTCAGTTATAATTGAGTACAATATGTTTCCTTTCTATTAAATCTAGTACAGCTGCTGGGTAGAAAATGGGTAGATTATTTTCACAAAATTAATATTAGGTTGCACATGTATTTTGAACTCGTACACTTTCTCAAGAGGGTGTAGATGTCAATTGTGATTTGTGTGAAGTATTTAACCAAATTCTTGTACTGTGGTTTGAGGGTGAACAAAGGTTTTCATTTGTCTCTTCTATATGATTATCTTTAACATATATTCCATCTTGCAAATTTAATCTGTGCAAGAGGCCTATTGCTTTCATATTTTACATTTTTCTGGGTTCCCTAGAGCAATTGCTGACAATATTACTTAGCTTTCAGGTTACTCTTTTTATTCTAGCTTTATCTAAGTTTGTCTTTTGTCACTCTTTGGAAAAAGTGACAAAAAAACCCTGTAACACCAAGTTTTACAAGGGTGCTGTCCCTCTGAACTGCAGAGAGAACCTGTCAATCCTGGTTTCTTACAGAAGAATCTATCTTGTCACCACTTTCCATTGGGCAAGAGTCAAATTTCCATCAAAGGTTTCAATTGAGATGTGTTAACACAAAGGACCCATCAATTTTTTCACCCATTTGCCTAAACTTCAGCCTCTTGTAGAACCATAGTAAACCATATAAAGGTAAAAAAAATTGTCCTTGAAGCACAATGCCCAATATTTTCTGATAGCTGTATTTTATTGCTTACAGGAGTGGGAAAGCTTTGCAAGGAACCATCTAAGAGGTTTTTTGTAGAGAAAATTGGCATTAAAGAAACAGCAGAAACATACAAAGGTAAATTACATATCTTAATAATACTTGCTTTCTACCAAAAAGACGAAGAGACAATTCTCTAAGGCCAAATTTACTCATGTTCTTTTCCATTTTTTGCCCTCAGCATTTGTAAATGAATTCTGGGAACACTCTGATTCAGAGAGTTATAGCCCCATATCAGCTGATAAGTACTCAAATAAATCCATCCATTAGTTCATTTTAATTTAAATTTTTAAGAGAAGCTGATCTGGTTTATATCTACTTGAAGTGGATTACATGCCTTTTGTTAACTTTTGGGCTGCTCAACTTGAACATACACAGGCAAATCAAGCTCATTATAGCAAAGATCAAGCAAAAAATAAGAGCTGGGTTAAACTTGAAAACTTTTCAGAAACTAGATGAATCTATGACTTCTATCTTTTGTATCCTTAATGAGTTACATACAAAATTAAAAAAGCAGAGGTAAGTTCCCCCTGTTTTGAATTCTTGAATGCCATATTTGCATCTTCTAAAGGATTTATTATTCAAAGCATGATGTAAGAAACTATAATTTATAACAACATTGATTACAATGATGCAGGATTGAGGCTACTAGGAATGGCAGTTCTGTTTTGAAAAAGATGGAACGTGTTTGCAAGGTAAGCATTGGAGACTATTTGTTCAATAGTTCTAAGGAAGCAGATTTTAGGCGACAGCGAAGGTATTAAACTCTGGTGGATGCATTTGGATTTCAAATTCAATCCAACATTATAGAGGATAAGAAGAGCTTCAGTTAAAATCCAATATGGATTCTGGAATTGTAGTATAGTACTTTGCTTTTAAGGCTATGGCGTTCATAATTTTCTCTCTACAAGCATGTTTGTTCTGCATGTTAATGATAAGTTGTTTCCAACAAGTAATGTCTTTCCAGATCAACTGTTGCAGGAAATTTTGTTTGCAATGCAAGAGCAAACTGATATGCAGCGACATCAGTTCAAAGACCTCCAATTTGATCTTCTAGAAATAAAAAGTATGATGCAGACTATGGCAACAGTAAAATGTCAGTGCCCATTTCTTTGCTTCTGAAGACTAGTTAATGGCAGTTAATTTTAACAAATGTCATATACGATCTCATGATGATATGTATGGTTTTTATTGCAGATAAAACTTGCCCTTGTTTCTCTTCAGAGAAGGTTTGTGTTTGACTTGATTTTTGTTTTGTCTGTCAGAAAATTCTTTTGAAAAGACATTATAATAATGCTACAGAAGGTTATCTAAAGATTTTGGACATGCTTCAGGAATGCACAAAGTATTCTGTCGTAGAATCAAAATTAATGAAAATCAATTCCTCAAAACAACACATAGACAATGAAAACAGGAAAATTTCAACTCAAGAAGACAAGGATGTTAAAGATGACGAATTCCCGGAAGGATTTCTTGGTTTCCAAGAAATTTCATTGCAGGAACATCATATTCATGGTTTACAGCAGGCTGCATGTCACATTTCTCCAGTTCATTCTTGTAGAATGGATGAGAATTTGGTGGTAATTAATGAAAATGCAATAAATTTTCTTCAAAAGGATGGTGAAACAAGGAAGCCATGGAACGCTAAGATGACAGACAATGCAGAAACTACCATGCCATGTATACATTGCAATGATGGAACCAATGTGCTGGATTATATGCCACCCAATGCTTGTCCCCCTGAAATCTGGAAGGGAAACATTTTTTTTGTGAAGAAACAGGAAAACACCCCCCATCTTTCTATTGAAGAGCGAAGTTCCAGAAAATGCAAGAATTTGCGAAATTGTGGTAGCATTTCAAACATTCTGATGCCTCAAACCAGTAGAGGATCAATAAATGATATCGATTGTAATAAGGAGAATATGCATTACAATGGCTTGGGGACAGAGGTATCATCTTCAGCAGAGCATTGTAATAGATATAACATCATTGAACCATCACAAGCTTATGAATGCATGAATGAGTTTGACAAGGACATAATTAGAGAAGAGACGGGGAAAGACGTGGATTTGATGGACATTCTTGGCAACAGATTTCCAGAATCTCCAGTAAACAAGGATAATGTTTTGAATTCAAATACAGCTGAGAAGCAGAGATCAAATACGGCAGATCAGACATATGCTTTTAAGGAACATTATACAGAAGAACAACCTAGTATGGAGGAGAAGAAAGTAAAACTAGATGAAGTACAAGTCTCTGGTAAAAAGAACCATTGTCCTTCTAGAAAGAGGGTCAGGTGCCAAGTTGCATGGTTGAGACGGCCATCTCATCGGTTTAATGAATTAGAAGTAGAATGCCTGGTCTCTGCTGTTGAAAAGTTTGGAACTGGAAGGTACCCTTGCTCAAAATATCCAACTTGTATTTATAATAGGATATCGAGCAGAAAGTTTGATGCCATCCTTTCTTGTAGAATGTGAACTATTATATTTTTAAATTAACAGATTACATGGATTTCTTTTTTTTTTTTTACGAGCTCTTTCCAATATGAAAATTCAGATAGCATTTATTTTTAACACGAAAGAGGGACATTTGATGAGACTTGTAATAATAGTTGATGCACAGAAAAAATTATCATAGTAATTGTGGTCTCCTAAATAAAATGTAACTTTTTAACGTCTAAAGGTTGTTCTTGGTTTTGTCTAATGTGACACCAAAATACTTATGCTGTTTTAATCTCCAGGTGGCGAGATATTAAAGAAATGTATTTTTCTACCTTTAAGTTCCGCACTGCAACAGACTTAAAGGCTTGTTTCCTCTCTCAACTCTTAATTACTTTCATGATTTATGTAGTTTATGTTTTGATCATGCTTGGTGTTTACTTTTGCATGATAAAATGCAGGATAAATGGAGATCTCTGCTCCACTCTGCTATGCGTTTCTCAATTAACAAGAATTTCCGGACCACTATCCCAGTGAACGTTTTGAAACGAGTATATTCAGTTCATGTGAAAGGACACTGACAACAAGGAAGCAGGTAGAGACCCCCAAAGTTCTCGAATCATTTAGCAAAAAATTCCTTCTGCTTGAAGGCCAGTTATTTTTAATTTCTTCTTCATTAAGAGACTGCTTTTGCCAGGACCTTGAGTCAAGTTAGACGTTCTATTCTAAAATAAGCTAAAATGACCAGGAAGATCATTTCATAAATCATTTGTTTTAGGTTCGTATTTGACTTGTACTTTCTATGAAAATCTAAGGTATAGCGATATGTTAATAAAACTTTGTTAAAAATTCAGTCATGGATTCCTCAAAGCTAAATATCAATTAGGTCATGGATCATTCACATGGCTTTGATACCATTTTATCAGTGGGACTCATCATAAGGCTTACATGTTTAGAGATAAAAGATAGCTGCTGGAAAATCTCTTTGAAGTTTAGTCAAAATCATCACAATGTTGATAAAATGATATAATGAGCCAGTGTTATTTTAAAAAGTTTGGATAGTTTTTGCATCACTCTTTTGTTGCTCAAAATGTGTGGGTGTTTAATTTTTTTGTGCGATTTTCCCAAATTACATTTTTGCTACCCACCAGGCTTATTGGGAAGTCCATGCCAACCTGGCCAGACCACATCCTCATCTTAGCAATGCTAGCTTCACTTCATGTTGCGTCATGTCAGATAACACATCTAAGGCTTGTTCCATGCAAGCAAACCTGCCTGCATAGCATCTTACTTGGGAGACAATCTGTCACTCCTACAGGAAGGTAAACTGTTTATAGTTTCTGAAGCCAAACCATTTCATAATCACTTCGATGTATTTGTCCTAATAATTGATATATATGTTGCATATGATATTTTTGTTTTTCATTTTTCATTTTCTTGTTTGTGGAAGTTTTACTCAATTTTGCAAGAGATCTTGGGTGCTCAAAAAGCCTTGACGTCTTGGTCGACTTAAGGCCCTCCCAATTAATAATAAGGTTTTCTAGAATGTATCTTCCCTTAAGAAAACTTGTTTGAGACCAAGGAATCACTTGAGGTAGAATTTTCCTTAGCTTGATAGTCAACAACTCAGCTAAATTTTGTATGATACATTATGCAGTGTGATGAGTCTACAATTTTTATTAAGGGTTTTGTCAACATCTTTTTGCAAAAGTTTTTATCATTCTTCTCCTAATGTCCCACAATGGAATGTTTCATTGTACACCTCTAGAAGGTCCTTTGCAGCCCAATTGGAGTATTTAAAATGTGACAAAGGAGAGCCTGAGGCTCCACCACCACAAATTAATTATTCATCTTCGACATACATTATTACATTCTATGACTTTCTAAAGCCATTCAACTTCCAAATACCTAATAACTAACTAACAACTAACTTTTTAACTAATAACTAACATCTAATTAATAAGTTAACATTAACATGCTAATTTATTATTTATTACATTATATATAACTATTATTCTATGTCATGCATTACTAAATTCTTCACACCTCCTTTAAGTGCTGACATAGGAACTTTATTCTAGCATTGTATCAAGTTATCAACAATTGCTTTGGTCAGTCATTGCCTCACATCTTCCAAATTGCCATTGAGATCCACCTGTTTCATATTTTCCCTCCTTCAATGAATGAACTCAAAATCTCCTTGAATAATAGTTTCCACGAATAATGTCTCCAACTTCTCCGCCCATTGTACAAATATTTCAAAAAATATTAATTTCCCTTTTTTTGCGAAAAAATATTTTCTTGACAGACAAATACATCCTCATTTCTCAAAAAATACACTTATCCAATTATAGAAAAATTAGGAGTCCTGTATAATTATATGAATGACCTCAATATGTCCTTCAATGTGTTATTGACTAAAAATTGATTACAAACAATGGCATCAATAAAAATATAAAAGACATTATACAATGTAATATTTGGTCTGAATCACCTCTTTGTGCATTTCCTTCACATAGGTTTTGATCACAAGATCCCACTTTACAAAGACCTTGAAATTGCTTCTATGTCTAGTCACTCAGTTTGCAATGCCACGTACAACATAATTGTTTGTAATAAATAAAAATGAATTTTTCTATGAGAGAAACTAAAACAATGATGACCAAAATCTCTCTTTGGATGGGTTTCCAATTTGAGACGAATACATTCACAAAACTGCATTTGAATCCCAAAAAGTGCATGGTAGATTTTCATACTCTTTTATTTCTTCAAGGCGCTTTGCTAATGCTTCAAGAGTGCCAAATAAAATACCACTTAAACTCTTGACATAGAATGCATTTGCATGCTCTTTGGATTGCATTCCACACGATAGATGATAGAATAATAGACTATATCCATTCAATGCCTTTAAACACAAATCATAACTCGTATGCTTGCTCAAGGTCAATATCTTATCATCCACATAAAACTTTGATAGGGATTTTAGCAAATTTCAATTCCAATGCCCTTAATATGACCGAGAAATCATTCCCATTGACAAAGAAACGAGACTAGCGAGTTGCTACATATGCATTTATTTTGGTAGGTTCCAAACCATGCTTTTGAGATTTGCTTGCAACTATTATAACAGCAAATATTGGGGATATTTTCAACTGAAAAATGTGATTTTTCGTCATAATCTTCTTGGTATATTGCATGGAGGTCAACACTTTCAATGGTGTAATCGGTGACTCCTCTAAAGATCCAACGTTTCCGATGATTTCTTTTAACATCATAGAGATTTCTATTAAATTATATAAAACAAATGGAAGGCACAACCTTTCATCTCCACAAAGACATCTTTTAGGGCTTTGAAATACTATTGTAGCAATGGAAAAATGCAGCTGAAATACAAAATTTGATGTACATTTTTTTTTTTGGATTTTTAATATGAATATGGACAAAATAGAGCGAAAATGATGAAATGAGTGAATAATATGGAAAGATAATAGAAACCAAATGCAGATGGATGATGAAGTCATAGATTTGCATGTGGTACACATTACATCTCTATTGACAAAATCACAAGAATGGTGGATGGATAACAATGGCTATTGCACGTGGTCTTCATTGCATCACTATTGTGAGCATCCTTGCGGAATAGAGGCAATCGAACAAAAGGAAAATAAAGAGATCCAAGACACTCGTGATTCTATATTGGAAATGCAACAAAGGATAGTCGAAGGCTCCAACACAACAAATTAATTATTGATCTTCAACACATTATTACATTCTATGGCTTATAAAGCAATTCAACTTCCAACTAATCGATAGCTAATTAACAATTAACATCTTAATAAATAACTAACACCTAATGAATAAGTTAACATTAGCATGCTAATTTATTATTTATAACATTATATATAACTATTATTCTATCATGCACTATTGAATTCCTAAGATGGAGTTCTTATAGAATTCAACTGGGAAACCATCATTGTTTAGCACTTGTCATTTTAGGGTGATATGATCTTGATCAATTTCCCTCTCTGTTTGCCTCATTATTGAGTATCTTGGGGATAATATTGCAACAAAGTTCCCTATTTTCACAGTTTTCTCATGAATACATTTGAAGTGAACAAACTTTAGGAGTGAAATTTATTAGTTGTCTTATCACACTCATTAGATATTTGACCAATCTTTTCCCTATTAAATTTAGCCTTGGGCAAATTAAAGAAATGCTTAGTACCTTTCTCATCACTTCTTATTTGGCCCTAATTTTTAACCCTTTGGAGACATAGTTTTAGTAGCATCTCCTTTGATGCTTGCTTTTGTTTATAGGGATTTGTATGTTAACATTGCTTGGATTCTCCTACAATTTTTCTTTACTTGTGATCAATTTTTCTTCATGGTTCCTAGTCCAATTTCTCCTTATATATGCTTTAGTTATCCCCAGGATCCTAAAAAGATCCACTAGGCATTAGTGCACATATTCCATTTGGAGGTAATAGATACATTGATTTCTTGACCTCGTATGAAATACCTCAACATTTTTGCAGTATTGATGAAATCATTACCTTTCAATAGGTTAGAGTTTGATTTGAATAGACCCTTCTCTTTATATATATATATATATATATATATATATATATATATATATGAAATAGATCTTAGCTTTAGTAGGGTGATGATTAGATAAGGTGTATGACTTAGCAATAAAATCATTATTTGTGTTACGGATCCTAAAGTTGAACACACTTGTTTATATAGAGTAATATAATCTATGCAATTTGGTACATAGATTTTTGCCCCACTCTACTAGTTACACCATGTGTACCATATCCCTTTATTTCACCCTTAATGTTATCCAAAGGTTATCTAAGATTGAGTAATCTTTTCATTTTTTGTAATGTCCCCTTTTCCTAGGCAGTGGTCAATCGTGGTGGTTAGCCTATCAGTTGGGTTCTCGTAGGCTAACACAGTGGATAGGGAGCTCTTTCGGGGGTCTTGTGACCTTTTGGGAAGTTTGCATGGCGTTTTAGGAGCTTGGAGCCAGTCTCCTATTTTTTAGGAAGGGATTGATAGTTCACCTGTGACCACCTAGAGCTTGTGGAGCCTGACAGGGGGCCTTATGAGCCATTTTAGATGATCAGAGACAATTTCCTACTTTTTAGGAGACTAGCAGTTGGCTTGCTTTGTTCATACATTGCCCCGGGATCAATTCCAGCATGAGTTTCTAGTTGGAGTGATCACGTGATGGTCTCAACATGAAAGATGAAATATTAAAGTGTTAACTTTAATATTTTAATTTAATAAAGTAAAGCGTTTAATTCTTAAGTCATTTTATAATATTTTGATAAAGTGATTATTTAAATGGGACTTTATTATTATAGGTGATATAAGAGTTAAATGGAAATTAATAAAGTGATCTATTTAATGATGCTTTATTAATTTATTCTATTAAAAGGGAGACATAAGGATTTTATTAAAAAGGGATTTAAATGATTCTAAAAGTATACTATATAATATGAGTAAAAGTGTCATTTTAAAAGGGGAGATATACTTGATTTTTAAAGTATACTTTATATTATGAAGTTGTGCACCAAATTAAAAGAAATTAAAAGTAAGTTGAATGAAATGGAATTTATAAGTGAATTTGAGGTGAATTGTAAAAGGGCATTTTGGAATTCATTTCATTCATTCATTCAAAACTTATGCAAATTATCAAAGCTTTTGTGTGGAGGAGAAACAAGGGTACCTTGCTGCAATTCAGTCTTTGAGAACAAAAATCTCTTAGATTAAGCATTCTACAGGTGTGAAATACCACCCAAAGTTCGCTCTTTTGGTGGCTTCAAACAAAGTTCACATTTGCGCACAATTGGAGTGATTATCACAAAAAAAATAGGAGTTTGAATAGCAAATCAGTTTACAGTCAAAGGCAAACGTTGTTGATTGCATACAACTTCTGTGCTAGGCTGAAACGCCTAAGGTTTCAACACTATTCTTACACCATTGTGGGCGGCTGGGTCTTGGCTTTCATTGTGCAAAGTTTTCGAGGTGGAGAAATCTGATTGTTGAAGGAGGCATTCAGAACAAGGGTTTCCAGTTTGCTGGTTTCTATTACAACACTTTGACAAAGTGGCAAACATTTTTTGGGTATGTTGGATTTAGATATGAGATGGTATTTTATGATTTGGGTTTTTATAATCGAGAAAATCTCAGTATTCTGATTGTAATAAAATTTTGGAAATTTTCAGCTAGTTGTGGCATTGATAAATGTGAAATTTCTGATTATGCATTTGTTGAAAGTTCTTTAGTTTTTTGCACTTTATTTATGTTTAAAAGCATTCAAAAACATTTCCAAAACACAAATAAATCAATCAGCCATACAAACATAAAACAAAGATAGGCAAAATAAAAAAGTAAATATCCTATCAAGGGTGGGATATTTTAGTGGTGTAATATCCCACCCGTGATAGGATATTTACTTTTCTGATTTTGCCTTGTTTTTTGTTTGTATGACTAATTGATTTGTTTGTGTTTTGACAATAATTTTGAATGCTTTTAAACATAAATAAAGTTCAGAAAACTAAAGAACTTTCAACAAATGCATAATCATAAATTTCACATTTATCAATGCCACAACTAGTTGGAAAATTCGAGAATTTTATTACAATGAGAATATTGAGATTTTCTCAATTATAACAACCCAGTTCATAAAATACCATCTAATATCTAAAAAATAATACCCAGAAAATGTTTGTCACTTTGTCAAACTGCTGTAATAGAAACCAACAAACTAGAAACCCTTGTTCTAAACGCCTCCTTCAATAATCAGATTTCTCCACCTTGAAAACTTTGCACAATGAAAGCCAAGACCCAACCGCCCACAATGGTGTAAGAATAGTATTGAAACCTTAGGCGTTTAAGCCTAGAGACAACATGCCTTACACGGAAGTTGTACGACCCAACAATGGTGAAATGTACGACCTCTAGGAAATGACATGCCAAATAGAAATGGATGCAAACAACACTAAATACAATCAACAATGTTTGCTTTTGACTGTAAAATGATCTGCTATTCAAACCCTTGAATTTTTTTGTGATAATCACTCCAATTGTGCGCAAATGTGACCTTTGTTTGAAGCCACCTGAAGAGCAAACTTTGGGTGGTATTTCACACCTGTAGAATGCTTAATATGAGAGAGTTTCGTTCTCAAAGACTGAATTACAGCAAGGTACCCTTGTTTCTCCTCCACACAAAAACTCTGATAATTTGCATAAGTTTTGAATATATGAATGAAATGAATTCCAAAATGCCTTTTTATAATTCACCTCAAATTCACTTATAAATTCCATTTCATTCAATTTACTTTTAATTTAGTGCACCACTTCATAATATAAAGTATACTTAAAAAATGATGTACGTCTCCCCTTTTAAAACGACACTTTAACTCATATTATAAAGTATACTTTTAGAATCATTTAAATCCCTTTTTAATAAAGTTCTTATGTCTCCCTTTTAATATAATAAATTAATAAAGCATCATTAAATAGATCACTTTATTAATTTCCATTTAACCCTTATATCACCTATAATAATAAAGTCCTCTTTAAATAATCACTTTATTAAAATATTATAAAGTGACTTAAGAATTAATCACTTTACTTTATTAAATTAAAATATTAAAGTTAACACTTTAATATTTCATCTTTTATGGTGAGACCATCACCTGATCACTCCAATTGGAAACTGATGTTGCAATTGATCTCGGGGTGATGTCTAAACAAATCAAGCCAATTGCCAGTCTCCTAAAAACTAGGGATTCCCCTAAAAAGTTGGAAACTGTCTCTAATCATCCGAAATGGCTCATAAGACCCCCTGCCAGGCTCCACAAGCTTCGGGTGGTTACAGGTGAATTGTCAGTCCCTTCCTAAAAAATAGGAGATTAGCTCCAAGCTCTTGAAATGCCACATAGACTTCCGAAAAGGTCACAAGACCCCCGAGAGAGCTCCCTATCCACCATGTTAGGCTATAAGTACCCAACTGATAGGCTAACCACCATGACTGTCCACTGCCTAAGGAAAGGGTACATTGCATTTTTTCCCAATAAACCCTCTCATCATCCTTCCATCCAAATCTAGTGCCCTTCCTTATCGCACTCATTTTCAACTATGTTTGAGTCACTAGCCACAATAAGAGGGATATTAGGAAGATTAGAAACCATCTAATTCCATAGCTCAAATCTCTTTCTATAATCCTTAGAAGCATACAAAGAATAAATGCCATAGTTTAATTCCTCATTGTTAATTACAACCCAATACAACTTGTTGTAGGTAGGGCATCTAGAACTAGTAACAAATTGGGCCTATTTCTCTATAAGCAAGAAAATCAAGCTTCCCTTTCCCTTATCATGGATAGTGCTAAACTTAAAAGAGTTTTTTCAAATGAAATTTATTGCACACTCAAAAGAGAACCCTATAGATTTGACTTCTTGGAGAAGTATGCTATCAATGATATGGATGCTATTGCAAAACATTCTAAATATAGATTTACTGTCCTAAGCTTCAACACCCCTCACATTCTAGCCAACACATTTGATTTTCATTTAGATTGGGAAGGTGGGTTGGGGGCACATAATTTGGAGCCTTTGAGAAGTCTTTTAAAGCGATGGGACATTTTCTCTTGTTTGATTTTTTTGTCCTACCCAACCCATTTTGTTGTTTAATGAATTTCTTTTTTATTTCATTACCTTTATCCTCTCCTAAAAGGGAACTTTCTTTTATCAAGTTGCTTGATCTCTTTACAAGCATCCTTTTTAGAGTTGTTCACATCCAAGGCTTCTATAATATTGTTGGTCGCCAATTAAACTTTAGCATTTTAGAACCACCTACATATCTTGTTTGGGAACTTGGTGGATTAACCTTTAGATCTATGGTCTTTTGTAGCAGTTGAATTTCTTGGGGGGCACCTAGGGGGAGTTTAAGACCATCAAGAACCATATTAAGAGTATAGTTATTGTCTATGTCGATAATAGTATCTAGTTTTTCAACCACACCATCATTTTGTTTAGTTGAGGCACAAATGACCTTGTATTCTATTGAGGATTCAATCTCATTTTCATTGTGTAATACTTCCTCGTCTTCTATCTTATCAATTATATCCTCTTCTATCTTATCAATTATATCCTCATCCTTTGGCTCTACAAAGTTATTCACATTGGGATTTATTTTAGGTACCATTTTAGTTTTAGGAGCCAAAAGGTGACAATCTCTTCTCAAATGCTCATCCATTTAACAAAAAATATAGCATGATAGTCCCTCCAATTTTTTAATATTAATATTTTATTTATTTATTTGATAATAGAGTACATTAGAAAAATCAACTTTTAGGTTTAATGACATTATGGCTCGTGCATTCATATGGGCCAATGTTAATTTGATTTATTCTTCTTGAAGGACCTCCCCCAAGGGTTTCAATGCAAATTTGAGAAAATACCATAGTTGTGGGTGTACATTCAACCCATTTAGGTGTAGACATAATTGCTAAATCTTTCGGTTCAATATAAGGGTTTTAGGACAATCCTCTAAAAACCTACCTTTCATTTTCAGTAATTTTATTTTTAATACTCTATTCTATATGTCAAAACTTTTGAAAACCATGGATAGATCAATATATATCATTCTACAAAAGGAAACATAAATGCCTAATTTTTTCTTGTGCATAGAAGCAATCTATGGAGAACACACACTTATACTGAGAGGGGGGGTGAATTAGTATAAGACAAAAAAAATATTTTTCAAAACTTAACCACAAAAGCAATGATATCCAAAATACTCAAGATCAATATAAACAAGAACACATGATTTGCGTGGAAATCCTTGCAAAAGAAAACCACGACAAAATATTGCTTGACATTAAAATCTCTTACAATCTTTGTAGGCACCAACCTACAAGAGACACCAATCCCCTCTTATACAATTTGTGAGAACCAAGCCACCAGAGACACCAATCCCCGCTTGTAGAATTTGTTGGAGACACCAATCCTCACAATTGAGCACCAACCCATTGGAGACACCAATCCTCACAATTGAGCACCAACCCAATAAGAGACACTAATCTCTTGTTAAGGCACCGACCTTGTATGCAACATGATCACTATCTTCTTGTGAATGTCCACTTCAATAGATGATGAACAATCACATTCAAATCAACAAATTCTTCCCTTCAAATCTATTTATATTCTTCTTTATAAATTTGCCATAAACCCCTCTTGAATTTTTGCATAAACTTCTTTATATCTGCATGATCTCTTCTCACAAATCTACTATAAACTCTTCTCTTAAATCTACATGTATACCTCTTACAATGATTTTCTTCTTATATTTCCATATGTTGATCTGTAGATGTACATATGGTATTTTTCTTTTATCCTCACACACTCCTTTGTAATGTCCCCTTTTTTGGGTTCTATTGCACTATAGTTGGCTCTGACCTTCTTGGTGTGTGTTAGCCTTATTAGAGGGGTTATTTGATGTTACTAGTGAGCTCAGATGATCTAAGAGACTTAAATGTCACTTTTTGATGTTATTTCAAACTTCTGGTGTGTTCTCCAAGAATTTGGGAGAGAGTGTCTATTCATAGTAAGTCACTCGGTCGGGTTTGTTTATCATCATTCATCATCGGTATAACTCTTGCATAGTCGGTTTTCAATTTCGATGCATTTAGACCATTTTCGCAATTTGGATGTAATATTGAGCTATATTTAATTAATTTTACTAAGGTTGCTAATTTAATTAAAATATTTTAATGGGCACCTTAATGTTATAGCTCGTTGAAACTAGGATGGAAAGTTTGAAATGTCAGGATGCTGATAAAGTGACTTTGGGTGCTGGGAATAATTAAATAATGAAATAAATCACTTTTCGGGGATATAAGTCTTATTTAAATAATAAAGTAATTTTATATTGTTTTTTTTGGAAAGTTCCCCGGAAATGTTGTAAAAGGAGTTTTGTGAGCTCATTTGCATTATTCTGAATATTGTTTATTTCTCTTTGGAGATTTGTTCTTGTGGTCAGATTTCTCATCAGAGGGATGAAAACCCCAATGAATTTCTTGATGGACAAAAACTTGAAAAGTGGTGCAATTCTAACTAGGGATCGACGGTGTGCTAAAGATTTGGGATTTGGGGACGAAAACCCTAAGATTTCGTTTGAGCAATTTCACATAGAAATTATCTTTGTGTTGAATGTGTGCGAATAAGGGTTTAGAGTAGAACAATTTATCTAAATTGGTTTTACATGTTGTTAGATGTGTTGGTACAAAGTTATTTAATTTACAAGCAAATATACACTTATAAGTGGTGTGTGCTAGAAGTGAAGAAATAAAAAAAAGTGTGTAGTGTGTGCAAGTGGGTATGAGTAGTGATTTTGTGCTCTGAGTGCATGTGAAATAAAAAAAGATTAAGATTTTAATGTCTTTGGCTAAGCCGAAGACCAACCGTACCATCTCACATTTCCTTCCAAAGGCGTCATACACTTCCTATATTCTTCACTAATGAGAAATTGATGCATGAAGAAGGCATTAAGCCAACCTTGGTTCCAATGCAACCACAAATGGAGTATGAAAAGTCAACACAACTTTAAGGAGTTGCAATATTTAATAAAGCTACCATACCATATTCAAAGATAGTCGTACCATTTGGGAGGTTGTTGTACAACTTGTTGGTTGTTTTTAATGAACCAAACTTGGTCTCATCAATTGTCTATGAATTTGCCATAATTCAATGATCAACAATTGTGAGGATTGGCCAACGACTAGATGAAAGCTTACTAGGCTTTCCCTCTGCACTTTGGGCTCTACAAAACCCAGGAGGGTGATCCCTACAATGTAGCTAATGATACTCTTGTGCCATTTATCATAGACATTGTAAATAACAAATACATTCTCATAGATTACAAATTAGATGAAATCCTTCAAGAACCTGGCAAATTCTTTAACAAATAATCATCTAAAGTAGAGAATGGACGACCTCCCATGAAATATTAAAACAATTTAAGGTGTATGAATGATTTTCTATAAGATTTTTTTTTTTTGAAAGGCAAGGTCAATTCAATGACTTCAAAGTTAACCAAATTAATAGAACAATGCCTTATCCATTGGGTAACAAATTCAAATATGAAATAACTATAATACAACAATGAGTAAGCTCAACATTTACAGACTATTGTGATATTGCATTACAATAAAACAACTCAAATCTCTTAGAACAAAAACTACTTATCAAATCCTTATACTTAATCATACAAACCTATGATTCCATTACAACATGTTATTTAATTCCTTGAATTAAAGCAAAGATAAAATCATACATTCAACCAAACGATTGAAGACCAATAAAAGGATCCTTGATCATTTTATTAATAATTCATATGACAAAATACAAAAGGAGAGAATCAATTTTGGAATGTGCACTTTCTCATTCAAATGCCATCACTATTGTAAAACCATTATGCCTATTACAAACTCAAATTCATACCTAAGACTCAACACTAACTCTATTCCTTTGTGCTTGCATTGCAAAATTCTTTATAATGAGTTCAAAACTTCACCAACCAAAGACTCGTACAATTGGCCTTGAATTCCCTTTTATAAGAACAAGGGAGCAAACAAGCTTTAGGCCAAATTGCAAATTTAGTCACATTTACATTTGACTTACATTTCAATTTCATTTCAAACATCCCCAAATCAATTATATTTGCATTTTGAGAGGGGTAAATCCATATAAGACAAATTTCCTTTTCATATTGTTGGAGAAAATACTTCCCACCCTCCAAAGGGCATCTTTCATCATTGCATTAGCACCATCCGTGAGCAAAACATCTTTTTCACGAGAAAAATTATATTCCACGTGCACACTAAGACTACAAAACTTAAAACATGAAAGCAATAAAAGGGAGAAGCACAAACCATGTCCACATCAACATGCCCTGTCATCAACTTCATAACTGAGAGGAGATAATATTTTACAATACTTCATCCAAGGCTTAATTTGTAAAATTTTCAAGCCATGTATTATACTCCTCTTTAGTAGGCCATTGTGTATCGAACAATCCTTGGACCTTAGTGTTGTGTTGATTGTATCTGCCATCAATTAATACTCGGGCCTCTTTAACAAATGCATCCATACGCACCTCAATTCTTGTCATGTTATCAATAATAACATTCAACATGGTATAATCTGTGAGGTTGATTGGTCTCTTCAAATGTGGGAGCAGATTTCCCAACGCATCCTTCCAAGCAGTGAACTCCTTCAACTCACCTTCATCATTTAGTATCTTGGGCATTCCATGCCCCTCCATGTCTCAGAACATTTTCAATTTGTTTTGTAGCTGCACACCCAAATTTCCATGATATGCTGATATTCCACCTAACAGGTCCACTGCCTTCAACAAATCTGGAATGTTTGTTGGAGCTTCAGGACCATCTTTCATATTAGGCATCATCTCTTTGAGTGCTCCAACTCTCGCACTCCATTTACTCCATTCATTTTGAAAAGCATTTTAAACTAGACTATACTTCTCGTGGGCTTCATGGATGCTCTTGTAAGTTTCCCAATCAGTGTCAGATTTGCATACTAATTTGGAAACTCTATGCTTCAGAATATCATCAAAAATGTTGTCAGCAACCTTGGGAGTTTCCTCTTTTACCTTCTTGACATTATCCTTTTCAACTCCCAACTCTCCCTTCAATTGATTGATCCTTAATGATAAGGTTTCTCTATCCTGAGATGATAATTTTGAGGAAGAAGAAGGGGAAGGCAATGCCTTTATTGATAGGTCTGCATGCACAATATTTCTCATCTTGTTGCACTCATCTAGGAGAGTATTATAGCTATTCAACAATTTGTCATACTTTTTTCTATGAGATTTGTGCAGTATTTGCACTCAACATGGTAGCATGCACAGTCAGCTTTGAAGCCTGAATGGGGGCAATGCTAGAGGCTCTTTTCACCACAATTGAACCAATAACTTCTTCAATTGATTTCACCACTTCACTTTTTCCAATATTAGGTGCCACTGACCAAATTGCAAGGGTATGCAATTTGGGACTAATCTAAACCAACGATATGATTGTCAAAGTGTTCTTTAGATACTGAGGCCTCTGGATCCTTCCTGATTGCATCAAGTGCAATGGTAGAGGTAAGGTTCTACCTAGGTAATAACATCATATCACTTTCTTTGACAATTTTTATGGCCTCAACAGGATTGATTGTTGCTATCTCAACCATTGCCTTCTCCTCCTCTGCCTTTTTTGCCTCCTCTTGGTGTGAGGGGTCCACACTAGCCCTAGCATCTTCAATTCTCTTTTTGATTTCCTGGCTCTTGGATTGAACTACAAACTCTTTGAATTCCTTGGTTTGAACAAATTAATCATCAACAAGGAGCTCATCACAGGCCTTGACCCTGGGATCATCATCTACCTCTTCATCATATTGCCATTTGACAACTCTATCCATCAGAACAAAAGAGTCAAGAGCATATTTTATTTGAGGGGAAGGGAACCTCCTTTCCACCTCTTGATCACTAGGCACATGCTCTGCAGATTGCTCATCTCCAATTAACTCAATAGTAGAGTACTCAACTATAGGGTTGCCTCCTTCACCAACCTCCAAAGGTTGTTCCTGAATATTCTGAGCCTATTGTTCCTCTTTGAGGACTTGTGCCTTATCTGTGGCCTCCTTGACCTTTGCCTTGAATTCACCACTTTGGTAATCCTTTAATTTGGTCATGGCCTTCTCAAACGGATTCTCGATGACATCATAGGGACTAACATAAAATGAATTTCTCTTCAATATCATAAATGGCAATCCACTCCTTCCTGGAAGTGACTGCACCATCAGTTGTTAAATTTTTGATTATATCATTAGTGTACAAGAAATGGTGGGAGAATCCAGACAAACCCTTTTTTTATTTGCATCATTGAAAAACCCTTCAAGGTCATAATTCCTCACCTCATCAACCGATAGTTTGAGGTTGCTCAACGTTATACCAAATTTTTCATAACCCTCCTTTGCAGCAGCAATGAAATAGCCAAAGGAGCACTGTGGGGTTATCACTTAACCTTTCCTTGGAATTCTGAAATGTTCCTTATCCATAAAATCCAACTACCACATAATTTCCATAAATGCAAGTCTATCAAAAACATACACAGTTAAGCAATGAGGTGCAACCTTGGCTCCATAAGCTCTGGTCAAAGTGTAACGGGAATGCAAAAACCAATCACCCCAATTGTGACCCTCCGTTGTTCCTTGTCTAAGCTCATGAGGGTGTAGAATCTCCCTTATAACATTTGAAACTCTATATATAGGTGCAACTCCCAAACTCTCCAAGATGCCAAACTTTAAAACATTGCAAAAAGTAAGATAATTTGAATGTGGGCAATTTTGATCCCAAATATGACTTCAATCCAACCAACCTCTCATGCATTTTTTCTGCAATATATGCTGCATAATCAAACCCTCTATTTGAATTCTAGTTTTGGATATCAATAATAATTACTAGCAGTGCAATAGGTATCCTCTCATCAAATCTATAAGCCAACACCTGATCCAAACAACAGTAGGTGTTTTTGAAGTAGTTCTCGAATTCATCACAATCAAAAGGTTCCAAGTCCTTGGGACTGAAAGCCACCTTGTCTCCTTTCCTATGCCTAGAAAGCACATGCTTTCTGTATCCATACTTGTTCTGCTCGTAATCCTTGCACAACTCAGAGAAATTAATGCTGATAGTAGAGTTAGGGTTTAGTTTGAAAACCTCCACAATTTTGCTCCTAGTTATGTCAAGTAGTGGAGTCCCATTTTCACTCTTGATTGTTTTGTCACTAGCATCATAATGTTTTGCCAACTCTAGCATCAAATCCACTTCAATTAACACATTTGGAACCACTAGCCTTCCAAGGTTAAAACCCCATTAGTGACAGGCTGGACGTTTGGCATATCGCCTATTCAAAGCATATAGAAATAAGTCCCAACCACTTTGAGGTAATGGGATCTTTCCAATCCCAACAACATTGTCAATTAGCCTGCTAGTCATGACACCCTGTCTTGTAGGCCTTTCACCAATTTGCTAAAGTGTTATCGCTCATCGCCAATTTAAAACTTATAGCACTATAGCAATTAGCAATGCAAAGGTTGCCAGTGATGTGAGGAAAAACTTCATATTGCGTATTGCTGATATGAAACTCAAGGCCTAATACCTATCCGCAATGAGCGATACAAGGGGAAAGGTCCATCACTCATCGCTGATTCGAAACTAGCGGTCACAAGGCCATGAGCGATGAGCGATAAGCCGAGCAAAAAATACGAACTTAAGTGGGAACAATTATCACCTGCTCATAAGTTATTTTATAAAAGGGGGGCTGCCTAGGTAAGATGACAGATAGCGACTTAAAGGACTTAAGACCATACTCGACCAAGGATATAAAGCTAAAATATTTCCCAACCCCAATTTTATAAAATATTAACTCCAGACCCAAAAATAATAAGAAAATACTAAACAACGAGGTACAAACGGGAAACCTAAGCATGAGGGGCCGGTGACCGCACATATATAAAGGCTCAAAATATAACTTAGACCAGTGGAGCATGAAAATTTTGAAGGTTCCACCACAACTACGAAGGAGGAATGAGAGTATTGGGGAATTGCTGATTGGTCTAAATTGTTGCTTTTCATAGGTCAACAAAAAAATAATTTATTAATATTTAAATATTTATGTGGGTTTTTATGAGGAATTTCTGAATATTACAAAGTATGACAACATTGTGTATTTTTATCATGGGTTAATTGTTATATACCACAATTAATAATTTGTGAATAAAAAGTTAGTTGTAGTATCTAGGGTTGAGAAATTTAATTTGTGTGATAATATGTTGAATTAACTTGGTTGTAAACTGTTTGACAAAGTGTCAATTTTAAGTTCTATGAGAAAGCTATGGTTTTCTGATGGATTTATGACTGTAAATGTTAGTAGTTGCAACTCTCAGGGTTTGCATTTAGGAACATTCCATAATTGATCATATACAAAGTGTTTGATAAAATGTTTGCAAAGCAAAAAATCATAAAATTATCAAGTTAGTTTTAAAATTTCCTTGCAAAATTATTCAATTGTATTAGAGCAAGAGATCTTGCCAGGTGATGGGTTTTCTTGTGAATTTTTAATAGCAAAAATTTCTAATCATATTTGGGGTTTCTAGCTGATTGCTTGCACAATACTAAATCTGGAAGATAAGGAAAGACCATTGTTAGTTTTCTTCTGATAAGTGACAAACACTTATTCATATCAATTGCAACAGAGTCTTGGTTATTTAAATAAGAAGATGAAGTCCATGCAGGAGTTTTTGACAGAATTGATGCAAAACTTCCAAAAATATGATAAGAATCTAACAACATTGTTAGAGCATCCTAAGTTGTTAGAACCTCACTTATCAGTTGGAAAGAAAGAAAAGGGAACAAAGGAAAATAATTCTTCTAATGCAAAGGAAAATGAAGACAACAAGAATGAACTCATAAAAGATATATCAGCTAGAGCAAATCAAAACATGGGCCCATTCTCAAAAACTCTCAATGAATCATTTAAGTGTGTCAAGCCCAAAAATTCACATAAAGAAAGGGAAATGGGAAGTTGGATTTTTGTAGTTGGAAAAGGATTAGAGTTTGTACAAATTCTAGATGATGTTCTTCTCAGGTTTAATGATTTGGAATTGTGTTTGTCCAAAGTAGACCAATTTGATTGGGAGATTTTGAATTGAACTTTGAAGCCATCAATATTTTCTTTAGTCTAGCCCAAGCTTATGAGACATTCAAATAAAGATGTGAGACTTGAAACCACCTCTTGCCTTAGGAAAATCACAAGTATTGCATCTCCTGAAGTACCATACATAGATGACATAATGAAATAGATATTCTAGGTGATTGAGGAGAGTTTTCATGGGTTGAATGATACCAGCTAACTTTCTTTTGATAAGAGGGTAATTTTTTTAGAAATCATTGCAAAGGTTAGATGCTTTGTGGTGATGCTTGATCTCAAATATGATGATTTGATGCTCAAAATGTTTCAATGCTTCTTTGCAAAACTAAAAAAATTATCATGTAAAGAATGTTAAGCAACAATGCAAATTATTTTGTCTCTGATTTTAGATGAGGATGATGATATTTCAAGAAGTTGCTATCTAATTTGTTGGGCATTTGGAGGAAGGGGTAGGTTGTCTCACCTATAGCTCATGAGTTATCAAAAATATTGGTTGAGAAGAAAATTGAGAAGATAAACTACCAATTGATTGAAGAGGAATTGATTTCTTTCGGTTTACATGATACAAGACCTCCTAAAATGAGCAAGAACCAATTGATAAGAGATCAACGTTGTTTCACATGCCAAGGTGCTTGGACACCTAGTCACATATGTGGGAATAATAAAAAAGGTGAGTTAATGACTCCTACCACATGTTCATCGTAGCCAAGCGATGATGAGAACAAATAAAAAGTTTAGACTATAGAACTTGAAATAAATACCTTACCTCAAGAAGTATGTATAACAGAACCAAACAAATGACTCCAATGAAATGCATGTATCTTTATATGTTGAGGATTTATTTGATGAAGAAGACAAAACAACAACCTTGGCTACAAACTTAGATCACTCTAGTAAGGATTATGAGGCCTATGGTGACATTGACTGTCGATAGGGAAAATTAGGATGAAGGGCATGAAATCATCGATAACAACCACAAAACTATCTAAATTCAGCCATATTAGACACTAATCTAACAATGAAGGACAAGATGAAAATGGAGAAATAATAAAGCAAAAATACCTCAAATCCAAAGCCAAAGTTGATTCCCTTCCATTTCTCTTCTCAATTTTGCTTGTTTGTTCTTAGATATGGAATGTGCACAATCTGCAATAAGCTTAATATGAATGTAAGAAAATCTCAAAGAACGTGGTTAGTTTAGAATGAGGTTGATAACTTTCTTTTGTAGAAATTTAGATTAGATGAACAATGGGGATTAAGAGGTGATGAAATAAGATCAATGGTGGAGAATGCTTGAGAAGAATAGATCAATTAGTTAACTTATTGCATGATAAGATAAGTGAGCTAATTATAGAGTTAACTCAGCTAATTATAGAGATAACTAATTGTATGAAAGATGAACTAGAAGAAAGTGTTAGATATAAGGTGAATTGGATTTGCATGAGAGGATTAATAATTTATTATTATTGCATGTGCAAATTAGGCTAAATAAATAAAATAAGTAATTTCATTTATTTGGAGAGAAGATAAATATGGATTAATTAAATAATTAAAATAATTATTTAATTTAAAAGGTGGAAGAATGAATAATTAAACAATTCATTATAATTATTTAATTTTAAAAAAGCGAGAAGGGATAATTAAATAAATAATAATAATTTATTTAATTAAATTAGAAAGATAAACTTAATTAATTAAACAATGTAGAATTATTTAATTAATAGAAGAATATGGAATAAAAGGATAATTAAATAATTAAAAAATATTTGATTATTTAAAAATGATATTCATAGGTTTAGGACATTTTTCAATGTCTACATTGAGAACACCTTTGAAAGGTATGTTGATTCAAGTATTCTTTCTAGCAGTAGCTCACTAATGCATGATTATGTCATTCATAATGAAGTTGTGGAAGCTAAAATAATGAACTTGGAAAATTCAAACTATGATGAGGAGCTAGTTTGGGATGAAATTCCTTTTGGCAAAATGCTGTCCAAACCTCAAAGCACAAATTATGCAAGGATGTTATAGAGGTAGTTGATTTTGAGAGGCATGTTCTTGAAGACAAATTATAATATTCATTGTATGAAATTGATTTCAATCATTGGCTCAATGAGTCAATTTTTTTGAAGAAATAGTTAAAAGTTACTAAGGATAAGATTGTTGCAGCGTTAACATATTTTGATAATACACACAAGTTCCTTGAAGCTCTCTATTGGAAGGCCCAAGTTGATAGAAGACAAAAAGGGGTTAAAAGATGATCCACTCTTGTAGATTTGTATGTAGTTAAAGAAGCTTTATAAACAATGAAATCAAATTACTTGCAATTGCTTTCAGATAGGGATCATGCTATCAATTTTGTTGAAGACAAGGAGAAAGGGGTTGATGAACTCAACCTAGAGTTAAGTTTGGTTCATTTTTCTGTTTACAAAACTAAAAATCAGTCATCTATTGTAGCTACACCCAAGGAAGAATAATTGAACACGAAGACCATGGAAGTCAAACAAATAATTGAAGGAATTGATGAGTTTCACAAGGATTACATTTTGGGGCCTAAGTACCCTTGGAAACATGAAGGAGAATGCAAAAGTAATGGAATAATGCATAATGATTTTAATGTTCCTTGTACTACAAAGATTCAAAATGGTGATAGTTTATGGGAAGAACATCAAGTGTGTAATTTCATTTGGTTAGAGGAGCAATTTTCTTTTGATGCTTGTGGTAATCATAGGATGTGGGATCCAGGTGTGGTGTGTAATTATAAGATGAAATTAGTTGAATTGCTTATTGGGCCACCTAGGATAGTTGATGGTTTACTTCCTACAATAGACTATTGTGGATTGGATCATCATAGGTTGACGATTGACTTTGTTGGGTTACCACAAGGAAGGGAGTTCTTTTGCGGTGTATACTTTGATGGGGTCCATGTGGAAACTAGAGTAGTGTAGCATAAGCATGGTGGAGTTACTCTTTGGGCTAGTATTAATGTACAAGATCTTTTTCATGGGTTATTGGTGACTAATGACGATGGAAGAAGCGTACCGTGGGATGTTGTGGACTTAAAAGGGGATAATAATGTTGTTGTTACATCTTTTCTCAATCATCATATGAGTCCATTTGAGCTCTTGCAATAGGATTGGAGAGATATTATGAGAAAACCTTGGTATTCTACCGAGTTGGTGACTTTCGGAGAGATATTATGAGAAAACCTTGGTATTCTACCGAGTTGGTGACTTTCGGAGAGATATTTCTAGCCAAGGGAATGATTAAAAATTTCATTTTGGCCAAGGTCATTAAGTGTTGTAGCAATTATTATTCTTTACAGGTGATTTATTTTGAAAAATCAGATTTGAAAAGCTATAGATTTGAGCAATTTCAGTCCAACTAGTTCATTGATAGGGTTAGTTTTGTGCCTCAGATGGAAAGAATGATAGGTTTGGCTAATAATTTTTGGCGTTGGTTAGGTGTTTGGGAACCAAATAATTGTTATAGCTTACATTCAGCTTGCACTTATGTTTGGGACAACAGATTAAAATTTAGTGACAGTTATTATATGGGAGTGCAAGGTTTTAGAAAAGAGAGAGCTAGTGTAACAACTCTGATGTTTTACTCAGTAAAAACTTCAAGGTTTTCACCTTCAAGTGAATGATCCATGATGCCACAACATAGCAATTTTCGTTTCTTTTTCATAATGTAAAATACATGCATATTTGAATAATCAATAATCGAAACTTCCAATGCATTTCATTGTAATTTCACAAATATTCCCATAACATAGATTTCATATTGAATAAAATCAAGCTTCTCATTCATGATTACAATCGTCCATATAAATGGGTACATGATACATACATAGCTCATATGAGCTTTATTTGGCAATAAATATACAAACTGGTCCTGATGTCTCCACATTGGTGCATACATTCTAGTTGTCCCCAATATTGGTGTAGTGTCCCCATTTTTGTGAGCATTAGAGTTCGTAAGGATTAGCCTATCACTTGACCCTTGTAGGCTAACAGTTATGGATAGGGGGTCCTCTGTGGCAGTTACCAGGAGATTAGAGACTTTACTCCTCAGCTGGATTCAGGTTTTGGCCTTTGCACAGGTTATTTGACTCAGATTGGCACACTTACTATTTATAGTAAGTTACTATTTTGGGAGAGTCAGGGTTCCTATTAATAGAAAGACACCTGAGCAGAGCATTTTGGCAGTGTCGACCTTGATTGGGCTTTTGCAGCTGTTTCTAGACTCAGTTTCACATACTTACTATTTATAGTAAGTCACTGTTCAGGGCTTCTATTTTTAGACGAGCATTTGATCACAGGGAGAACAAGGAGAGTCGACTCCTGGCTCAAACGGCTTAGCAATTAGACAAGTACATCAAGAGATATTAAAGTTTAAGTGACTTAAGTGATTTATTTAATATTTTAATATTATTATAAAGTTATAAAGTAAATTTATAATAATAAAGTCACTTTAATATATTAAAGTGTGTTAAGTGAATAATTTAATGAGGGAATAAATCTTTAATCCCACATTGGTCAGGAAGGTGTTTGAGCTCTCCTAAGGAAAGAATAAAAAGAGAGGTAGGAGCTCATTCTCGGTATCCAGTTGATGAATATTATTTTGATTGATTTTTATTGTGGAGCCTAGGGCTTTCGCAATTTTCATCTTTGATCATAGGAAACAAAAACTTCCTATTGATCGCATAACTGAGGGAGTGAAAGATCTCTTGAAGGGTTGCAATTAAGGAGAGGATAATTTTGTCCTTTCATCTGAGCATATTGGTGAAGCATTTATTCAAGTCTTGAGCAGATTGTAGGGGGTTGTTGGCTGCTATAGTGCACATGAACAGTGTCGTGCTATAGTACCACGTGAATAGTATCGTGCTACAGTGTTTTGCTACAGTACCACGTGAATAGTATCGCGCTACAGTATTCCGCTACAGTGGCATTAATGAATGTTTGGGATGATAAAGAGTTGTACATTGCCCTTGGAAGCATCGATTTGTTTGTGGAGGTCAGCACTTGCATCGAATTCACTTCCCACCTTGAGCACCTCATCCTTAGGGACATGGAGATAAAATCTGGAGTGATTGGAGGATCCAAATGATTGCATTAATTTATTTTACCAGGTTTGATTAGAACAGGGGCGGCCAGGAGGATTAATTCAATTTGCATAGAGAAAGCCTTACATTGCTTGAGGATCAATCTCTACATTAGCTCCTACCTTGGGTGACTTCATATAACCAGGTTTCTTATCATTTGGCATTAATAGTATAGCTTATTGTATTGAATTTCAGTATTCAGCTGTAGGTGCATTCATGACAGTGACAGTTATAATGTAAGTGCCAAGAGTCTTGGCTATCTCAGAGCTATCTTGTATTGAACATCCATTTGTTGATTAAGAAGAAATAAATGGATTGGTCATATCATTGTTCTAGCAAGCATTTCAAATTATAAAGCATTGGTTTAGGATGCATGCCAATTGTTTGACAAAACGTCAACTGGTTGTAGGTGATCATTTGGTTTTAGAATTTCATTCATGAGCATTGGAAAAGAACAAAAAGAGTCATCCTTGCATCTAGAATTTAGTATTATCATTTATGCATTGTTTTTACAAGTATTTGAAGCATTTATCTATCATCTTTCAATCAAACAAACAAACTGAAACTCAAACCCAGCAAGTAAACACTTGCATACAAAGTGTTTGACAAATTTACAAAGCAGCAAATTGGGATAATTAAAGTCAGATTGAGCAAGGCTCATTACAATTGGTGTAAACATTTGCAAACCTCAACCGCCAACTTATGAAGAGAAGCATCACTCAAGCATTTTTCCACAAACCACAGACTCAAATGCGGTCCCTCACACATCTATCATCTGATAGGTGTCCCTTCCCTTCAACGAAGAGATTGGTTGGTAAACCGCATAACAATAGCCTATCTGAGCTTAGTGTTGTGTCCTACAATCTAGAACCTAATAATATAGTAGCTACCCCTACCAGTGTGAAAATTTTGAACTAGAATGCATAGAAGGAACACAACAAATTGACAGTGCAACCAGTGGCAAAATACACTACTTTGGCCAAAGTATTCTCACCCAGTACTTCGAGTGACAATCATCCTATTAGCATACACTACCACAACTTAGTTTGGATTATGACCGTTCATATACTATGCGTAAGTAATTTCCTTTCATAGGTAATCATTAACCTCAGAAATAACCTATTCCCCTTTTCCCAAAACACAATGGTATCTCTACCAATAAAACATAAGCATAAGTTACCCCTTCATTGGATATTCCAATCCCAGGTATAACATATGAGCTTTTCTAGTCTACAAATTAACTTTGCATAAACATCTTAACTAGCTATCCCCTTCAATGGACAAACTAGTCCTAGGTTTAACTTTATAGTCTAAAGTATAGCTACATAAGCTTCTTCTTATAATAGAATAAATAATTCATAGATAACTAACTCCATTCAGTAATATATCATGACAATAAGTGATTCTCTTCAAGAGTATAATCTCATCAATGATTGACCTCAATTGAAGAATAATCATATCAATAAATGATTCCATTCGAGAGTGTAATCTCCTTAGTAAAAAGGGTTATTCAAAGAGTAGAATCTTGTCAACAATATGACTTCATATCAAGATTATATAATAACCAATTAGGTAACAACTCTAACTCAATAGGTGATCCCACCTATGGCTCCAAACAAATAGTATTTCATAATCTCAAGTTATCTAATGAATTACATAGGTGAGTCTCAACCTTGGTATACCCAAATCCCGGATATAATCTATAATCAATAATCAGCCGAATTGTGTAGGTTAATCTAAACCCATGTGCTTTAAACAAGCTCAACTACATAAACCTTCCAAGTAGGTTATTCTCAACTTATTGGTTCCAACAGGTAATCAAGTAAATATCCCAGTCCTAGTAGATAAATCTTGTCTTAGGATTTCAATCATTAATCAAATAGACTTCTAGACCCACATAGGTTACTCAACCTAGGGTTCGTTCAGGAGTATGGTAATGATCAAGTGACCATCCAAGTATACATAATCAATATCAAATCTCATCCTATCATGTCACTCATACTATCATTGTTGATGTATTGCTAAACCTTATCATTCGCAAGGTTTCCTAGCATAATAAGCTAACAGTGTCAAGTCACTTCATGACATTGATACATTTCACATTATACATGTAGTATAGACTATCTATGTATAGAAACATCATTATTAGAATCCCTATATTGGGTATATTAAAGTAATAACCTAATAAATAGGTTTCTCAAGCATATATCAAACAAGATCATGCGAGTAAGTTTGTGCCAAATAACTTCTCAAGTTATTCACATTTCATCATTCTTAGTAAATAACACTAATAATAAACAAACTCTCCTATTATGGGGTATATACAAACTTTTCATAGAAAAGCATAAAACAGATTCCTTTCCTTTCCATAAGAAATACTACGATTCACTAATGCAAGCATTCTCATGCAATTCCAAACAAATCAATCAAGACATTCATTCTTTCATAACAAAAGAAAAATCAAAGGAGAATAGATTCTCATGCCCGTTGATTGCTTAATCCAATAGACTAATCTGATTCTCAGCTTTCCAATGTCAGCTTGCTAGGCTCCTCCTCATTTTGCTATATTCACTCAATGCAATATGTCACTTGCAATTCCAAACAAATCAATCAAGACATTCATTCTTTCATAACAAAAGAAAAATAAAAAGAGAATAGATTCTCATGCCCGTTGATTGCTTAAACCAATAGACTAATCTGATTCTCAGCTTTCCAATGTCAGCTTGCTAGGCTCCTCCTCATATTGCTATATTCACTCAATTCAATATCTCACAATAACCTCCTTCTCTATGCTCTCACAAAATAACTCTATCTCTGAAAAATACAGCTCTAGAATAAAAGCAACAGAATGTAACTACAGAATGTGCGTTTAAAATGAGAGAGTTTGGCTCATCTATTTATACTAAATAATGAGACATTGATGCCTAAGGAAAAGGTAAGCCAGTCGACACCACTCAAGCATGCAAGTCGACTCATCTCATACAGAAAAAGGTGGCAGCATTCTAAGCTAATACTCAACCTGATAAACAACAGATCGACCTCCTTGTATGACAACAATAGTTGACTAATTCAAATATGCACATGTTCTACAGATGAGAATCAAATTGAAAGTATGAAAGACTTCTACACGGAACAGGGAATTCATAATATGGTTCCAAGTTTCAACACCTTCCCTATTCTTTTGCCCGCGGGTTATCCAAGGAAACAAACAATATTCTTTTGGCAACACATATTTTTGTTGACTTAGTCACAAGCTGGTTGATCGACATACTAAGGATGGATCGACTCCCTTATAATAGTGCTTTGAAGAGCTTTTGACTTAGCACGTTGGAATTACTATGCAACACTTCATATGCCTTGTATCCTAGACGCGACTTTATGCATTATGCAACGTTCATCATTCTCTTCACAACATGTGGTTTACTTCCAACAATTCTTTGCATTCAGTAGTGTTTACTTGCCCTCTAAACACTTATGCGCAACACTTAATTCATCATGATTTATAAACTGTGCGTAGCAGATATAAAAGCTTATACGTTGGTTGTAAGTCTTTATGCAGACTCTTCTTCAAACCATGCGCTATCTTGGGTAGGTGTTGATATTTCCTTTGCCCTCATTCTTATTTAACTAAGTCTTTGACAATGATATCATACTATCCATAGTGTATCTATGTGTTGTCCAAATAAGCAGCGATCAACTTGTATTAAGACCTTCCTCACTAACATATGTGCTAATTCATCTTATCCACACGTTGGTCAAATCCTCAATGAACTGGTTCTCCTCGCTGGTCCGGACTTGGTCAAAGTGCTACAAATATATTATTCAAGGTAGCATAATATAATGAGTACTGTATTTTAAATGCTTATGACTTTAACTTAAGCGCTTTACTCATGCGCTCTATGTTCTTGCAACATTTAAATATGCCTTCATACTATTTCCTTTCCTTATGCAGGTTAAGGCATTTTTCTATATGTATAAATATATCAAATACTATATATATATATATCATGTATTAAAATAGTTACATACATATACCTTTATGTCACATTATTATATATATATATATACGTATATCAAAATAATCATGTACATATAAATAAATACACATATTAATATATTTGTATATTTACATTAACGCAAATATACATACATATATATTAATGCACATATATTATCCATACATACAATAGTATTTCGATATACATGTTTAAAACACATATATTCATTTATTTATCGATCAACTTATAAGTATGAACACCTAAAGAAGAACATATACTGTTATACAAAGATTTGATCACATAATACAATCCAAAGAAACAATCAACGCAATCAAGGATGACCACCTAATTTCGATAAGCCAAGACTAAGATGAAGGGTTCACTTACCGAATCCAAACTGACTCGACTCTTCGAAACCAAGTCTAGGTCGTGAGTGTGTAAGCTCAACAAGGTTTCATTTAGGGTTACCCAACCAATCACTTCTCTTGAGTGATACTTATCCTCCCTTTTAGAGGTTCAACTTGTTCTTGCAACCAGCTTAGTACAACACCAAGGTAGTTAGGCGTTCATATTAAATCCACATGCATCATAAAACATTATCATATTTATATAGAAAAACATGTTCTTCATCAATGTAAACATAATTACTCTTCCAAAGTAATAACATCTTTAATACCTATTCCAATATTTTATTCATTTAACAAACATATCAAAATCATGATTGCATTCATCATCCTATTTACTCGTGATGGTAAAAGTAACTCAGTAACAACAAGACGGGTTGTGATAGCTAGTGTTAACTTCCTTGAGCTTACTTCTATGGTGCGTCAAATTGGTTTTCTAGAAGAGAAATTCTCTAAGGAGTTGACCAACTTTTTGCAATAATTGATTGCTCTTCTCATAGGTGGTTTTCAGGAGGTCACTTATGCAGGTGTTGAATAGGACAATGCTTTGAGTAGATGAAACTACATACCTTCTAGGTTGACTTGGGACCCTGGGATCATATTTGGTTTCAGTTGGGATTAGTCTGGTGGTTTTGGGTTGAGTTGGCATTGCTTGAGGACAAGAAATCTTTGGGAAGGGAGGACTATGATGCCCCCATTTTTGGGCTCTCTTACATGTTGGCTCTAACCTTCTCGATGTGTGTTAGCCTTATCAAAAGGGTTATTTGATGTTACTAGTGAGCTCAAATGATTTAAGGGACCCAAATGACACTTTTTGATGTTATTTTCGAGTTCTGGTGTGTTCTCCAAGAATCTTGGAGAGAACATCTATTTATAGTAAGTCATCCGGTCATGTTCGTTTATTGTCATTGATCATTGGTATAACTCCTATGCAATCAGTTTTCAATTTCGATTCATTTCAACCCTTTCCACAATTTGGATGTAATATTGAGCTATATTTAATTAATTTTACTAAGTTTGCTATTTTAATTAAAATATTTAAATGGGCACCTGAATGTTATAGCTCATTAGAACCAAGATGGAAAGCTTTAAATGTCGGGATGTTGATAAAGCGACTTTGGGTGCCAGGAATAATTAAATAATGAAATAAATCACTTTTCGGGGATATAAGGCTTATTTAATTAATAAAGTGATCTTATATCGTGTTGTTCAGAAAGTTCTCAGAAAATATTATAAAAGGAGTATTGTGAGCTCATTTGCATTATTTTGGACATTATTTATTTCTCTTTGGAGATTTGTGCTTGTGGCCATATTTCTCACCGGAGGAACGAAAACCCCAACAAATTTCTTGATGGAGTAAAGCCCAAAAGGCATTGCGATTCTAACCAAGGATTGGCGGTGTGCTAAAGATTTGGGATTTGGGGATGAAAACCCTCAGATTCCATTAGAGCAATTTCATATAGAAATTGCCTTTGTGTTGATTGTTTGCAAATAAGGATTTGGGGCATAACGATTTATCTATATAGGTTTTATAGGTTGCTCGATGTGTTGATACAATTTTATTTAATTTATAGGAAATATACATTTGTAAGTGGTGTGTGTTGGGAGTGAAGAAAACAAAAACAAAATTGTGTAGTGTGTGCAAGTGGATATGAGCAGTGATTTTGTGTTGTGGGTGCATGTGAAATAAAGAAGATTAAAATTTTAATGTCTTTGGCTGAGCCCAAAGCCCAATCGTACCATCTCACATTTCCTTCCAAAGGTGTTGTACACTTCCTATATTCTTCACCAATGAAAAATTGGTGCATGAAGAAGGCATTAAGCCTTACTTTGTTCCAACACAACCACAAAGGGAGTATTAAAAATCAACACAACTGTAAAGAGTTGCAATATTTAATAAAGCTACCATACCATATTTAAAGGCAACCATACCATTTGGGAGGTTGTCGTACAACTATGAAGGAGGAATGAGAGTATTGGGGAATTGTTGATTGGTCTGAATTGCTACTTTTCACAGGTCAACAAAAATATGAATTTATTAATATTTAAATATTTATGTGGGTTTTTATGAGGATTTTCTAAATATTACAGATTACAATAACAATTTATATTTTTATCATGGGTTAACTGTTATGTACCACAATCAATAATATGTGAATAAAAAGTTAGTTGGAGTATTGGGGTTGAAAATTTTAATTTGTGTGATAATATGCTGAATTAACATTGGTTGTAAATTGCTTGACAAAATGTCAATTTAAAGTTTTATGAGAAAGCTATGGTGTTATGATTGTAAATGTTAGTAGTTGCAATTCTCAGTGTTTGCACTCAGAAACATTCCATAATTGATCATATGCAAAGTGTTTGACAAAATTTTTGCAAAGCAAAAAATCATAAAATTATCAAATTTGTTTGAAAATTTCCTTGGAAGATTATTTCATCCTCCCCTTTTGAAGATGATGTCCTTCCAAATAGACATGAATCTTCTTAAATATTTATTGCTGCCTCTTCAAACTTGATCACTAAGTCTTTTTAATTATGATCATTGCCCTTTGCTAACAATAACCATTGCCACCTTTTCATATATTAATTGTTGCCTTATGAATTCATTAGTTGCTTCCTTTTGTTAACTAATACCTAGCCTTTTAAACTTTACATTACTTGGGAAGAGGTGTGATCTTCTAAAAAGAGATAACACTTCATAATAATTGCTCTTTATTTTAATTTATGCTTTTAATAAATCTTAATTGTTGCCTTTAATATTAGATCACTACTTTTATTATAATTTTTGTTATTAAAACGATGTTAATCATTGTCCACGAATAATAATGATCACTACATTATTGGTTCAATATTTAGAATCATTGCATATTAGAATTTGCTTCCTTCTTAATAATCGTTGCTCCTTCATTAGTCATCGACTATATATCAGAATTGGGCGATGAATAATTTATTTATATGCAAGTTTTGGGCACCAATCATGACATCGACCCATGTTTTAATGAGAAGTTAATTTCATATAAAGAACGGTGATAGGGATCATCCAACATTAAGATGCAATTGAGATCTTCTAATTATGGAATTCAATATAGTGATCCATTAATTAATCAATTCTCCAAATCGATGAACAAGAGGGGATTTGTAGTTCACTCTAGGTAAATAATTTGATCTGTCAAGTGAGTGAAGGATCATTAATTTCATATCCATCTTGGAGACAATATGCTTAGAACGAAGGCTCTACAGTAAATGATGTATTCACTAGTACACAAACAACAATATATGACAAATAAACTACTGAAAATTGCATATAAATGACTAACTTTAGTCACATGACTATTAGTGGTTTATTTGTAGTCATTTATAATACCACTAAATTTATGACTAAACAATTTTAGTCATTTATTTAGTCATTGATTTTAGCCATTGATTTGGTCATTGATTTAGTCATTAATTTAGTCATGGTAGTGATTTATTTAGTCATTAATTTATTCATTGATTGTTGTTAACTGGTCATTTATTTAGTCATGGTAGTCATATATTTAGTCATTAATTTAGTTATATATTTAGTCATATATATAGTCATTACTTTAGTCATTACAAATCAAATATAACTTAATTAATCTTCACAAATTTATGCATATAAACTTCAAGTATCATAGATATTTAAATGTTAAAGAAACACCATAAATATTCAAATGTTGAAGAAACACCATGAAATGAAAACTAAAATGCTTGAATAAATATGATTGATCAAACAAAAACACAAACAAATTATAAATCAAGAGGAGCCGCACCACAGTATTTATGAGTGGAGAAAAAACCACTTTGAAGATTTACTTCATTAAGCCTCATTGGCAAATCAAAATCTCATTGGTTACATTCAATGTCTCAGTGACACTGTACAACTTACAGACAATATATAAACAAAATATTCCTATTTTCATATACTTACACTGTTTTTCCCTTCCTTAACTGTAGTCCTTTTGGAAGGGCAATGACCTCCTATAGGGGCTCAACCCATTTAATCCCCTTGTAAATCCATAGCTTTTTCCCGCTGCTATTGGTTTTGGCTCCTCCAAACTCTTCCTTGTTGGTATTCACCTTTCACTTCTCCAATTTGGAGTTGCAGCCTGAAAATAAGGTTTCAAAATTTGCACATCAAAAACTCCAAAAAGTCAAATAATACAGAGGATAAAATTCAAACATTTTCTTTTCCTTTTCCAAGTATGGCACCCTAAACTTAGGCGAAAGATATAATGTTTCCTAGTTATCTCTTACAATTTTAAAAAAGATGAATTCATACAAGAAAACAAACAAATAGACAATATTCAATTAGTGATATACAACTGCCTTATTCTTGAACAATTGATCAATAGCTTGATTATTGATTGTAAATTTGTAATTGATACGCTTGAAAGTGTCCTTTCCTATGTGTGAATTGGAGCTTTGGATGAGGATATGAACATCCATTAAAAGCATATTTGGAAGTAGATTTTTATTAGATATTGTAGTTGCAAGTTCCACTAATTATAATAAAGATAAATAGTTTTACCTTTCTACATCAACTAATGCAATTCTGATAATTTTTAGAGGATCGACAATGCTAGCCTTTATCATATCAACATACTTATCTGCAAGTTGCAACACAACATTAAACTTATTAATTAGACTCAACATCTAAGAAAGAAAAAGAAACTTCAAATATTATCAATTTAGTAAAAAAATCATCAATTTCAAAGATCAAAGTAGCCAATGCTTCACTCTCTACATCCACTGCTACAATCAAAAAAGGCCTTTGTTTCTGTGATAAATGCAACAAGAAATTATATTATTTGTCAAAACATATCACTATGTACTTATGAACTCAAGATCATTCAAATTGTCAAACTAATCGACATGACTACCTAATTTCTTTCTATCACATACACTTTGGGTATACAAGATCATTGAGAATCCCAATTATTGAACTATGAAATTCAACAACACAACGAAATTATATCTCAAGTAAAATGTAAATCAAATCAACATTACATGTCTCAGCTTATCAACTGATCTCAAATTGTATATACACCTTTGTCATATAGCTTAAGGACATCTACAATAGATATGCACAAAATGAATTTGGTGGAAAGGCTTTAAAAACTTTCAAGCAAATACAATTTGCAAGTGTAAAGCCAAATTCCACAACCTTTGCCAATATCCTCCTTGCTTGTGCCAAAATAAGAGCTTTGAAACAATGCATAGACACTACACGACAATATCCCTATAAGAAATGTGGTCTATGGATTGCAATATTACAAGATATGCACAAAATGGATTTGTTGAAAAGACTTTAGAAACTTTCAAGAAAATGCAATTGGCAAGTGTAAAGCTAGATTCCACAACCTTTGCCAGCATACTCCTTGCCTGTAATAAAATGAGAGCTTTGGACAAGGTATGTACATCCATCAAAGCATAACAAATGGTGGATTTTTGTCAGATATTATGGTTGGAAATGCTCTGGTAGATATGCATGCAAAATGTGGAAGCACAAGCAAGGCACGTGAATTGTTTGATAGAATGCCTCAAAGAGATGTCATCTCATGGAATGCAATGATTGCAGGTTTTGCAAAAAATTGTTTGTTGAAAAGGATTTTGAAACTTTCAAATGAATGCAATTGGCAAGTATAAAGCCATTTTTTTTGCTAAAGTCCTCCTTGCTTGTGCCAAAATGGGAGGCTTTGGGATGGGCTATGAACATGCACCAAAGCATAATGGTAGGGGGATTTTTGTTAGATGTGAGAGTTGGATATGCTCTAGTAGACATATATGCAAGATGTGAAATCGTAGACAAAACACTTGAATTGTTTGACAAAATGCCTCAAAGATATGTCATCTCATGGAATGAAATGATTGGTTGCAGAATGTGCACAAAATGGATTTTGCAAGGAACCTCTCAAAATCTTTGAATTAATGAAGCACTTTGGAAAAACTAGAAAAGGCTCAGACTTGGCAAATCAATTTATAAACATTTATTTAAAAGAACTAAAGCAAGTAGCTGAAATTAAATCAAACTACTTAGCAAATTATGTTGGGTAAATATGGTGTCATTACATATTGCTAGTCTAAAACATGACTAAAAGTTATATATGACAAAGTAAATGAACTTGCAATTCTATGCTAATACCATGCAATAGCTAAACCATCTTTCACTATCATAGGTTCAAAAATGTTCTCGATGTTAGACCATAATATAGTCAGATTAAAATCTACATTCAAGTTATAAATGTATTTATTCTTGGAGCTTTTCAAAGCAAACGGCTATTAGATTGATACTAGCTATGTTTGCACATAACATTTTATGTGTGCAATAGATGAATAAGTTAGTTCAAAACCAAAAATTACAAGTGTGACCTTTTTTGCCCCATCATATTGGGACTTATGGCTAATAAATTGAATCTAAAATGTGGCGATAATAATCAAATTGCTTACCTTACCCTCTAAATCCCTTTCAAAAGATGACATTACAGTTCCCTTAATGAATTGGACACCTTTAATCCTATAGTAGTCGTCATAGAAAGCTGCTAACTCTGATGTAAATAACCGGGCCACTGAAATCATGGCCCTAAAGAAGGTGAATCTCCGGTATTTATTAAAAATAAAACAATTGTAAGCATTATTCTATCGCCATCATTGCACTATGTTATAAACCCGAATGTACTGATGAATAGTGAATCAACATGCATTAAAAATGGGAATCATAAATAATGATAAATGCTTTGTGATTGTCAAGAATCATCAACATGTGGAATTTTACAATAATATGAAGAAGAAAAATAGAACTATGTATATTCAAGATTGATATGAAAGAAAGCTTACTTCGGTGTTTCTCTGGAAAGACCATTGTTACATGCATATAAAATGGAGAAAGATGAAACTAAGTATATACAAGATGGATAGGAAAGAAAGAAAGCTTACTTAAGTGTTCCTCTGGAAACACCATTGTTACATGTATTTTATTGGTAACTAATGCTGCAGCACATTCCATGCCTATTTATCCACCACCAATTACAACAGCCTCGCCCAATGCATGAGACCATAACATTCACAAGTTTGGTTGCATCATTTAAATCTCGCAAATAGCATATATTTTTAGCATCTGATCCATTTACTCTAAATTCCTCAAGCTTCAAAACCTAGATGAAAACATCAATTGACATGAAAACAACTTAATCGGCTCAAAAATCAAGCTCATTACCTCGTCATTCCAATTTGGGTGTCTTTGAAACCAATTGGCATTCAAAACCCACAACATCAACAATCATAATCAACAACTCAACCAATCAAAACCAAGCATAAGCTAAGTAAATTAACAACTCGGTCAATCAAATTTTTGATAGTCCAAAGACATGTTTGTATACCAAAACTGTATGCATTGCAAAACTATCAAACAATACAAATGAATCAAGTATTAACTAAGCAATCCTTTTGCTAAAGTCAAAGGCACAAGTGTATTACGTACATAACCTTTGAACAAGCATTTTATTTAACTTAATAGACACAAACCTAGACATACATATATAATATATGCTTTGCTAACAGAGGGATCCAAATTGTCATACCAAATATTGTTGAAACACATATCTTGCAAGACTATAGTATATTAGTTTAGGTGTAAAGCCAGATTCCACAACCTTTGCCAACATACTCCTTGCCTATAATAAAATGGGAGCTTTGGACAGGGTATGCACATCCATCAAAGAATAACAGAAGGTGGATTTTTGTCAAATATTATGCTCTGGTAGATATGCATGGAAAATTTGGAAGCATAGGCAAGGCACGTGAACTGTTTGAAAAATGCCTCAAAGAGATGTCATCTCATGGAATGCAATGATTGCAAGTTTTGCAGAAAATTGTTTATTGAAAAGGCTTTTGAAACTTTCAAACGAATGCAATTGATAGGTATAAAGCCAATTTGTTTGCCAAAGTCCTCCCTACTTGTGCCAAAATGGGAGCTTTGGGATGGGCTATGAACATACACCAAAGCATAATTGGTAGGGGAATTTTTGTCAGATGTTATAGTTGGATATGCTTTGGTAGACATATATGCAAGATGTGGAATCGTAGACAAAACACTTGAATTGTTTGACATAATGCCTCAAAGAGATGTCATCTCATGGAATGAAATGATTGATTACAGAATATGCACAAAATGGATTTTGCAAGGAGAAACCTCTCAAAGTCTTTGAATTAATGAAGCACTCTGGAAAAACTAGAAAAGACTCAGACTTGGCAAATCAATTTCTAAACAATGGTGGATCTCATGTATTTTGTGGTTGATAGGTTGACTAGGCATGTTTTAAAAAAAATTCTATAGGTTTCATAGATTACTCCTCCCAATTCACCATGCAATATATGTCAGCTATATATAGGTGAGAGACCAAGATTTAAAATTTGTCAGCAACTTCTAGAAAGAACTAATTGAACTTGGTAGTACCTTCTTGACTCCAAAGTACAAGTTATTGCCCTCCAATGGGTAGGCAAGCAAAAATAGTAAATAGATATCTATAGGGATTTAGCAAAATGTTATTTCCATTAAGTCTCATCTCAGAGAGAGCAAGAAAATGGATGTACATAATTTGGGCCTTTAAATCCTAGGAAAAAGTAGACAACAAAGGGGATGATTGTACCAAAAAAAAAGAAATATAAAAAGGAAAACTTACAAACTAGATAATTTTAACAGTAATAGGTTTGATGTAATACTAATCACTTATTTGATCATTAATAGAATGTTTTACTCAATGTTTGGATTTTTATCTGATGGTTTTACTTTTGACCATTGAAGATGAAAATTGAATGGATTAATCTGTTGACATATGTTTAAAAAATAAGTCATCTCAGTACCCTCCCTATTTGTAAATTTCTATACAATTTAATGCTTGTAACAAATTAATTATCCTTATATGTGAGCTTCTCAATTAATAATCTCACTTTACTTTTAATACTCCATAAACCTCTTAACAAACTTAATTTTTTTTTGATTCATCTAAAACCTTATAGCGATCTATTATTATTACAAAACTTCTTTTATGTGATGATTTGTGAGATAGCTCACTCTAACATAGGGAAAAAGCTTCTAAAGTGTTCACATAGTTCATCTGTAAATTATATAGCAAACCCACTTGTTAGTGCTTGTCTGTGCTTTGACAGTTGCAGTGGTTCATGGAACCAATTTTATAGAATAATCAAACTAAAGCAAGCTCACAAACTCAAGTTTTATTAACTATGTGGAGTGTGGAGGCATGTGGATCATACATGAATATAGGCTGAGTATTTCCAGCAACACTACTTTTTTAGTTGGATCCTAAAATTGCTGCAACTTATGTTCTTCTCTAAAACATCTGTACGAGGCTCAAATAGTAAAGAGATTGATGAAAGATAGAGGAATTAAAAAGATACCTGGATGTAGTTGGATTGAAGGTCGTAAACTAGTACATGTTTTTTGTGTAGGAGACATATCACATCAACAAATATGGCAGAGCTATGCAAATTAGGAGAAATTGGCTTGGAAAATGAAGGCAGCAGGGTATAAAGAATCATTTATCTGCCACCATAGTGAAAATTTAATAATTTCTTTGGTTTGTTAAACATGGCCCCTGGTACAACTATTAGAGTTGTTAAGAACCTTCAAGTATGTTCTGATTGCCACACTGTATATCCATCTACACAGAAGATTCTATTTCCATCTAACATATCCATCATCTATGGATCCACATGCAATGTCTCCCTCCTACTTTAGGTCTTCATCCAAAGTTGTAGTGCAACCAAGTTATCATTGTATCAAATAAATATATTCGTTGATCCTTTGAAAAAGTGAATAATGAAAAGTTAGCCAGCAAAGCATGCACTATCCTTAGGTTTGTATTAATCCAAAGTCATCAAACACATGCTTTGTGCCCATCTAGAACATCATATTAATGAAAACTTCAGACATAATCAACCAAGAGATAAAAGGATAATTCATTGCATTCTATACATTTTTTTGGATTATTCAATAGAATAAGCTTATGATGATACCAACATCCATATCATCTGAAAATGGTATTGTTATCCATTGAAGGGTGAATTGAGCATTACTTGACAAAACAATAGGCATGGGTGGGTGAAAGGATCTATCCTAAAAAGTAGTGTTACCCTATCTAGGGTTTCTAATTGTCATTAAAAGAGAATCTCACATTCCTTCCAATCAAGCCCAAACGCCTTCCATCAGACTCACACACTTACTGTAGGATGCACAATGGATGCTACATAGCCTCACATCATGATCACCCACGATTTCAGAAGAGAAGCTTCATGCCTGGGAATGGAAGGCTGCAGGTTCAAGACTAGATTCTGCCCATACGAATCCTTCTGCATGTACATAAATGCATCAACAATGGTTGGAGCAGGTGTCAAGCATCCTCTCTGCCTGTGCCAAAATGGGAGCTTTGGAACAGGGTATGGACATCCATCATAACATAATGGAAGGGGGATTTTTGTCAAATATCATAGTTGGAAATGCTTTGGTAGACATGTATGCAAAATGTGGAAGCATTGACAAGGCATGCGAACTATTTGGCAGAATGCCTCACAGAGATGCCATCTCATGGAATGCAATGATTCGGGACATGCACAAAATGGATTTTTTGAAAAGACTTTAGAAACTTTCAAGCAAATGCAATTAGCAGGTGTAAATCCAAATTCGACAACCTTTGCTAGCATCCTCCCTACCTGTACCAAAATGGGAGCTTTGGAATAGGGTATGGAGATCCATCATAACATAATGGAAGGGGGATTTTTGTCAGATATTATAGTTGGAAATTTTCTGGTAGACATGCATGCAAAATGTTGAAATATAGATAAGGCACGTGAACTGTTTGATGGAATGGCTCAAAGAGATGTCATCTCTTGGAATGCAATGATTGCAGGATATGCAAAAAATGGATTTGTTGAAAAGGATTTAGAAATTTTAAAGAAAATGCAATTGGCTGGTGTAAAGCCAAATTCCACAACCTTTGCTAGCATCCTCCTTGCCTGTGTCAAAATGGAAGTTTTGGAATAGGGTATGGACATCCATCAAAACATAATGAGAGGGGGCTTTTTTTCAGATATTGTAGTTGGAAATTATCTGGTAGATATGAATGCAAAATGTGGAAGCATAGACAAGGCACAAGAACTGTTTGACATAATGCCTCAAAGAAATGTCATTTGATGGAATGGAATGATTTCAGGATATGCAAAAAATGGATTTGTTGAAAAGGTTTTAGAAATTTTAAAGCAAATGTAATTGGTTGGTGTAAAGCCAAATTCCACAACCTAGTGCTGGTTTTACAATTATGTATTTTACACTTGAAAAGCCTTTTTGAACCAGGACAATCTAAGTTTGATCAACATGTGCCATCCTATGGGTTCACCAAACATCATGTGATAGACAGTTTTGGATTCATCATGGTTCCTAGCACTCATGGTCAAAATTGCAGAGCCAAACTCCCATTACACAATACTAGCAAACACTAACAATGACATCATAGCCTTTAACACTAATGATAGAACAATGGTGGAAAATGACAAACGACGAATTTAAACTAACAAAATTGCAGGGTAAGCACAAAATGGATTTGTTTACAGGCTTTAGAAGTTTCCAAGCAAATGCAATCAACAGTTGTAAAGCCAATTTCTACAACCTTTACTAGCATCCTCACTGCTTGCACCAAAAAGGAAGCTTTGGTATAATGTGCGCGTATATGCAAGGCACGTGAATTGTTTGTCAAAATGCCTCAAAGAGATGCGATCTCATGGAATGCCAAGATTGTGGGATATCGCAAAATGGAATTGTTGAAAAGGATTTAGAAACTTTCAAGAAAAAGCAATATGCAAGTGTAAAGACGAATTCCTGCATTTATCAGCAAAATGCAAAAAAGCATAGACTATACATGTGAACTGTTTGACAAAATGCCTCAAGGGTTTGTGGTCTCAAGGACTTCATTGATTGCAGGATATGCACAAAACATAATATTTGGAGCGGCTTAGGAAATTTCAAGCAAATGTAATCGACACCAAAATGAGAGTTTTTTGAAACAGGATATGGGCATTACATGTTGTCCCCCAAGCACACCAAGACCTTGGATCACATGCTTGCTATTTACAGTGAATTGTTTAGACATTTCAATTGGCTTATTGAGATTACCTTCACTTGAGCTTATATTATTAATAAGTGAATCTAATAATTCAAGTTTAACATCCGCACAAAGTTATATAATTGATATAGATTTCTGCCATTTTGATTATAAAACTGTCTGATTCTTTAAATTTTATTTATTCTCCATTGATTCTAATAAAAATTAGTGATCTGTGTCTCCATATCTATCTTGTAAATGATTTAGAACTAGAAAACAAATTTTAAGTTAATATCCCTATTTCACCATAGCTCAAAGAATTTAGATTAGGTAACCTGTACCGAGCCCAGATACGTGAGGGTTTAAAACTACTTATTGTTGCAACACACAATTAGTGTGTTCTACGAAGAATAGCAATGTTTTGAATCTCGGGATGCAAATGTAAAATCACTGCCCTCCTAGAAAAGTGTATCTAGCAGTTTTAGCACATCAATATATACAAATTCTCGCTTCTAAAATTTTTCAACACCTTCTCTTTTCACTATACGCATTTCAAATATATGCATAAGTAAGTGGAGAGGAAAAGGGTTTTATCAATTCTAACATATCATTGTTCTAAAGAGCAAGAAAAAGTAGAGGAATGATCTGCTTCCTTGAGAACATCTATTCGTGGATATTTAGACAAATAGAGATGCTCTCTATACCGGATAATTTCAAAAATATGTAACAAATTAATGAATGAAATAAACATATAATCTTGTAAACAGAGCCAAATGAGTCAACAAATCAATAACTATTGACTTTAAGCCAAACATACCAAGAGTTAGAAATCTTACCTCAGAATTTCACACAAATTCTCTCCCAGCGTTGCCTGCAAAAATCTCCTTGGGACTCCCATATAGCCAGTTTGATTATCCAGCCCCCAAATTTTTGATCTCCCTCCATCCTTTATCACCCCCTCTCTTCTTCTTTTTTTCCTCCACCTGCCTGCATTTAATTTTCTTCACAACGAGAAGTGGGTAGGAATGTGTGTAGTGGCACCAGTTCCATGCTTCATAAAGACTCAACCAACCCCCCTTCCACTCGTCCATGCTTGGTAATTTCTTTGTAGCCTTGGCAGGGGTAATAAGTTCAAATCCCCTTGGCACATTTTTGAAACACATATTATTTATTTTTCATATTTATCATTTCTAACTTTTTCCACAACCAATTGCATATAATGTCTTTCATTTCCTTAGAATGTTTTCATGTTTAATTAGTACACAAACTTACACCATAAAGTCATTATATACACTTTTGAAATTCTAGGTAAGTTAAAATGGAATACAAAGTCAATTAAGAGTAACAATAGAACCAAATCAGTTATATTAATACAAATACAAGCTCAGCAACTATGCGCATATAAATAATGATCAAACCCTTAGATTCTTGTATTCCAAATATTGTGTGCTCTAGGTTATTCATATTCACTTTCAAATGACTTTTAATTCTATTGACTAACAATATAATCTATTAAATAATCCTAATTTAATAAATCTTTTCATGCTTCTTGGCATTCTTGGGGCTTACTTGGCAACAACTCAACATAAGGAATCAACAACATAACACCCTATCTGACACTTGGCTGACCTTACACAAGGTAACAATGACCAATGCAATCCTTCAATACCCTATCAACCATTTAGACACTTCAACAATCCAACTTTCCTTCACAAGCTATTTTGTAACAACACCCCAACAATGGATTGGTAATTCTGTATTTTAGGCCTAATTAGGCTTCTTGAAACGGTTCAAACTTGCCAACTTTGGCCCTCACACCAATTGGAACACACTGACCTTCATCATTTCTTTAGAGGCATTCATGACACTCACATAAATGACCTTCAATGGTTTTAAGACCATACAATAAGGAGCACTACAAATCTTGCCAAACACAGTTTTACTTCAATAGTCAGCTCTGTCATAATAGGGCAGTAGACCAAATGGGCTCAACACCTTTAATTTCATCAAATCCCAACTTTGAAGAAGGTTCACAACACTTCTTAATATCAACTCCAAACATTTGCATTGATAGTGGTCACTAGATTCCACAAAGAAGCATTCAAAACCCTTACTTAACCTTCTTTACTAGTCTGCCATAGAGGAAACACAATCATGACAACTTAATGAATATATATACTCCAATATTGATTAGTTTGACAAAACCCAAATTGAAAAGGGTTCCCAAGACACCTTGACACTGTTTCCAAACACTTCCACTTATGATGGACGTTATATTCAACAACAAAACCCTTTGTTTATTCTTTTGTGCCAGTCTGATAGGGCATCCAAATTACATAAGAAAAATTCAATCTCAAGCCCTGAAACTTTGCCACATGGAAACATACACAAAATTACATCATTTCATAAATTTTCAGAATTTTCCTTTTGATGAAATATGAGAAAACATCATTTTAGTCACCCACTGTTACCCTATCTAGGGTTTCTAACTGTCTGTAAAGGAAATGCAATATATCCCTCCATTCTTGATGAAATTTAATGAAACAAATTGAAAAATGCACTAAACTCAAGGCACTTTCATGCCTAATCGGTCTCAGACCATGAAAGGGTCCGTACAACCTATACAATGTGTAAGAACAGTGATAGGGCATGGAAAAACACAGAGAAAATGAGGTTATATTTTATTCCCACTTGAATTCATCCTCACCACTTCCTCCTTCCACCTTCACCATACAAAATGACTCATGGGAGGCATATTTATGCCTATTACAACCTCTCTAACTTCTCCAACTACCTTTTTACAACCTTGTCTCTTCATCTTCCACTTTCTACAACTTTTAACAATATGACAACTTTTACAATATTTGACATATGACCTCAAAATGACCTTCTAGGACCTAAAACAAACTCAAACAAGTTAAACATGGTCTATTAGACCTTATTACATTTACAAAACACAAGACTCAAGCAAAATTTGCAAAATTGCCTCATGGAGGCATATAGTCCATTAGGTGCTCTTGCACCAGTTCTAAAGGGTTTGCCTCTTTTTTATAAGACTGTGTTGGCAGTGCCACCTATATCACAGTTGTTTGGTGGGATTCCAAACCCAGACAATGAGGTGCAGTTGTGGAAATCTCATAGAGAGAAGCTACAAGCTACCATGATGATTTTGCTGAGCAAATTTATATCAGAGTCTTGCTTAGCATGGCTTAAGACATGTGCAGATGATATTCTCTCTGCAGATAGGCTTGGGGGAAAGTATTTGCTTGATCTTGTGAAAAGTGGCAAGGAACTTGCAGAGAATGAGACATTGATTAGAGAAACATTGGACAATCTGGATGCATTTGAAGAGAGCTTGGAGTGGCTAAAAATGAATTTTGGTTCAAATGTTGAGTTTCCATGGCAATGCGTGTGTGAGATTGTTTTGAAGCACTCAAAGAGTCAGTGAGATGAAATTTTTCAAAGCCTATTTTTTAGTAGGATGAAACAAATAATAGCTGATGGATTTTTAGATCTGCGTGAGAGAGTTAAGGTTGGTAAATGCCTTGAGGCCATAGTTACAGTTTTGGAAAGTTACAAAGATGTTGAAACCCATTTGCACAAATTAACTACTAGTGAGGACTGGCTTGTCAAGAGAGGGGACCTAAAAAGTGTTAATTTACCTGGGTTGAGTTTTAGATTTATGATGACAAATGATGAAGACTGGTTTGGTCAACTTAACACTTTCTTTGGAACTGAGGTTAGTCAAATAAAAGATACCATAGATTAGGGGTCCAAGAATATTCTGGAAGACCTCCAAATTTTTCTTCATGCACATAAATCTCCTTCAAGGATAAATGATTTAGCACCTTATTTGCAAGACCAATGCTTCCATTTTATCTCAACATTGATTGTTGAGATTGAAGAACATCTTGCACATCTTTTAGAAGCTCTCTATCAAGAAATGAAAAATGAGGAGATGCCAGAAAAAATAAACAAAGAGACACTAGAACCGATAGTTATAGTGGAAAGGGCACTTTTCTTAGGAAGGCTTTTAGTTGCTCTCAGTTTTCATTCAACTTCCCATCCACTAGTTCTTGGCTCATCTCAACTCTGGTTTGTCGAGAACAAAGCTCCAATTTCAGGGAAAGGATCTTTGACTTTCAAATATTCCAGTACTAATTTTGATTACCCTCTTCTAGATAGTTCTGGAAGACAAATACTAATGAGAGGGGTCGGTTTGAAGCCTGAATCACATGATAAAAATAATAGCACCAAATTGAATAAACTGAGAAGAACTATGCACAATCTTTGTATCAGAGCTCATAGCATGTGGATATCTGAAGAGCTTTCAGGAATTCTCACAAGAGATGTAAGGGAGGATGATTCTTTATCCATATTCAATAGTAAATTATTAATTCAAAAAGATGGCAATGCTTGAAATTTGACACCACCTCTTAGTAAACTTACTAAATCTGGTGCAAGGGCACCATAGGAGTCCAATTTTCAAGTTTTGTCAATTTTGGTTATGTAATGGGTTTTAGGTGAGTTTTAGGTGTTGTCATCTAAATAAGGTCTAATAGACCATTTTTGATGTGATTTGAGTCATTTAGAGTCCATAGGGTTAATATTTCTAAATGATGTAAAAGTTGCCAAATTGTTGTAATGACAATATTGGAAAAATGCAAAAAAAATGCAAATGGTGGAATGTCAAGAGTCAAGTAGTTAGAAAGTTTGTTTGTGTCAGTTAGTTTGATGAGTTTTGATGTATAAGAGACTAATAAAGCCTTGAGAGGCCAAAGGGAGTCAGAGAGACTTTGTATCTTCAAGATCAAGCAATAAAAAATTCCTAATTCATTGTATTTTATGTGTTTTTTACTGAAAATTGCTGCTCTCTTGCTCTGTACAATTCCGTACGAGATCCTTGCACTATGAACTGAACTGGAATTGTTTGGGCAGCGAGTCTACTTTATTTTGACAGTGGTTTGATCAAATCCCATTGAGTTTTGAGCAACTTACAGGCTTTTGTTTGACTGCGGGTCTACAACCCTCTTAAAGGGTTTGAGTTCTTTGAAAATATAAACTTAGCCCATTCCACCATTAGAGTAGGTTGTAGAAAGGTGGAATGGGCATCAATAAAGTAGGATTAGATGTAGGTACAGGTTTTTAAGATTGGGAAGGCATTTGAAGGAGAAATCAATGCTGCCCTAGTGAAATTTCTATAGATTTGGCCTCAAATGCATGGCTAGAAGTGGTAGTTGGGAAAAATTGCTTAGGGTCTGGCTTGGAGATGTTTGTTTTGGCATGAGTATGTATATATTGAGGTGTTTGAAGCATTAGCAAAGTAGTTGGAGGCTTGGAGAGCTGAGTTACTTAAAACCCTCGTTGTTTCCATTGAGTTTTTAGTGAAATTTGATGGTTAAAGGTGGGGAATGGTAGAAAACCTTTGGGGCTGCAAAATTTGAAGGTTTATTAAGATTGTGTAGGCCATTTTAAGAGTGGTTGATGATTTGGCAGAGGAAGTTAGAGTGTGGAAATAGGATTTTCACTAAACCCTCCTTAAACTTGCTAAAAATGAGGGATTATTGGTTTGGCATTTAGATCTATGTTTTGGTGGCTAAAAAATGATGAATATGTGGTTTTGTGGGCTATAGAAGGTCTGACAACAAGAATTTGGGTTTGGACAAGAATTTGGAGACATGATGCTTTGTAAAATTGACCTATTTGAGGTCTAAGACAACATAGAAAATTGTTTTTGAGAATGATGGTCCAAAGTGACATATACTGCTTTTGAGTTATGTTTTATACTGGCATAAAGGGTGTCTAAAAATACATTTGGTTAGTGGGTTGAGTGATTTTTTGGAAAGATAAGGTCAAGAAACCTCAGTTGCAAACCTACAAGGGAAACTAGTTGAAAAGTTGAAGAGTTAATGTCATGAACTTTTAATAGTTGTAAAGTTGTTTCAAAGGTCTCAAATTGTGATTGATAGTTGGAAGAACCCCTGCATTGCATCAAAATCTAAGTCCTTTATTTTATTCTATATACAATTTCCTTCAGTGGATGTATGTAGAGATTTATAAGACTCGATACTGAACCAAGAAAAAAATATTATGACAATGATTACTAGAAAAAGAGATTTGAAGATTGAAATCAATAACTAACATGATAATAGAGTTAAGGTGCCAAACAAACCTATAATTACTTTGTAATCAAATTCCATTTGAAAATTGCTGGTAAAACAACTGAAATGGCTTGCTTTCTGCCCCTTGCAAGTGGCAAGTATGCCATATTTAATACTAAAATTCTTAATTCAAAAAGATGGCAATGTTTGAAATTTAACACTTAGTATTCTCATCAGAATGACATCCATTTCGGATGCCTTGAAATATTTTGTCAGCATGTGATACAAAATTCAACAACAAACACATCAACCATGATGCATACAAAAAAAATGATTAAAGCTTACTTGCAAGAGCTTGGCGGTAAGCCTGAACTAAAGCCCTCCCCAAAATTCCTGAGCCCATCACAAGAAAATTTTCCAAAATTTTTGCAACCTGTATATGCCATATGTAATTTTAGAAAACAAATGCAAATGTATATACGGTTTAAAAGAAATTTTTTGAACTTCTTCATACAATAATAATATTACTACAGTAGGCTCCAAACAAGAAACATGTCCTCAATAAATGATGTAAGAGACTCATGTTGGATATAAAAATAAAATAGTTTATGAAACAATGTACAAAAATTATTGTCTTACATACAATTACACACACAAACACAAAGTTGTCTACAATAATGGAGTGGGCATGAAGAAGATTGTAATCCTAATGTGATCATCTCTCTAATCCTTTCCAAGTAAAATTAAATCCCTATGGGGCCTCAAATAGGAATATGAAGGGACACATCGTAAAGAGGTGATAAAAGATGCTAACAAGAAGATTTTTAGCAGTTATTCAAATATCTTGACACTAAATCTATAGTCAAAGTCATTGTGATCAAAGAGGCTCTACAATATGATCCAAAAGCTTATGTTAACAATATCCTAGTGAAAGAGGATAGTAAGAATATTATAGACGTCCATGGACATTGGGAGATGACCAATCGAACCTAGCTATTTCTTAAGGAAATATACCATAAATTATAGCCTTTGGGTGACTTTCGTTAACTTTCTAGATGGGCAGATATTGATTACCCATATTTTATTTTATTGAGTAAAGTGTACTCATTGTAGGTAGGGGATATGCTTATCTAAGCATATTGTGGCTCTATCTGAATTTTTGAATCATTACCCCTGTTCTTATCAAAGGAAATCTTGTATTGTGACCCCTAGGAATATTTCAGCAAGTATGTAGGATAGCTAGATTAGTTAAGGCTAGCGTTAGTTGCACCATTGCATAGCAACCCTGGCAACTTGACACATCTACACAATCATCTCTCTTGGGGTCACATGGTATGCAATGTCTGAATAGAATGAGGTGAGGGTAACCATCTAGTTCACCCAGTCTTACTTTGCTCACAAGTTGGTTAATCTTTATCTCTATGATATTTAGAGAAAAAAATCTCAATTAACTACTGAATGTTGCTTTTAGGTTTTTAGCCTATCTTGTACTCTCCAATTGATACCTCTACTATTTATACCTGGCTTATGACAAATAACATGGAGAATAAATGCTTGTTGGTAATGGAAAATGAAATTGAGGTGGTAGAGAGTTATAGAATAATTAGTGACCACAATCTAAGAATCAAAAATTTCCTGAATGCCATGAATGATGAGAATATATCAAAGGGACTCAAAACTCAAAAGTATGGTAGGTCACAACAGTATAAGTTTAATGCAATAAACACATAGAGTAGGAGTGCCTTGAGAAGTTAATATATTTGCATAAATGGACGTTGATCTGAGTTATGACTGGAAAAATCCATGAAGTGGCCATAAAACTATCATTCTAATTCATATTATTCTGAAAATTGATGGTAAAAACTCAGAGTTCTCAAAGTGCTCATCATGTTTCGCATTGTGATTCCACTATTTGACTCTCCAAACATGGAGGAAAAGTAAAACAACCCAGGACCAAAGATTGCATTTTATCCATGTATTGATTATAAAATATCTGTTTGAGCTACAATTTGATATGCCTGACCTCTATCTAGAATACTAGAACCTAAGGCGTCCACCATCTTGCAGGTAAAAATCGATCAGCTTGACCTGCCAAATGTGGGAAAGTCTTTCAATTTGGTTACAATTTGGTCATTCACTCTTAAAACAAACTTAATTTCCAATTGGAGAAACTAGGCAACTTAATTAATGTATATACAAAAAATTACTCCCAAATTCATCCATTTGATCTCCCAAAACATTAAAAACAAGTTGCAAGTCTAGAGATGCCTTTTTTGTCTTTTTTTGGATGTGGGACAAAGTTGAGGTGTCAAAATGGGTCCAAGAACCAAGTCATCATCTGAGAAATTCAAGCCTGGAATATGAAACTTTAGAGATCTCAATAAGCACTTCAAAATTTTAAATGCATTCTAACTTGTCAATGAGCAGTGGTGAGAAGGTTGCAACATTGATCATCTTATCCTTTCCATAGTTAGCATGAAGAGTAAAAAAATTTAAAATTTTCGATGGGAAGTGATTAGAAGGTTGCAACACTTTTCATAGATGAAAGTTCATACTCCAAGGAAGCTTCTTCTTTGTATTTTGGTAAATAAAGCATAGCTTACTGGAATTTGTCCTCATGATTGGCCCTAGGTAATTTTTTGCATTCTCTAATGTGAATAAGTTTATTGTGTTAATTTACATTTCCAAGGGTGTATATAGTGGTGTGAGACATTGTTTTGGCATGTATACATATACCTAAAAATAAAGATGATGGGAAAGAGTTTAAACAAGATCAGAAACAGAAGGCATCTCTACCCTACATAAAGAAAACTACATACCAAATCACAGGATTTTTTATGAGAAGGTATTGAAACCAATTTCCTACCTATTAATATCCTGAGAACAAGTTAAGGTTGGCCAAGACAAATGTGACCCAAAAAAGAGTAGCATGGTGCATATGATAGAATGCTTGTTGTGGAAAACCATGCATTGAGGAAACAGGTAGATCCACCCAAACTAAAATCAATGAAAATGATTTCAATATAAAGCATGAAAAGGTGGACAAATCAGATTTGGTGGAACATTCTCTTGCAACAGAACATGTTGTTTGCACTAATGAAACAACAAGTGTTGGATAGAGAAGGCCACTATGTGAAGAGACATTTGAGAGATGTTATAGAAAATTGAAAGTATGCAACATGATAACAATATCAATATGGATGGAAGATGGACGACTAGTGGATAGATGACTGATATTTCGTGAAGGCCTCTAATGCATAATTTTAAACATAATCATCATAATAATAATTGACCTTATTATTAATATTAAAATCATTTGAATGGCTTACTCTTTTCAAAAATACTAAACACCTATTACGTCTTGTAATCAAGGAACAATGAAAACAATTGGACAATTTTATTTTTGATCTAATCATTCCCTAAATAGGGGTTTTGAAGGAGACTCGACACGTCAGAATCAAAAATATTACGCAGTTGTATTCAGACATATAATATTATGTTTACTTCTGAAAATCTCAAATCTTTGATATCTACAAATAACTCATCCATGTCAATAATAGCTTTCAGCTTTAGTAGCATCTATTCTCAATATGGTTGAATGTGCGTCATCCTAAGAATATTGTAATACCCCTCTGTTTTGCCTTTTGGTTGGACTGTGTGTCCTTGTGTGGGTATGTTGCCTTGATGTGTTTTTGGTTATTCAGATGTTATCTTTATTCCATGCTTTGGATTAGCATAGTGGTTATTTGAATTAAAGATGTTTATGCTTTGAATTATAATAGTATGTTAGAATTGTCAGTTATTTGCAGTGTATTGGTGAAGGGGACGGTATCGTATCACTCGCTTGCGAGTGCCCTGCGATTCCGTGATTTCCTCTTCACGGTGTGTATTTTATGTTGTTCATATCATATGTTGTTGTTTACTTGAATTAAAGGTTGACAGGTACAGGACATCGACTCCACCTGGTTTCACAGGTTGGAGCATGTTCAATGCCCAACGGTATTCGATTGGGAGATAGTAGCTAGATTTCCATGCCAAGTCGTCACCCTAGTCTTTGTATGTCATCAGTTGTTTTTTGGGTTGTGTTGCCTTGATTATTGTGCCCTCTCTTCGTTATCTTATTGCAAGTTGAAAAGGGGTAATTAAATGGCTTAAGGTATTTAAGTTCTGGTTTAATTTGTTTTGTGATTATGTTGAAATGTAATTGATTTTATTATTAATTTAATTTAATTAATAAATAATTTAATCGTTGATTAAATCTATTTATTAATTAATTAAATTTATGATGTTGAAAGAAGTGAATTTATCTATGTTGAAGTTATTGTTATTTTGTGGAATTTGAAAATAAAGAAAATGCATGAAAGTCAATTTGTGAAATTTGGAATTCAAAATTGAAAAATTGAGTTAAAAGTCAAATTGAAGTTTGAATTCAAAAATTAAAAGAAATTAAGATATTTTGCATTTTCTGTTTTCAAGAAGTTATTAGGGTGGTTGTTCAATTTTTAGGGTTGAATCCTTATGTTTGGATTTTGGATCTCAATTTTAGAGGATGAAGTTTTTGAAAAATTGGAAATGGAGGAGAGGAAGAATTGTTTCAATTTTGTGGGTTTTTGGATTGGAATGGTAAAAATTTGTGGAGTTGGATTTGGAAGCAAGGTGGGGAGCTAAGCACCATCTGGACCTCCTCAAACTCAGAAATTACTAGGTTCATGTCTTTGGTTTTTTTTTATGGTTTTGAAATTTATATTTAAATGTGGTTGCTGTTGTAAAATCTTGTTGATTAATATTTCAATACTCTGTATGTGAATTGCAATGGAAAAACCCATGTTGAAATCTGAGTTTATTTGCAAAAAAAACTCTTTTTTGGAAAATATTTCTTCAAGAAAATCAATGGTGTTCTTGATCTGAAAGTGGTCTTTTAAATATATTTCCTCAATTACTTTTATAAATCCTTGGTGAATATATATATTTATATATATATATATATATATATATATTTTTATTACTTCATAATATTTGGGGTTGGAGAATAAAGGCTCTATTTTCATTTCTGGGAATTCGGATTTTTGTGTTTAAAAAAATTAAAATAAAAATAAAAATGAAAAAAATCCGTAGGAAATTTTCAAAGGAAATTAAAAAAACAAAAAAAATAGTGTTGGGGAGGCGTTGGGGGCTCACCTCCCCACTGCGCCCCCATGGGAAGTGCGTGGGGAGAGAGCCGCGCCCAGCGCAGACTCCCTCGGCTACCCCGTGGCTGGCTATGTTACACAGTCGTCGCCGCCAGTAATGGCGGCCGGTTGTGTAACACAACACCGCCGCCTCCTCCACCTCCGCCTGACCCTGTGCCCTGCGTCGCCCTGTCATCAGATCTGCCGCCGCCGCCGCTCGGTGTGGTATCCGCTCGCGACCGGTGTAAATCGCGACCGGTGTAAACCAGTCCGCCCAGCCCTAAGCACGACATGCGGCCCGAGGTAGCCGTGGCCCAACCCTAAAGGGTTGGTGTGCGACCCGAGGCGCGATTTGGGCAATATGTTTTTAAAATAAAATAAAATATTTTCTTTTAGTAAAATTTTAATATTATTTATATATAATATTAAAATATTATTATATTTATATTATATGTAAATAATATTAGAAAATCAATTTAATATTTTTATAGTGAGAATGAGATTTTAATATATATATATATATATATATATTAAAGTGTTAATTTTAAGCGATGGTATGGGTTAAATTTAATTGGGGGAAATAGAAAATAATTAACTTGATTACATCATTATTTTATTTTAAGATATTATTTTAAGGGAGAATAGTTTTGATTTAAAATAATATGTTTCAAGTCAAGTTAAACATTTGTGTTAAAATGGTTATAGTGAAATGAGGAAACAATATTTATTTGAAATCAACGTATTTTGATTTATGGAAATAAATGGTTATTTTATTATTATTTAAATGCCAGTAAGGAAGTAAGGATTGAGTTTGTAATTTCTCCCTTGTCTGGAAAAGACGTATTTTAATTCAGTATATTTAATGCAATAAATTATTGGATGATTATGTGGAAAATGGATTTAGAATATCCAAAGGTAGTTTATCTCATGTGTCTTCTCTAAATATTCCCTTCATGCTCTTGTTTGGGAAATGGATTAAATAATGCTTTATTTGTAAGTCTTCCAGATTGGGGTTTTTATTTATGTGGTTGTCGTTTGAGATGTCAACCTGTTGTGAATTCTCTTGGATAGTGCAAGAGGATTGTGTCTATGTCAGTACTCGGTTTCCATGAACAGGATTGTTTTGTCGCCTCCTGAGAAAGGAGTGAATTTTGTAATGTGTGCCTCCTTGTCAAGAGCGATCAGGAGCGATTTTGTTATTGTTGTTACCTCCAGTGTTTGGAGTGGTTTTATCTTTGTTGCCTCTTGAGAAAGGAGTGGATTTTGTAATGTGTGCCTCCTTGTCAGGAGCGGTCAGGAGCGGTTTTTTCATTGTTGTTACCTCCAGTGTTTGGAGTGGTTTTATCTTGTCGCCTCCTGAGAAAGGAGTGGACTTGTTATCCTGTTTGTTGCACCTTGGTACCATTGTCATTTGGTTGGTGTGTGTGTGTTGTCGAGTAGAGGAGTGGCTTGTAACGAGGGCCGACACACGAAGTGGTGCCAGGGTAACTCGTTGTAAGTGGTGTAATTAAGTGATAACTAAATCAATATACTTAGCAGTTCAGGTAGTACTTCACACTAATCAAGATAAGTATGTCTCACTCATGGACCCATGTGCTCAGTTAGGCTTGGGATGGGTGGGATGGTCTGGAATGGCAAGGTCATCTATCTTGTCTGTACAAAAGGTATTTGATTCCGCATAAGTGATTATGGGGGTTGGGATTCGGTAAAGGTCACCAGGATAACCTTTTCTTGTGGGGGTCGGAGCCTAGGAAGAATCGCCGTGGGTAACTCATGACGAACTATGTGATGACACTTTGTCTAGGACAACAGTTGGCTTTTGATTTTGTATTAGTATGTATGAGGGCCAGGGATCGGTTAGGGCCACCTTCCGACGATCCGCCATGGGTAACTCATGATGAGCTATGTGATGGCACTTTGTGTGACCATAGTTGGTCCTTGTTTATTGTGGGTATGGTTTTCGTAACACACCTGATGTGACCATGGTTGGTGTTTGATTATGTGTGTATGGTTCTCATAACATACTTGTTTTGCTTTAGTTCTGGAAGCATTGTGACCATGCAGTGTTGTACTTGTGTTGTATTTGAGTTGTACCTTGGGATGTACTTGTGAGACTCATGTGATTGGTTGTTTCAGTTTGGTTCAGTTATGTTAGCCTGTGTCTAGAGGTAGATTGTCTTGACTAGGATTCTTGGTTACTATCTCCTAGCATGGGGGGTGGGCCTTTGGGTTCCACTTGGTTGGGTGGCGTGCACCTAAATCCGTTGGGTTCTTTCTTCATGTTCATGTGGACGAGACTTCTAGTTGGAGAGCTCGTTGGTTTCAGTATCAGTTCTTGCTCTATTTTAATTTAGTTATCTTGTATTATTTTACCCCTCAGTGGTTAGCGAGGTGGAAGTTGTAATTGTAATTATGATTATTGATCTTGCCTCATTCGAGGAATGAGAGTTGTAATCTTATTGTTTAATTGGGATTAATGAAATGGAAAGTTATCTATATGTTTGATGTAATTATCCTTTGGAATGCATGTGCTTTAATTATTAATTAATTAATTGACATGGTTTAATTCATGTTTTTTGTTGAGGTTCTATATAACCTTTGTCTCGTAACCTTAGAGGTTGTTGGCATTAGTTAGCGAACTTGCTTATTAATTATACTTTTTAAAAAAAAAATATTCTGTTTAAGTAGTTAAATGCAACTTCCTCTAGGGTTGCATGGCTTGACGTTACAAATATATAAATATGATTTTGAGTAGTTTAGAATCTTTTGAGGCATGAATACTTTGGAATCAACACATGATGCATATGACAGTTTACAATTGTAGTACTCATCTTATTTCAGCCCATGTATGCTAAATCAACAACATTGAAAACATAAGATTTATCAGGCATAGGTTGACCAAATTGTGTATCAATTTAGGGAAGCTCGCTTCATCTAGCAATTGAAATGAGAAGTTGTAAGAACATATTCATTTAATAGTTCTTGTGCATTTTATGTAACCAGGATGAAGTTGAGGATGAGATGGATGTGATACTTCACTGTGTTATCTACAAGAAGATAACTCTAGATAATTAGACATAGGGTAAAATTAGAGGGAATAATATAATGTAATCAATTAATTGACTAAACAAATTAACATAAAGTTGATAAATCAAAGGTGTGACAAGACGATGAGAATAACTTGACAATAGAATTAGTCAATTGACAAATGTTGATAGACTTGATCAATTGGAATGACTGTTAGTCAATAGCATGAGAGTAGGGTGATTAAATGGGATGATTACAACAAAGCTATGGTGACAAACTTTAGGAATCTATAATAGATATGCACAAAATGAATTTGGTGGAAAGGCTTTAAAAAATTTCAAGCGAATACAATTCACAGGTGTAAAGCCAAATTTCACAACCTTTGCCAACATCCTCCCCGCTTGTGCCAAAATGGGAGCTTTGAAACAAGATATGAATATCCATCAATGCATAGACAATACACAATAGTATCCCTATAAAAAATGTGGTCTATGGATTGCAATATTGCAGGATATTCAAAAAATGGATTTGTTGAAAAGGATTTAGAAACTTTCAAGCAAATGCAATTGGCAGGTGTAAAGCCAGATTCCACAAACTTTGCCAGCATACTCCCTGCCTGTAATAAAATGGGAGCTTTGGACAGGGTATGTACATCCATCAAAGCATAACAAAAGGTCAATTTCTATTAGATATTATGGTTGGAAATGCTCTGGTAGATATGCATGCAAAATGTGGAAGCACAGGCAAGGCACGTGAATTGTTTGACAAAATGCCTCAAAGAGATTTCATCTCATGGAATGCAATGATTTTAGGTTTTGCAGAAAATTTTTTGTTGAAAAGGCTTTGGAAACTTTCAAACGAATGCAATTGGTAGGTATAAAGTCATTTTTTTTGCCAGAGTCCTCCCTGCTTGTGCCAAAATGGGAGCTTTGGGATGAGCTATGAACATGCACCAAAGCATAATGGTAGGGGAATTTTTTTAGATGTTATTGTTGGATATGCTTTGGTAGACATATATGCAAGATGTGGAATCATAGACAAAACACCTGAATTGTTTGACATAATGCCTCAAAGAGATGTCATCTCATGGAATGAAATGATTGATTGCAAAATGTACACAAAATGGATTTTGCAGGGAACCTCTCAGAATATTTGAATTAATGAAGCATTCTGGAACACATCCTAACATTCTGTTTTCAATGGAATCAGGGAGGTTATTTAAACTTTTACACCCTTCTATGTTCAAGTGTTGCAGTTGTGGCAGGTTGCCAATGAATTAGGGGGGCTATTTAAATCTATACACCCTACCATGTTCAAGTGTTGTAGCTGTGATAGGTTGCCAATGGAATCAGGGAGCTTATTTAAACGTCCACACCCTTCTATGTTCAAGTTTTGAAGCTGTGACAGGTTGCCAAACGAATCAAGGAGCTTATTTAAACATCCACACCTTTCTATGTTCAAGTGTTGCAGCCGTGATAAGTTGCTAATGGAATCAAGGAGGTTATTTAATCAGGGAGCTTATTTAAATGTCCACACCCTTCTATGTTCAAGTGTTGTGTTGCAGCTGTGACAGGTTGCTAATGAAATCAAGGAAGTTATTTAAACTATGACAATATTTTATTTTTAAGTGTTGCAGTTGTGATAGATTGTCAACAAAATCAAGGAGGTTATTTAAACCTTTAAAATTTCCTATTATATTCAAGTGTTGCAGCTGTGAGAGGTTGACAATGGAATTGGGGAGGTTATTTAAACCTCTGCAATTTTCTATTTTCAAGTGTTGCAGATGTGATAGGTTGCCAATGGAATAAGGAAGGTTATTTAAACCTCTACAGTCTTCTATGTTCAAGTGTTGCAGCTGTGATAGGTTGCCAATAGAATCAAGGGGGTTATTTAAACTTTTACACATTTCTATGTTCAAGTGCTACAGTTGTGACAGGTTGCCAATGGAATTAGGGAGGTTATTTAAATCTATACGCCCTACCATGTTCAAGTGTTGCAGTTGTGACAGGTTGTCAATGGAATCAGGAAGGTTATTTAAACGTTCACACCCTTCTATGTTCAAGGTTGTAGTTGTGACAAGTTGCCAATGGAATCAAGGAGGTTATTTAAACCATGACAATATTTTAGTTTCGAATGTTGTAGCTGCAATAGATTGTTAATAGAACCAAGGAGGTTATTTAAACCTTTGAAACTTCCTATTATGTTCAAGTGGTACATTTGTGATAGGTTGACAATGGAATCAAGGAGGTTATTTAAACCTCTACAACTTACTATTTTCAAGTACTGCAGATGTGACATGTTGCCAATGGAATAAGGAAGGTTATTTAAACCTCTACAATCTTCTATGATCAAGTGTTGCAACTGTGACAGGTTGCCAATAGAATCAAGGAGGTTATTTAAACTTTTACACCCTTCTATGCTCAAGTTTTGCAGCTATGCCAGCTTGCCAATGGAATTAGGGAGCTTATTTAAATCTCCACACTATTATATTCAAGTGTTGCAGCTATGACAGGTTGCCAATTACGACCAAAATGAAAATTACGACCAAGATCCTAATACTGAGCACATTTAGGTTTTAATATTAGGGCATCCTTTACCTATAGATTTTTTCGCTTTCCCCGCTGCTATTCGTTTCGGCTCCTCCAAACTCTTCCTCGTTGGTTTTGACCTTTCACTTCTCCGATTTGGTGAGCTGCAGCCTGAAAATAAGGTTTCGACCAGGGGTTTAGAGTATGTTTATTAAAATGAAAATTACTAGTGGTAAACTAAAAATTATGGCGCCCATTATGCAAAAAAAATTCGAAATGAAATATTAATAATATAATATAATATAATATAATATAATATAAATATAATATAATATAAATATAATATAATATAAATATAATATAATATTATATTATATTATAATATAAATATAATATAATATTATATTATAATATAAATATAATATAATATAATATTATAATATTATAATATATTATATTATGAATATTATTAATATAATATAATATAGTAATATTATATACATGACTTAATATTATATAGATGATAGATAATTCGTGAATCAACTTCGTCCACAAAGAAGGGAGTTATAAGTAATAAGTAATGAAACTCTGAATTTCATTAAGAGTTTGATCCTGGCTCAGGATGAACGGTGGCAACATGCTTAACAAATGCAAGTCAGACAGGAAGTGGTCTTTCCAGTGGCGAACGAGTGAGTAATGCGTAAGAACCTGCCCTTGGGAGGGGAACAAGCTTAGGTAGGGGTCCCATGAGGGGGGCTTAAACTCTATGGATTATGATCAAATTCGAAAGAAAAAAGAATAGAGGAGTAATAATCATTTATTTAGTCATTTTTATTTGTCTGATATTATTCATTTATTTAGTCATTTTTATTTGTCTAATATTAGTCATTTATTTAGTCATTTAGTTTTGATTTTACCTAATGACCAAATTAGTCATTGATTTGCAATATTCTACTAGTGTTAGTGACGTGACTAAAAGTATTAGTCACGTAGTCATTTATTTTCCAAATTCTATTAGTGATTCTTAATAACCAAATGAGTGTTCCACATCACCTCTGATATGTTTTTTTCTACGCTCTTTTGGTCTTTTCCTTTGAAATCAATGACAATATCTTATTACTACATTCTTCATATCTTTATTTAGAGAGATAATCATGATTATCTTAGGAGAGTGAGGTTGCTTACTGTAGATTCTAAACTAATGTATTGTAAACTTGGTAGAACCTACTCAATTCAGAGGTTTATCAAACTAAACAGTCCTCTCAACATTGTTTAAGACTACATTAAATTGCCAACCAAAGTTTGTAAACTTGTGATGGTGTAGCATTATATATGACTTCAGAGACTCAAGACTACCTAAACTATCTTACCTAATTTATTCTACTTTTTGGAAACTCACAGAATTACAAAACAGTAAAAGATATAACCAAAACCAATGGCGATGGGTACCTATAGCTTAGACTGTAACTGAACTGTTACTAATGAAATGATACTATAACAACTCAAAAACTGATAAAAAATAATGAATCAACTAAATTAACCTCCAGAGTACTACTAGTTAACCATTGCATGCATATTCATAAGCATTCATTAACAATAAACAAGATATGAGATTCTAGTTAACTTGCATAAAGTTCATGAGATAATGGTAAGCAAAAAAAACTATTAAACAAAAATGAACAATTGAAAGGAAGTGAGGAACAATACCTTGAGTGGCCTACTCAAGTAGTTGTTCTCACTTTAACTGAACCCAATCTAACTAATAGATTCTATGCATCCCATGAAATTAACTCCATTCATTGCTAAACCGTAGAAAAATGATGGTGAGGGTGTTCACCACCTATTTCTCTAGGTCATTCAATAATGTCTTAATAACCCTAATTGGATTGACCATCAACCTCACAAGGTGAGTCAATTCTCAATTAGGATGACCTAGGAAGGGGGTTCTTTAATCTTTTAGGGGTTCACCACCAAGTAAATGCTTGGAAAAGACAAATAAGCATTCAACCTACAAAACCTAGTTATGCAAGCTAAATGAGGGATGCAAATAATAAAATTATATAACAACAAGATAGGATGTGTATACCTGGGAAGTTTTGAGATGTAACAAGGATTCCATAAATGTGAAAATGATGTCAAAATATGATAGGGAGGACAAAGATGCCCTTATTGTTATCTTAGTCCCACTGTTGTTTTTCGGGGCAGATGTAGAATCTTCGTATCTCAAAACAAAATCTCAAAGAGTCTCTAAAAATAACCCCTAGGAGGACTAAGATTCCCTAGGTGGTGTATTAAAACTATTCTGGATTTCTCAAAACTCTAAAAGTGATCCTGAGCTCCAAGGTTTGCAGTTGCTTCTTCTCATATCTCAAGTTTTGAAACTTTAAGATCTAACCTGTAGGTGAGTTTCTGTGAAGATGACAACTTTGTCATGCAAATTTGCAACTTCACAATCTTGCACTCCAAATGATCTTCAAGTCTTCAACCTAAATCTGCAATCACAAGCATACAAGAGAGGAAAAACTTGTTGATTGTTAGTAAATGGGGGTTTGTCTTGGTCAAACCCCTTGTTGGTAATTAAACCTTGAGAAATGAAATAGAATAAAGGAGGGAAATGATGAATGAACAACATGCAATGCTACAACTCACCAAACCCTTGTTGTAAAGTCTACAAACTTGTGTGAAATGATTGCAATTGATGTGGATCTTGAACCAATTGAATGCTTTGATAGATCTTGCTTGAATTGCTTGCTTGAATCAAAACCCTACATCACAAATGTTAGTACAAAAAAACACCTGATGCAAGGATCTCCTTTGATATGATGCTTGAATCTTGATGATGGCTCCAAAATGCTTGAAGAACTGCTCTTGAATGCTCTTGGATGAATACTTGAATGCTTGGATTCTTGGATATCTTGTTAGAAGAAAAATGAGAGAATGAACCTTGTATTTATACTTATCTATGCTTAATATCCCGAAATTACATCACACCAAGTTGAAATAGGAAAATATTAATTAAAGGAGGCTAAATCCCACTAGAACTCGAAATTAAATCCCAAAAATAAGCCAAGGAGGACTAAGACGCCCTAGGTGACATCTTAGTCTCGAGGCTCAAATCTCGGGGCACAGACTCCAAAAAGGGACCTTTTTAGGTGTATTCAAAATTAGGGTCCCAAGACCTTTGGGGGACTAAGATGCCCTAGGTGGCATTTTAGTCCTGACCCAAAAATCAGGGACACACAGACATAATCATTAAATGATCATTTTCCCTTTGATGATTGTCGGGATTAGCTAGGAAAAGATGTAGTTTATTAGGATTGTGGATGCAAGATAGGACCAATTAAGAGATAAAGAAGGATAAATGAAGCAAGGTGGGCCCAAACAAGTGTGAAAATGCAAGTGTATGCATTTTCCTACACTACAATTGCATATCATAAAAGATTACAAAAGATCTCTCACAAATTCTACTTAATCATTTTGAATAAATTTCATGTGTTGAAACTGAAAGTAATTGATAACATAAATCTGAAAAACCAACTAACTCCCTATGGATTCAACCAACAACTATATACAAGCTCGAGGGAATCTTATTCAAAACAACAAATTAACTAAAATCATTAACTCCACTCCTAGATATTAGAGCATAGAGTTAAGATTGATTTATTCAACCTATAACTGAAAAGGAAAAGGAATCCTAATAGGACTAGAACTTTGTCAAAAAATAATTGCATGTAAAAATACAACCATTTGTCAAAATCCCATAAGTGAGGGAGACCTCTTCTTTAGTGTTTATTAAATAGTTATAATAACGCATGTTCAACCTTCATCAAGTGCCTTTAATCAACAATCATCATGTTCAGTCTAATCTAGAACTCTCTTGTTTTGCTGTCTAGCGTTCCTTTTGTTGCGGGTTCATCCTGCAACTGCTACGTGCCACAGTTCCTCTTTAGCTGCAAACAAGTTAATTTTGCAAAACATGTACACAATAATCAAAACATAGCATTCCATCAACATTCCATACATATCTTCATATAAATCGTACAACACTAGTATATTATAATCATAATTCCATCATTATATTTTAGGTTCAAGTTTTCATAAAAGATATGAAAGGATAGTATAATGTAGGAGCATTGCTTGGAAAGTTTATCTAAAAGTGTCTCAAAATATGTATAAAGCAACAGAAAATGAGCTATTATCTGGACCTATCATCTCCCCCCAACTAGCCTCTTGCTTGTCTGCAAGGAAAATACTAGGGATACTGATTGTACTGCAAAGTAATCTGCCTCAGGTCCATAACTGGATTAACCCCCTGAATCTATTTAAAATAGAAACCTTGATATTCTTCTAGCTGCCCCATCTTGATAATTCCTACTTTCTCACATTCTCGACCTTTCTCCCTAGTCCAATGTGGAACTGGATAGAGGAAGATTGGTGGATGGAAGGTGAGTGGTACCCAGTTAACTCCTTTGTTGATGCCAATTGCTATATATTTGTGTACCCTCTGAAGCATAGCAATGATATTATACACATAATGTGGTTCTTTCCTCTGTAATTCAGGTGTTAAACTATTCCATCTATTTTGTACATGCTTGTAGACTATTGTCCGATACCCACAACTAACATATGCATTCTCTCATAATCTGCCTTCCCAAGCTTCATGATTTTCTTACCCACTCCCTTATGTTTGAGGAGTTTCAACCATTCTTTAATGACTGCATCTGGGTTTTTAGCCTCTTTTCTTATGGGAAGTGCAATGGATTTCTCTTTCTCTTCATACTCCATGATCTCACCCCTAAGTTGCTCATTTCTATAATAGGAGGCAAGTGCTCTGATATGAAGGTCTCCACAAAAATTAAAGGGTTTCATTCTGTCTCATCAGGTATTACATAGTTGTGTAAATAAAACTCACACAACTGATCCTGTTCTTTAGGTGTGGAAGCGACAAAAATTTCAAAAAACTTAGAAGTTCTACTCATACCAACAGAATGTTTGCTAATTAATCTACTAAACTGAAATTATAGAAACCTTTCCTTTAAAAATAATGCATATGTTCTCGGTGGAGGCCTACATCTGACAATTTGTGCAACCTTATTTGCTATTTCCTCCAATCTGACTGCTGATCTATTCAATTTCATCTCTCTTTTCCAGTTCCTTTACATATTCTCTCTTTGTGGTACCTTGTTTCCTCAATCTGCCAGAGCATCTAGGTGTGAGTATTTCTTTCTTAATTTTCTTATTTTCCTTCTTAACACTCTTCTTCTTCTTCAGAACATCCTCTTCCTTCTTTGGAACATCCCTCTTTTTCTTTGCAGTATCCTTCCTTTCTTTTGGTTGAGAGGGTGTAGAAGAGGTAGATGCACTACCTCTCCAACTCTTAGATTTATGTGATCTTGAAGAAGATGGTATTTCCTCAATTATAGGTGGCTTAGATTTTGGTTCTTCAAGTTTTGCATGCTCACCTTGGCTAAGGGTAGGTGAAGCCACAAGTGAGACATGGGGGTTTTCCTCTTTAGGCTCATTTTGGGGTTCTGCATCCTCAGGTACTGTGGTGCATCCAACGAACTGTTAATACCTGTGCACTCCTCTTTCTTGAAATCCTCCCACCTGACTTGTGGGTATTGAATCCTTAAACTCCTCTTTATTAGTAAGGTGATTAAACAGTGATGAGATAGAGAGGTATCACTTTGTTTTCTTTGGTATTTTGAGGCCATATGTTTCAACAAATTATACAAAAAGTTTGGTACATTCACTAACCTATTATGCCTGAGGTGACTAAGTAATTTGAAATGAATTGTATACAAAAGGTTTTGCCTACCATCACAAGTGATGTATCTGAAAAATGTAAGAGGCGCAATTTTTGCATAACTAGGGGAGGGAAAGTCTCTTTATACCTTGTGATGAAGAGTCTAATTCCTCTCCTCATATAATTTTTTTTTCCTTGGATGCAACTGTGTCGAATCATGCTGGAAATTCCGCCCCTGTTTGTGGTAACCTAGTGACCTGAGCAATGGCAGTCTTAGATGCGTCTACTGAAATTCCTTTTACCATAGCTTCATCATATTCAAGAGTAGAGCCAACCAACCCTTGTGAAAATGGGTAACACCATTGCATCCTCCAGAATTTTCTGATGAGCTGTTGGTTCCCTTCTTATGACATCACCTCCCATTCTGGCTTACCTTCTCTACTCAATGTACTCAATTCAACTTTGTAAATTTAGCTCAATATTCTCTACCACCTTTAAAACCCTTCACTTTCCTTCTATTTCCACATATATCTCTACTAGCATACCATACTGTGAATTTCCCTTCTCAGTACCAACTTAATTCGAGCTCATGAACAGGTTCTAAGTTTGACTCTCAACTCTGGTTTAAACTTAAGCTCAAGTTCTCAGGGTGTAAAATTTAGCAATTTGGAAATGCTAGGAAAAATGAGATATAATTTAGAAGGTTTTGCATGTCGTTTCTATCCATTGATTTTAATATAGGTGGAAGATTTCAAAAATATTGATGAAAAGATTGACTAGGTTGTACCCTCCCCCCAAATTAATTGGTGAAGTGACCTCACTTCACATTTATGATTTGGAGGTGGTTTAAATATAAAATGATGGTAATTAGTGATATAATAGTTTGCACGCATGGAGTAATATGAAAAATATAATGAAAGTTTAAAGAAGACTATAAAAGTCATGATAGTGTACCTGAAGTACCACCTTGAAGAAATAACCATGCATCACTTGTGGAAACTGGAAAGAATATATATGTTCGTTGATTCATTGTGACATATAATAACTGCAAGGTAATAAATAGTGGGTGGCGAGTGCAAATGATGGGACATGTATTACAAATATGAGCTGGTGATTTGACAGCTCGAGTATTTGAAATGCGAGCAAGCAACAAAAGAATTATGTTGTGGGTACTTATTGTGAAATGATGGATATTACATGTGGATATTGTGTAATGGATGTGCGTGAAATTGTAGTGAATATGGCGCCAACAAATTTGAATTTTGTTTTCGGCTGCCAGATGGTGCTACGGGTACCTGCAGTGTCAGGGCCCATTTTGAATGATGACAACATTAAGCTATAGGTTCCTATGGTATTAGGACCCTTTGCGAACATTGATAAATAGATTCCTCTGAAGATATTGTGAACATTATTATAATGTGCAGTGTGTGCTTGTGAGAGAAAAATGAGAAATTAATCTTGAGTGATCTCAAATATTGAGTTGTGTAGCTCAATCACTGGGTCACTAGATGTGCCTTGTATATCATGTGTTGCTGAAGTATCATTGTGTGTGTCAAACTCTGTATTTGGTTCACTTCGAGCACCATATTGTTGAAATAGGGAAAATATGAAATCATCCTTTTGTAATGGATTCTTATAGAGTTTCAATTTGTGTTTGTTTACAAGAAGTGAAAATTGGATTGCATCAATGGTGTGTAAGTGGACTACCCCATTAGGATAAACTCGACTAATTTCATAGGGGCCAAACCATCTGGACTGTAATTTTCCCTTGAAGTCTTTATACCATGAATCATATAACAGTGCCCAGTCCCCCACAGTAAACTCTTTGGTTTTAATGTACTGATCATGCTAGTTCATTCTTTGTTGTTGAACTACCTCGGTATGATGGATTGCTTCCATTATTATCTCATCCAATCCATTTAAAGTATGCAACCTTTCCTTCTGAGCTTCTGTTAAATGCATATCCAGTTCTACTGTTGTCCTTAGTGTTTTATATTCAAACTTAATGGGAAGGACTGCTATCTTACCAAGACTAACTCATAAGTTGTAAAACCAATGATGGTTTTCCATGATTTGTAAGCCCATACTGCTTTAGGTAACCTTGCAACCCAATCTTTCCTATGTAGTTGTACTGTCTTGGTGAGAATACTTTCAATCTCCCTATTAGTAACTTCCACTTGACCATTTGCTTGAGGGTGGTAGGGTGTTGATTTGGTATTCTTCAACCAACTTGGTGATTATATTAGAAGTAAATTGTGGTCCTTGATCAGTGACTATTTCTCTAAGTACTCCATACCTAGTAAAGATATATTCATATAAGAACTTAGCCACATTACCATCTCTAGAAAATTATAAGGCCTTTACTTCCACCCATTTAGTCAAGTAATCAGTGCAAACAAGGATGTATTCCTTGTTGTTGGATGTAGGTGAGATTGATCCAATGAAGTCTAAACCCCATTTGTCAAAATGTGCTAATGTTAATTGAGGTTGTAAGGGCATCTCATCACTCTTGGTTGGTCTTTCCATTCTTTGACAACTATCACAACTCGTTGTGTATTTAAGTGAATCTTTATGCAAAGTAAGCCAATAATAGCCAGTAGTGAGGATCTTAAAGGTTGTTCTTTTCGCTTCAAAATGACCTCCACATTTCTCATCAATGCATGCCTTCATGATGTCAAAGATCTCATCCTCCCTGATACACCTTCTCATGATGTTATCAGGGCCAGTATAAAATAGATAACTAGATACCTAGGAGTATGGGAAACATTTGTGAACTAATTGACTCTTCTCCCTTGGAGAAAAGTGTGGTAGAATCTTCCCTATGACCAAATAATTGGAAATATTTGCATACCAGGGTACTTGTACTTGTAGAGAAAATAAGTGTTCATTTGGAATGAATCAGCCACCACTCCTTCAAGTGATTGTGTTGGGTACCTATACTTGATCTATGAAGAGAAAAGGAATGTTTTCCTTCCTAGTTGTTGTATTCAATTCCTTGTAGTCTACACAAACTCTCCATTTCCCACCTTTCTTGGGAATAATTACCAAAGGTGAGACCCATTCACTGTCTGATATTGGATAGATAAAACCCGCATCAAGGTACTTTTGTAGTTCAACTTTCACTATCTCCCTCAAGGCAGGATTCATATGTCTTTGTGGTTATCGAATGGGTCTATAACCATCATTTATATAAATCATGTGCATACATAAATCAGGATCTATTCCTTTCATATCATGGTAATCCCATGCATATGTTGCTGAGTATGCCTGTAGCACTGTTTGCAAATAATTTTGCTACTCCTCTGTGAAGGCATTATTTATGTTTAACTTCCTTCTTGGCGTTGCTTCCAATTCCTTGGATGATTCATGGACAGATGAGAGGTTAAGACTTGGTATGATAGGTACACATTGTTGAAGTAGCAATGAATGAAATATCTGAGATATTTCTTCTATAGAATTGGTGGGTATGATACTTTGCAAGGGGTCTTGTAGGCATATGAGGCAGTCTTGCTATTGTGGGCTTTTGCCACAATCATATTGGATTATGTGGGCAATAAGCTCATCTTCACCTTGGTTATCCAATAAGGGGTTGCACTATACATTCATCAGTGTCTACAGAGAATAATTATCTTCCTCATCCAAATTGGGCCAAACAGTTTGCTCAAGGTTAGCATAAGGTTGGGACGGTGGATAAAGAACCAAGTTCTTAGTGATTGTCCCATTGGATATTATCATTTTTCCAGACCTACAACATATAAATGCATTGGTTGTAGCTAACCAAGGTCTGCCTAAGATGAGTGGGTAACCTGCAAGATTAAGTTTTGGTCATAACATTATAAAATCTATAGGATATTCCCAAGAATCCAATGCAATAACTAGGTCTTCAATAATTCCCTCAAGCTTGACTGTTGACTTATCAGCTAGCTGTAGAATAGTTTGTGTGGGCCTGAGATTGACTAATTGAAGTAACTACATTGTTTCTTTTGTCATGACATTGATTTCTACCCCAAAGTCTATCAAAGTATTCTTAATGAGGGTTACATTAATCTTAATGCCCACAACTAGACTACCAGGATCTATATACTTAGGGATAGTAATGTTACCTAACATGATATCTACAAGGTTTCCCAAGACATGGATTGTCTGAGGATCTTTTCTCTTCCTGCCTAGATTCTTAAGACACAGATCCCTTACACTTTTGGTATAGATAGGGATGTATTTGATAGCTTGGATAAGTGGAATCTTGATGCACATCTTTTAATTGACCTAAAAGATCTATCTCAGCCTGTGTGTGATGCTTTTGAATAGCTAGGCATTTAGGAAAAGGTGGCTTAGGAGTTGAGGTAGTTTGGTGTACCTGATTTGACTCAGGTTCCAAAGGTGATTTGTCTAAAGATTCAACTACAGGTTCCTCATCCTCCATCTCTGTAATTTGAAGGGATGAAGGTCCAGTAAGTTATTTTCTTGATCTGAGGTGGACATCACTCACCTATACCCCATAGGTGGGGTATTGCATAGCTTCGTTAGTATAAGCATGTTGAATAGGCTTAGTGTTAGGGTTAGGTGCAGGTTGGACAGGTATTTGTGGTTGCTTGGGTGGTTGGGATGTAGGATTCGATGGAGGCATTAAAACTTTTTGTGTTGGTGGAGGGAGCATAGGCTGCTGATAGTTCATATTTTGCTTCTGCCATTGCTGGCCTTTTTGCCACTGAGGCTGCCACTGATTTTGCTTGGTTGGCCATTGTGGATTATAATTGGAATCTTGGAAATTTGGTTGTGGCCAAGGGTTTGGCTGCTAGTTCCAATTTGGCTAAGCTTGTGGCCATTGTCGAGGATTCTGCCACTAGTTTTGGTTTTTTGGCCAAGGCTAAGAGTTCCAAGCAAAAAAGTTTTGATTCCCAATAGGAAAGGATGAATTAAAGATAAGGGGGTCTTGTGGCATACCTTGTCTTTGTTTCCATGACCTCCTTTGTGCTATATAAAATAGTTTTCCATTGCCTCCTTTGGATATCTTGGTGTGCTAGTCAAGGTTTCCTGTCCTAGGGGAATTGTCCTAACTCCACCATAGAGATAGTGATACTGACAAGGACACTCATAATCAACTTGAGTACACTATTGATCCCAAAAACCTCCTTAATTTCAAACAAGGATGTAATCTCATGGAGAGGTTAATTGAAATATAAAAGATGCAATCCTAAGGAAATTCATTTAATTAGGGGCTAAATTTCCACCTGAATATGACCTCTCCAACCTTAGCAACATAGTGTATCTTGACCCCTTAGATCATGACCATGCCCATACCAACCTTTGTATAGACCACACCATTACATCCCAACTAAAACGTTTCATCTTCATCAAAGGAAAGGACACATATGATGACCATGCCCAAAACCAAGATGAATACCTAATGAGACTAATTTCATAAATCCTCCATCTTCTAGCCAACCCACATTTACTATTGAAATATCATCTACGACTAAATGATAAGCTTCACAAAATAAATAAATCTACATACCAATCAATCCACAAACTTCCTAAATTTCCATATCCAGCTTGACCATTTCTAGTTCCCCTCCTAAGGCCAACATTAATCTCTTGGGTCACACACACTAAAATAAACATCTCACATCCCCCAAGCATCAATTCACCCAACACCATTCAGATGACTACAACTTCCAACAACCACCATTTATGCCTATCTTATCTTTTGATTAAGAGCGACAATCCATGAAATATGTTGTTAAGAGAATATAAGATGGGACTCGTAAAAAGTCATATACCTTTGAAAAAGTATTTCCCTATCCCTTTGATCACTTTAGCTCACAAATTTCGTTCCATACCTTATTTGAGATTCCAAAATATCAAGGGGAAGGTTGATCTTAGGGAACATTTCAAAGAGTTCTTCATGGTAAGCCATGAAATGGTACATGATGACATATACTTGCTACATCTTTTCCCCATAGCCTAGGTGGGAAAGGACTTGAATGTTTCTTGTACTAACCTAAGGGATCCATCACATACTTTGGAGACCTAGTTGAAATATTTGTAAAAGTAATTCTTACAACATGGAGCACAAGTTAATCATGATGGAACTTTGTAACACTAAAATATAATTAGGGGAAATATTTTCTCATTCCTCCAATGATGGAGAGCCTTGGCTAGTAGATTTCCATTGCCAATACTAGAAAAGAAACTCGTGCACATATTTTTCACCAACCTTAAACCAAAGTTGGATTTCCATCTACAAATGCAATATTTTACTTACTTGATGAGATTATAAAAAGAGCATTTAAATTAAATAGTCCCTCATTACTAAAGGGGTTATTAATCTCCATTCAAAGGATCATAATCAAAATGGAAATTTAAAAAATTCCAATGAAAAACCCAAAATTATTTAGAAAAAATCAAAATGTAGTTGGAGATGGGGTTGCCAAATCAAAAGACATCAAAGCCATCCAACAAACCGCATCCATCACCATTTCATATGCACCCCCTAAACTTAAGAAAATGAAACGATAATTTATACCACTAGGGGGACCTATGGAGGTGGTCTTCCAACAATTGATCAAGGCCAACATGGTCATGTTTCCACTTACCAAACCATTTGATGAGAGCTAACCCAAGCCCTCTTGGTATAATGAGGATGAGTATTATGAATACCACTAGATCAAAGGTCATGCCACAAGAAAAAACATGAAATTGAAACATTATATCCAAGACCCTATAGATAAGGACAAAATTGAAGTTGAAAGACCATGCAACTCCTTGCCCAACTAAGACTCGGGGGTTTAGAAAATCCATTTTCTAAGGACAATTAACAACACAAAACCAAGAAAAATCAAGGACAAGAATCTCACACACATAACACCCATTACTATAGGATTCCTCATAATTATGATTCTTTCATTGGACACAATGATAAATATGACGAAAGAGTTCAAACCATTAGAATTAAATCATTTGATCGTGGTGTCACTACTCAATATGGTAGAATCTTAGTCCAAGGCCCTCCTCCAATCCATCCCAATCTAAAAAATGCAATGCAACCTCATTAATCACCTTGTATGGATGCTCACCCAAATCTTTATCCTTCAACTCCTTTGAACATCCCATATACACCAAGATATCCTAAACAAAATCCTTCAAGTATCCTAAGTTCCAAACCACATTGTCCCTTTGTGTTTCCAGACCCTTGTTGGCCATCTTTCCAATGATTATTTTATCACTTTCACTCCCAAAGATCTCCCCTCTGTTGATCCACCACACAACTACCCACTTTATATCAACTGTAAGGCCCCACCTTACATAGGGCCTTGGAGACGCGCCTTCTTATTGATGGTTGTGCATTAGGTCAAGTAGTTGGACCCTTTTTAATCTTTGTGTGAGATCTATACGTGAATTGTGAGTCCCACTTTTTGATGGACTTATCTCTAATGATTGTTTCAAATTTGTTTTCATCAACACCTTATGATGTTGATTATCTTATGGTGACTTAGATGAGAGACTCATTATTAGATTATGATCATTGATTAAATTTGCATGCGTAGAATGGTTTAATTATGCTTTTAAGTCTTATATGATTGAAGGTAAATTAAGAATCATGGTGCTTAGGGGATTTTGATGCAATGATGAATTTAAGTGATTTGAATTCAAAATGAAATTTTCATAAGGAAAAGTTCATGACTACCTTGTTTGATTTCAAGGAATGTTCTTGTGCTATTTTGATGATTAAAAATTTAGATGAATATTTTAATTTGAATTAGCATAATTGCATTCTATTGAAATATCCTAATAAAAAAGATAATTACAGTGAAGGCGTCCCCACACTCAGCTTTTTCAACCCCTTTTACGTCAGACGGTGCAGATTTACATGCAAGACGAATCTCAGCCATTCATGATTTTTGGAAATTTTCCCAATGTTTCGCCGCTGGTGTATGCCGAATGCCGTATGCCAGATGCCTACCCTCTGCAGCTGCGGTCAAACTCCGTCCCATTTTAAATGTACCAACAGTTAATTGGATTAGGTTTATATACGCGCTAATAGTTGTCTCCTAACTGTGCGTTAAACTGAAATTAAAATTGTTTAACTTAATCTTTATTTTCATTAACTATATTATTTGTAATTAAAATTATTTTAAATAGTTATTGTTAAGTGTTTTTATAAATTAATAAAATTGTTTAATTTAATCTTTATTTTCATTAACTATATTATTTGTAATTAAAATTATTTTAAATGGTTATTGTTAAGTGTTTTTATAAATTAATTATATGATTTGTATTTTTTCTTAAAATAAATATTTATATTTTATAAAATTTATGCCTTATTATGCTGAAGCGTTATACAGTGAAAGCAACAAAAGAATATTCGTAAACTTTTTGAAGCTTCATTGAAAATGACAGACAGGTGGAAGTCATGTAAAAATGAATTTGTTTTTTCTATAAAAGTGAAAGAATTTTGATGCAAATAAATGTAGGGTTAGGGTTTAGAGTAAAGGTTAGGGTTCTAAGAAGGGTTCCAATTTTTTTAAAAAAATATTTTATATTTAAAATTTAAGAACAATGTTAAGTAAAGAAAAAATATTAATTATAAAAAATAGAAATTCATATTTTTTAACATTGAATATTGATTTTACAGAATTATTTTATTTTGAAAAGAAACAATGAAATCATATATATGAATTTTGAAATTAATGTTAATGAAGATGTAAGCATTTTTCCTCAAATCAATAATCACCTAGATAATGATAACTTTTACCGTTTTTTATATATATTATTAATTAATATATGTATACTAGTTTTAATAAAATAAAATTTTAAAAATAATTTTGAGTAATTTTATTAGTTAATGTATTTTATTTTTTATTATTATTATCTTTACTTAAAAGAACTTCCATAAAATTAGTTTATAAGAGAGATCAAATAATACTATCAATAATGAATTAGAGTGATTGTTTTAAGTGGTTATTATTAAGTGTATTTATAAATTGATTATATGATTTGTAATTTTTCTAATATTTATATTTTCTAAAATTTAAATTTATCATTAAATATGTATATTTTATAAAATTTATGTCTTGTTTTAAGTGTATTTAGAGTGATTGTTTTAAGTGGTTATTATTAACTGATTGTTTTTAAGTGGTTAAAAATTCTTGTAATTGCAATTAACCACAAAAATTTAAAATTCTAATCCAAAATTTTCTCTCATATCTTTCTTTTACCATATTACTCTATCTTTTCTATAAGAATAGTCTTAAAGAAGGATGAAACAATTAACAATTATATTGTAATACCCTGTCTTTCATGGTTAAAATTTAGATTTATAACTACATCTTTATGCATATAAATGTTTATTATTATTTTTATGGGACCCTTTGAAATAAATATTAATATTTTTATTAAATAATTTTAAGTGCATTAGTTTCACTATATATTAGTGTGGGTTTGATGGCTTGATTTTTTTTCTCTATATATTATGTCATTTAGTGTTCATATTATTATAAAAATATATTGTAAGGTATCAAGCTCCTTACCTTGTTAGAAATTTAATAATTAATAAGATTAAATACTTGGTGGCTATAGATCCACTTGTCCATTTATATGTGTGATGAATATTTAATTCCTTAACCTTTCATGATCAAACACTCTATTCATGACTAATGATATTCTTTGAACCTTTTAACATAAGAATTTTTTCTAATTTTCTTTCAATTTACATAAAGTAAGAATAAAAAGTCAAATAAATTAACTAACCAACTTATTCAAGCTTAGAGTTAAATAATATAATCTAAATACTCTTTTATCTATGTATAGACTGACAAATATTTCTTATAATTTTCTAATAATAAAAGGTAAAACGCATTAACTAATCAAATTACTCAAAATTATTTTTTAAATTTTATTTTATTAAAACAAGACATAAATTTTATAAAATATAAATATTTAATGATAAATATATATTTTATGAAATATAAATATTCACTTTATAAAAAATTACAAATCATATAATTGATTTATAAATACACTTAATAATAATCACTTAAAACAAGCACTTTAATTAATAATTGATAGTATTATTTGAACCCTTTTATAAATTAATTGTATCTAAGTTTTTTCTCATTTACTTAAAGATAATAATAAAAAAAATAAAATACATTAACCAATCAGATTACTCAAAATTATTTTTAAGATTTTATTTTATTAAAAATAAACATAAATTTTATAAAATATAAATAGTTATTTTACATAAAAAAATTACAAATCATATAATTAATTTATAAAAACACTTAACAATAACCATTTAAAACAATTTTAATTACAAATAATATAGTTAATAAAAACAAATATTAAATTAAACAATTTTAATTTCAGTTAACTGTTGATACATTTCAAATGGGAAAATACAGAGTCTGACCGCAACTGCAGAGGGTAGGCATCCGACATCCATGCCCATGCATCCATGTTGGGTGCATTTCTGGGGCTGGATAGCCGCTACCGTAGCAAAGATGTAGTTTGTGGTTGTCACGTATGGAAGTTGCATTCTATGTTGGAACTGGTAGCTCAAATTTACTATGAAATGGGTTGGCATTAATAAATATTGTACGGTGATATTACAATCGCTTCAAATTCCTTGGCGTCGGCATAAATATCTGCAAGTGGGTGTCCAAAGTGAGGCCTTGATTCCTGAGAATAAAATACAAACCAATGTATCATAGAAAGAAAGAATGAGAGGGAGCATTCACTTGGTTTTGCCATTAACCGCCCCTGGGTCGAGTGTGTCGTCTAGGCATAGATTGCTACGAGGAGTACCAAGCGGTGCATAGATCAGAGGAAACCCCTTACCCTAGGCCAATTTTCCACCGATGTACAGAGAAACACCACTGTGACGGACCCATTGCCCAAAATCAGAGACGCCGAAAAAGCCACTCTGCTAACCTTAGGTTTATATCATTTTCTAAATACTTTATTTTAAATTTACAAACCCTAGATTCATATAGTATTGTGCATCAGGGTTTGAAGCTATGTAGAAATGGTGGAAGTTGCAAATGGGGGCTCAAAACCCTCAAAATCCTCTAGCAACGGCTACAAAATATGTAGCCAAAAATAGGCTACTTTGCTTGAAGTGTCAAAATTCACTCCTACCGAATCTGTCACTTGTCAACACTATGAAAATTATTCTGCATTTTGTAACCACGATGTAATGAATCTCTGTCGTTCATCATTTTTGACCATTTTTTTGGCTGTTTACGCACCTTTTTCTTCCTTGCTGGTGAAGCAGCATAATAGTTATTGCAAAATTTATTATGGATGGTGAAGCAGGCGGCGATTAACGACATTAGGCTTCTAGGGTAACTTAGGGTAACAGAGCTCGACACAATTTGTGTAGAAACTTGAGGTGTGGTAACTTAACAACTCTGGTTTGAGAAGGAAGCTAGGTAAGAATGTTTCTCTCATGATCGCTTTTATCAACATGATTTTAGATCTTAGTATAGGATTATGAAATCATTTCAAACTAGGTTTTCTTTTGACAGTTTTAGGGGCCAAGGCTTTATGTGTACACGCTAGGTTTCATGTTTTTTGATGTTCAGAGTTGGGGTTTAGTGTCCCTAAACATGGGCTCTATTTGTTTCATATTGTATGTTAATTTTGTTATCTGCTTCCAGGATGATCTAATGTGTGCTACTTCTCCTGAGAAATATGGCAAAAAGTCTAAGAAAACAAGATGGTGGGTGTCTCAAAAACCCAATGTGACAGATGGGAATGGACATGAAGTATTATTGTAGGTATTCTGCAAGTTTATACGTCAAGTATGACACATACAAATCCATAATGAATATTATAGTGGAAGTGTTTATTTCTTTGTTGAATATATAGTGGTACTATTTATTGTTTTGTTCTTCTTAGGTTATCATAGCCTTTGTGCAAGGATGATAAGTCATGAATATACTATATGATTTTCTTTTGTAAGCTTTTGGCATGCAACATGCAAAAAGTCTTTGTAAAAGGAGGAGAATACTATGGTGCAAAAGCAAGTATAAATGTTAGGGAAGTGCACATAGAAGCCCCTGGCGAATTCATCTTGTCTCAGATGTGGGTTCTCTCAAGGTCGTTTGATGGCTTTGATCTTAATAGCATTGAAGCAGGCTGGCAGGTGGGTATATCGCCGACACAAGATCCTCTTATGTTTTATATTGGCACACCTCATAGATCATGCAAATCATAAATTACTGTGTTGAAATATTTTGTGGTTGCATTGATCATCAACAGGTAAGCCTAGAGTTGTATGGAGACAACATGCTCAGGGGGGAATTTCTTAAAATGCTTCTATCATCACATGTAACAAATTGAAATATAAATTCCAAATAAAAATATGGAATAGGGATTTTGAGATGCCTCTCCGATGTTCTGATGTGTGGATCATTCAGATCTAATATTGACATGGAGATAATTGTGCCAGGAGCTCTCATTTAGGATTGCTATACATTTCTTAATCAAATCAAAAAATCCTATTTACAGATCAATTTTGCAAATATCATTATAGGTGTATTTACAAACCTAACAGTTCCCAATTGTGAGAAACAAAAATGTGTACTTCCTTGACAACAATTCAATGCTTTCTCATTTTCTGGAATAGCACAATACTCACACCACCAATGGCCAAAAGAAAAACAAAGGAACATGTCATGTAATCTACATTAATGTTGTTTAAGAACTTTTTTTCTCATTCCTCTCTTGCTGATTATGATGATCCAAGTTTTCATGTAGGAGAGTGCTAAGAATGTCCAACTGATGCCCTATTTTCCATTGACCCCTGGTAAGAAGTGTTATCTACCATCATATTGATTAAATATTTAAAATACAACCCTCAATTTATGTGAATGGAATGAGTGCAGAGTATTGTAAAAACAAACCAAAAAATAAAATGAAGATCATCTTTACCTCCTCCATCAATGATGATTCAACTGTAAGCTGCCCACTTGATGTACTAATTGGTATTCAAGGCCCATTCACGATGTTACTTTGGGGTAGGGATACCACAAGATTCAGCTGGAAGAGTCAAATTTTGATGGCTATGAGATCCATTTACAAATGCAGATTTAGCATTCAATTTGTCAAGATGAGACACTAACTGAATCATGCCACTGGTCAAATCATAAATGAGCTTTTAATGTCAAGATTGATTTTGATAATTACTGATCTGAAATGGCTCTTGTAGAGTGATTCTTACCAGGAAACAGGACATTATAAACTATTGTGTTCAGGTTTCATCCGAACCAGCGAAAGAGTAGCTATTGGGGTTGCTATAAATCCAGTTTCCTCTTTCAATGGTCCTCAATATGATATCACCATACTTGTTTGGAAGGTCATAAAATATGCCACATAAGTTGCTGCAATTGGGTTCATTCTATTTTGTTGTAGAATCAATTATAATAATCACATAATAGGTCACCAAGTATACATAAAAGGGCAAGATGTTTGGTTTTAGATATAGATTTTATATCTAGTGTTGTCATAACAACTACCATTATTCTAATGCAATGATAATCTTACTTACGCTTGGAAAACATTTTAGAAAGCAAAATAGATAAAAATGAGAAGTTTGTGTAAGCATTTATAAAAATAGAGTTATGTATAGAGGCATCGATTATACTGGATGCCCAAAAAATATTTATACAAAGGCAAAAAGTTTACCATCACTTCCTATGAAACTATTAATTTACTTGCAGTAGAAAATGTCATCATAACTGCTACCATTACTCCCAATGATACTATTAATGTTATTTATGGAGATTGAAGTGAAAAAGAAGACCATGGAGAGAGTCATGGGTGAATTTTTTTATGTTTTTGTTCTTGGCTGGCTCTATTTATGCAACAAATATGCAATAAACCTTGGCCATGGTTGGCCATAGAAAATCAACCTTGGCCATATTTGAAACTCAACTGTGGCCATATGTTGCTCATGTTATATCCATGTAGCAATCTAAGCTATGTTAGAATAAAAGGGGAGTTGGAGATTCAAATCTCTGTTGAAATTTTAGCCCAGTACTTTGATCCCAAACTCTGATTTGGGATTGACAAAGGTTTTAGTGCACTTGATTCACAATTATGAGTCACTTCGGACAAAAACACTCATTGTTTTTTTATTTCTTTTATAATTCTAATAAGTGGATGCTTACAAAAAATCTAAGGTTAGATTCTATATTTATTATAAACTGATGTTTGTGATGGATGTTTTATATTTTTTTTGGAAACCTGTTGATCATTGCAAACTTGCCCTAAAAAATGGATTCTCTGAGCACCAAAATAACACTCTCTATTTGGCCACTTCTCAGATCCAGGCTGCACCAATAGAAAAAAGCTTACCTCAGTAGTGAACTTATAATTTTGACCTACTGCTAATATCTAATACTTATTTAGGATCTACAGATTATTTCTAATCTACTTGATTGAAAGTTGAGAAGTTTAGGATTGTTTTGGGGGGTGGAACTACTCTGTCTAGAGAGTAGTCTGTTAGTTTTTTATGTTGTAAAACACATAATAGAAGTGACAGGTCATGGATACTGGCTTCTATTTTACTTGGTCCAAAGTTCTCCAAGTTCTTATCTACGCTGTACAATAATGTGGCAGGTTTCCAAGGCCTCAGTGGAAATATTTATTGCATTTTGTAAAAAATTAAATATAATGAAAATTCATTACAGTAAAAGATTCTTTTTAGCATTGGTATAACAGTTTGATTCATAAAGCACAATTTGTTCGTTCATTGTTTTGATTTACATGGTACCAGAAATTCTGACCTATTGTGATAAATATTAGCATTTTTTTTAATTCAGCACAAGTTTTTTACATCGTCTTTGGCTATGCAACAATTGTTTCAATAATTGCAATTTAATCCCAATTATCCTAAAAAATAGTGATTCTTTTATTTTGGTTCTAATTTTTGTGGTGATTTTTCTAACTTTTTACCAACCCTAACACTAACCCAATTATTATGGATTAAATTTTTAGAACTCAAATTTTCCATACATCGTTTGTTTCAACTTATTGTCTTTCCCTGAGCATAAGGATCTTTACCATAAAAATACAACCACCATTAGCAAAGAATCGGGCACCCCATGGGCAAACTTTATTTGTTGTTTTGAGTAAGTCATATCCTTCAGTTTTGGATTCAATGTATTGAAATAATCTTTTATATATTTATTTATATAGTCAATGAAGATTTCTTGTGCACTGAACTTAGGGCGGAGATCAATGAAGACAATATACAGAAATGTTGGATTCTCCCTGTTGACAAAAGTATCAAATATACTAACAGGCATTTTCTTCTAACCAACAATGACTCACATCTAAAAGAATCAAAATTTCAATTTGAATGCTCCTTTACTAATTGCCAATCACATATTAATCTCTGTAGATCTTCGGCGTACCTATTGCACACGAAGGTGCGATTGCTAGTAATAATATGATTAATAACACAAAATTTAAAAAAGATAACCTTATATATGAAGACTTCCACCATCACCAAAATTCACCTCCATCTTGTTTTGACGCCTTGCAGATCAAATCTGAGGATTCAATGCGCCACCCCATATTTTCCCTATGAGCGAAGTAAAATGGTTGCTGATCTAAAGTTTCATAGTAGTCACGAGATTTTGTTTGACCTAGTTGATGGGTTAGATATATAAGAACAAATTTAATAAAAGGTTTGAAATGATATTACAAGCTTAAGCTAAGTAAAATGGAGTAGCTTAAGCTAAGTAATATGGGTTAGTCGCAAAATTTTGAATTATTTAATAATAAATGCACTAAACTTTAAAAAAAAAAAAGTGCTCCGTAGTGGGACTACTTGCTTTTATAATATTTTAATTATAGTTTTTTAGGATTTAAGTTTTATTAATGTGAATAAATTTAAGTATAAGTTTTGTTAATTAGTATTTTGCGTGTTTATATTGTAGCATATAGCATGTCTATATTTTATCTTAGGAACAAAAATGTAGCTACATGATCACGTTTTTACAATTATAATTATTTAATGTATTATAAGAAGTTAAAATACAATTATAATTTTTTTTAATAATTTAATTTATAAAACATATCAATAAATGTCAATTTGATTATAAGTTATAATTTTTTATTTTATTTTCCAAATATTATAATATTTATCTTATAATTGTATATTTAAGATTTATAAAATTATATTATTTTAAAAATATTATAAAACATTTAATAAATGATTTAAAAAAATAAATTTATGAATTATCATTAAAATAATTTTATTATAAAAAAATATTTTTTAATTTTAATTTTTTTATATTAATAAAAACATAAATACTTCCTAAAGATATATTTTCTAAAGAGAAAAATAATATCAATAATATATTAATAAACAATCAAAACACAAGTTAAAAATTAAACATATTAATTTTTTTACATAATCATTATATAAAATATAACACATTAATATTATTAATTATTAAAAAATAGTTGCATGCCTATATTGCTTGATGGGATTAAAGTTGTTTTAATATAAAGAATAATAATAAACAATTAAACAAAATATAAGAATCATTTAAAAAAAAATAGTTGCATGCCTATATTCTAGTTTATGGTACAAAATGGTTGCATCTTATATTCTAGCTTGATGAAAAACATTTACAACACCTTATATTTATAATAATTATTTAGTATATTATTAAAAATTAGAACATATTTGTAGCTTAATTTATAAAAGATAATGTATATGGAAGCAAGGTAAAATCCGTTGCTTAAAAAATGATAAAATAATAGCTCGCCTTTATAATTCCTAAAAATTTGCCCATAACACATTTTTTTTTAGCAATCATGTTCAAGAGAAATAATTCCTAAAATTTATAAAGTTAAATATTTTACATGTTCACTTTAGAGAGATTAAATAAGAGTATAATTTATTTTTTGTTTCTAATTGATTGAAAAATAATTTATTAATAACTAGTTAAACAAGAAAAAACAACAGCCATTACAATAATATTGTCTGATGACAAGTACTAAATATATAATTGTATTCAGAAATTTTTTTTCTACATATTGAAATTTAGGAAAAGTCAAGAGGATACAATTCCTCCATATATCAACTTTAATAAATATACTAAGTTTCATTTCAAGAGTATATCTATTTTTCTTATCATTCAATTTTTTTATTGATTCAATAAATATTCATGTTCATGAGAATTTGGGTAATTTTTATCGGGTATAATTGTTATCTTGTAAAATGGAGGATTGCATAGTCTATATTGATCCACACAAACTAGTCCAGGTTATCTTTATTATGAATTTTCACCCTTTTTAAATTTCTATAACAAGCATGTTAACACTGGAACAAAGGCCATCTGAAATAACTTGTAGGTTGGAAATTCTTGTGGTGAGGGAGGGGCTTATAAAATTGTGTAGAAGATTGTAAACCGAGCTTTATTTTGTGGTTATAGTGTCAAATCTCCATTTTCCATCTTTTAGAGAGGTAACGAAGGGTACCAAATCCTATTTTTTATAGCACTTTAATAACATCTACTAACCTAACAACCTTACTCCTTTTTCAAAATTGAATAATGGTCAAGTATATCACCTAATTTATTATTTCCTTCCTTTGCAACAAAAAGTAGTATTATCTTAATGGTGAAGATATTAAGTGGTTGATGATCCTATCTTTTGTTGGAAGGAATTGGTCCAAAATTTCTAGGGTTTTAAGGTATGTGTCTCCCATTGAAGTTTCAAATAGATGTGGATAGTGACAAAAATACAGAGAGATAAGTGATTATGTCTTTGCATTTGGTATGCAACTTCCAAGTTATCTTGGGTTGTCTTATGGATGGTGTTGAGTGGACAATGCCTTTTACAAATTCTCGGGTTCTATTTTATTAGTATAATAAAAATATTGTGCTTTATTTTGAATTTTGTATGTGTATAAGGAGTGGAAATTACAAAAGCCATCATATTCAAACATACAATCAAGCATGTGCTCATATAAAATGGGTATAACCTAAACATATATGCGCTTTGATTAGTGTAGAATCTGGACTATTCAATAGAAACTTTGGGTTCCCAAGCTATCACCATCAAGGCTTATGATGATGCAACAAGATAATCAACTAGGAGTATTCACCTCCCCATTGAGATAGGACCCTCATTTTAACATACCCTATGTCATGTACTTGATCTAGATCTACCTTACAACTTACTACTCAATTGATTATGGCTCCATGCCCTAAAAGTCGTCTCATCCACCTATCATTAGTGCCTTAAATTTTTACATAACAATATGGAGGTTCCTATTCTTGGAGACCATCCTTTCCAACATTGTAAGATTTAGGAAATTCAATACAAAGACTTCCACTATTGTCTAAGTTCTTAGGCCATCCCCAAATCTACCACCTTAATGTCCAAATCATACATTCATCCTAATGATTTACCTTCCACTTCCTCTACACTACATCCAAAGAAAAAGTTCTTAAATACCATGTTCAAAATTCTCAATAATAGGTGTGGTGAGTATCAAATTGTAATGGCATGAATTTGCACCCCTTGAAAATTCCCCGTTTACGTACCTCCTACCTTAGATAAATTAAATCTAATGATGCTATTCCACATCCTTCATTCGTTTCCCACCCACTTGACAGTTGTTTTAGTGTTGATGGATGAATTTCTGTCAGGGATGCTAATGTGGCGCGATGTTGTCCTGACAAGATTCATGCCTCTAAAATCCGCAGGGGCGTTACAACTCTCCATTGGCGATGAAGTGTAACGTCCCTGTACACTTGATTGAGCTCGAATAGCTCCTTTTCCTCCAATTTCACCTTCAAATAACTATCTCCTTCATTGATTCACTCTCTCTTGGAAAATTCTTGATCTTCTTGGCATTCTACTTGATCATTCTCAGCATTCTCACTAGCATTGAACCTGCAAGTTGATACTTTGTTGGTTTTACTCCTCTTGTTGTTGCGGCAATGTTGGCATCTCCAAGCTTGTGAGCTCACTCTAATTTTGCTCAAGTGTGCGTGGTTGAAGGTGACATTGTTCCACTTTTCATTCACTTAGCATCATTATATTGCTTTGTACCATATCATTGTTTAGCATAGTGCATATTACTTCCATTTCAATACTTTATTTATCACATTTCTCTATTGTTGCTATATTGGTAGTCCATGAAGGTGGAAACACCAAAGCGGGGGACTGACTATTGCAGTCCTTTATACACAACATCAACATTTTTGTCACTGTGTGTAGGTACCACTTTTGTGTGGAGCTTGCTTGAGGATGGACTGATCGTAAGTTGGATTTCTACTACCCTTGCTTGTCATTTCATTTGTAATCTATCTATCTATCAAGTTAAAGTATTCTTCTTGTTATTTCAGTAGTTTAGTTGCTTTTTGTTTTTTGTTAGTATATCAAACTATACTTGTCAGGTTGTTAGTAGGTTTCTTTAAGTTCTTAGATTGTACCTTATGTTCTCTATCCATATGAATGCTAGTGCCCAATTGAGATGCTAGCATGTCACACTGTCGTTCGTTCCCCACATTCGAGTCCTCTAGTAGTGAGCTTCCTAAGTTGTAGTCTAGACTCTAGAAACCCACTCACTTGACTTCTTTAACCTCTTGGGTAGATAGAAGGAAAGAAGTAGGTTAGTTGTCCTTCCTTTTCACCCTCTTAAATATCAAACTCATCTTAGGAAATCCCTTAGCTTGAGGTAGATTAGGGCAGCTGATTGTTCTAGACCCTCTCGTGACCTGGGGTCCTGAGTAGTCGGTTCCCCTCCTCTACATTTTGGTGAACCTGATATGAACTATTTTGGTTCCATTTTGTGGTGTTGAAGGAGTCTTCTCTCATGTTCTTGGTGTGTGCATTATAGGGCAGCTAGCCTTGCGACCCAACCTACAACCCCTGGCGACATAGCTAGAAGAATCCCTAAGTGTTGTGAAGCGAAGCCTAAAATAGGTCATTGTCTAATTGTTAAACCCTTGGGGGATTCTGGGAAAGTCCTTTCTAGGGTACTGAAAAGATGGCTTCTTTCATGCATCTTCCCATCTCGTCTATGCACCCTACAAATGGGTCTCTTGTTATAACCTTTACCTTACAGGACTTGTTGATGAATGCTAATAGAGAACCCTCTCCGTTGTACATTCCTGCTCGTATCACTAGGAATACCATGACTAGAATTCTCATTGATCTTGCGTGTCAAGTTAATGTTATTACAAAGGAGATCATGTTAATAAAATTTCTACATAAGGATGGGTACAATAAATCTAGAAGCACGATATGTACGCATGATGGGGATTTCATCCCTCTCATTGGCTCCCTCACCCTTTAAGTCCTAGTAGGGCCTAGGACTGTGAATGCCCTCTTTGATATTATCCTAGGGTTCGATTTGTTCAAAGTGAAGCTAGGAATTCCTTGGATAGTTTCCATGAATGTAGTCCCCTTAATGATCCATAAATTCTTGAAGTTATCTCATGAGGGTTTCATGCATGTATTCCATGAAACTGGTTACAAACTGATGGTGTCACATGGGGGCTGCTCACTTGATCACTTCTAGCCTACCCCTGTTGGTCTACTTCCTCCAAGGATAGACCTCTTGTAGCGCACCTATGTAAAATACAAGAATGGGGGCATAGAATTGAAAGTGACCCATCCTCCTTCCCCTTATCCTATTTTGGTTAAGGCTTCCTTGAGAGTGTAGTGGCAGGCTGTCTTTTCTTCCTCTCAAAAGGGGAAGGAGAAGTTTTCTCACACTCAGGGGCCTTCTCCTTCCTCCTCTACAATTCCATTTGCTTTTGTCTCTCGCCCTGCTACAATGCCTTAGAATTTTTCCCCTATGCGTCTCTTGGGGAGTTCAATGATGCCCATGTGGTGGAAGGACAAGTGCCAGATGTTTGAATTTCTTGTCTTGCCCATGATGCCTAGGCCCATCTTGTATGGTAAGGGGAAGGGTCCCCATGGAGTTGCCTCTATGTCTCAACCTCTGCGGCCTCCTACTGCTCCTATCCCTAGGGTGGTGAATGGGAAGAGGCCCACCACTGAGGTGCTTGAGTCTACTTCTCCATCGGTCGTTGCAGTATCTATTCCTACATCTCTTCCTCCTGTTTTTGTACAAGAGTCACTCCCTCCATTGACAACGACTATGATGGATACTCCAAAGACTGAACAAGAGCCTTCCGCTCCTCCTCAAACTGCAGCCTCTAGCTCTTGGAGCTGAAGAAATCGCCTTGCACGCAAGCGTAAGTGCAGGAGGAAGGCTCTGGCTGCTGAGCAAACAGCCTTACAAAATGTGGAAGGGGAGCCAACAACTCTTGTTTTGGTGTCCTTTTTTGTGTTCTCCTCTTTTGTCCCTTTTGCTTCAGTTCTTTTCGCCTCAATCTTGCTTTTGGCTCCCCCTACGAGCGTGGATGATCCTCACCCTAAAAGGGTGCAAGTGTTCATTGCTCCTATGGTTTAGCCTTCTCTCTTGATGTCCCTTCCAGACATCCCACCTTTTCCCAAGCCTGTGCATATGCCGAATACCTCGGTGGTGTTTGTTGTGGTTTTCTCTGCTTCTTCCTCGCCTTTGCCTCATCTATGGGGACTTTGCATCTCCTGATGAAGCACAAGCTTAAGGATGACCCTGCTTCTAATTGGGGTCAAAAGACGGGGTCACCCTCTTCGAAAGCCAGTTCTATGTGGACTTACACCGTTTTAGTGACGGAGGTAGCCTCAAAGTCCCCTGAGTTTTTCAGTGCCCTCGATTCTTTCGGTGAGGTCGACAATGGATCTCAAGTTCCTCCTTCATCGCGTGCTCAGTTGACACATGGCACTCTTTTCAAGTGCATGCTCAACTTAGTAGACGATGTCTCGGCTTTGTTGATGATTTTTACAAAATCAATGACATTTACCTCATAGAAGTGTAGTGTAGAAGACCTCAAGGGGCCATCTTCCTTAGCTCTTGTCATAGGAGAGTCAGAGGGTGCTCCCCTTGCCATCCTGCCCTTGTAGGCTTGTTTTCCTTCCCCTTATAATGATCTAGATTGGGAGAACGAAAACCTCTTGGTTGACAAGGACTAGGAGGGCACCTCTTCTTCACCTGCAGATTAGATTTTTATGTGTGTTGTGTTTCCCTTGTTCTTTTTTTATATGTTCCTGGATGACCCTTATCAACCTTGTAGGTTCTTGGATATAGGAGTGTTTTGTGTTGTAAACTTCTATTTGTTACATCATTCTTCCTTTGTTGTGCTTTGATTTTCAACAATTGGGGACGATGCAAAGTGTTGGGGGCATTTAGGCCTCCCTTCCATGTTGACCCATTTTTTTATTTTCATTTTTTTTTCACGTAACTTTGTTCACATGCTTCGATATAGGAGGGGATTGATGACAGTTCATATATATTATTATATTATATCTATCTACTTATATCTATGAGCAGTTTTGACCCCAAAATATCAGATCCCCCTGTCTCTTGATGTCTTTTTTTTCTTTTTCTTGCATTGTCTTTTTATCTTTATCTCTTTTTTGCTTTCTTTGTGATGTTGTGGTGCCTATGTTTTGTCCCTCACATGTGGGTGATCCCATAATAGTGGTTTACACTTTTTGGCCAAACTTGACATTGAACTGATTTTTTTTAACTAAATCTTCATTTCCGGGCACCTATAACTGCTAAACCATGAGGAATTTGAAGATAATGCAAACTAGTGATTTGTGAAATTTTGTCTGTAGATTCCAAATATATTTAAAAAAAAAATTTGGAATCATATTGCATTTCATTTTCCATCTCCTTTGAAGACTAGTTTTTAATAGTAAACACCATTTTTAAAGAGTGATGTTCACTGTAAACAACATAACTTTTTTTCTATGAAGGATGAAATTCTATTTTTTTATATTTAGATTTGTAACTATGATATATATCACATTCATTTGGTTTCATAGTGTTTTATTGAATATTTTTTTCATAATCAAGTTTTGAAGTCAAACCAATTTTACAATTTAGACATAGATGAATCATATACAACATAACTTTTTTTGTATGTATTGAAATTTAATTTATTTATTTTGCTAGATCAAAGACATAAATACCTAGCATGAAAATATTTTTCATAATTTTTTTTTGGTAATCTACTATTTTTCCACATGTGCAGAATAGAGAGCTTGATTTTCAGTGAAACCTACATCCACAAGAAGTAAAAAATAAATATAATAATTAAATTAAATATATTTAAAATTATACTTTTTGGGAAGCTTATAATAAGGACTACATACTTACAAAAAATAAAATAAAATGAATTCATTTGATCCCCCAAAAGGTAAAGCAAAAGTGGTTTTTTATTAGCATTTTGATAGGTGTAAAGGAGACTCTGTTATAGTTATGGTTTAAAACTAGCGGGGTTCTATCCAAGGAGGTTTAATCTAAGGTGGTTTGATCAAACCCTCTTCAATTGGAATCCTTTAAGTGGAACTTTTCAATGCTTAAATCATTATATTTTCTAAAAATATGTGATTTCAGTAAAAATCAAGATGTCCCAAAAGTGTAAACCACTATTGTGGGATCACCCATGTGCAACAACATTTGCACGCTTATATCTCGTTATGCATCACCAGCCACAACATCACTTTCTTCTCTCTCCTTAGGATGTCATGTGCCTTTGTGTTTAGCACACACCATCCTAAGGGGGGTTATCATATTGTTTTGATACTGCTTCAATTTTTAAAAGGTTTATTTGGTGGCCAACGAATCCCTCATTCAAAATCCTTTATTTTAAAAAAAAACTATATTCTTCAACAAGGACCCTTGGTGGAGTTTTTTCTTTCGTCACGGGTTCGTAAAGAAAGAATCTAAAAAAATTCCTTTGAGAAGGGAGTACCTTTTTCTGATGAAGAAGTCAGAAAAATTTACCTTGCGAGGGAGTATTCTTCCTTTCAAATTCCTTAATGAAAGAGATCTTTCAAAAGGATTCCTTGATGCTAGAATCATTTGCGGAAAATGTCTTCGCCTTTCAAATAGAGTGTCCCTTGAGCAAACCCCCTTTTATTTTGAAGGGTTCTTGAGGGACCCCTTTGAAAGCTTCTCCTTGAATTGTTGACTATCTGTGTGACTGCATGGCTTTTATTATCTAACATGTTTTGTCTGTGGATTAACATGTTGCTTTTCAGGACCTACGAAGCTTCTTTTTTAATGAATCTTGGAGATCCGAGGATCTTGAGCTTGCCTTGCAAGACTGAGCACCTATAAGGGCCTGTCAAAATTTTTGGAGCCTCTCACATTTGGCCTCCCTCAGGATCGAGCACTTAGGGCGCCTCCTCTATAGGACCGAGCACCTGCAGAGTCTTTTGTTCACCTTCTATAGGTTCATGGATCTGCGACACATTTTTTCAACCCTCCTCAAGACTGAGTACCTATGGAGCCATCTCCTCTTCTTGTGCTTTTAGGTGTGTCAAATTGTGGTTTGCTTGCTCAACAGTTCAAGTATACATTTCTCAACTTTTACTCTACTTTACTATGCATTCATTGACACTTATGCTCACTAAAGTGGGGGCAAATTTTTTTGGTGTGAATTTTCACCACTTACAAATTTCTCATTTTCGTACCTCCTACCTTAGATAAATTAAATCTGACAATTCTATTCCACGTCCTTCATTCGTTTCCCATCCACTTAGAAGTTGTTTTTAGTGTCGGTGGAGGAATTTCTGTCGAGGATGCTAGCATGGCACACTACCATCCTGATAGGATTCTTGGCTTTGGAATCCGTAGGGGCTTTAGAACTCTCCATTGGTGATGAATTGTAATGTTCATGTGCCCTTGACCGACCTCGAACGGCTCCTTTGCCTCCAATTTCACCTTCAAATGACTATCTCCTTCATTGATTCACTCTCTCTTGGCAACTTCTTGATCTTCTTAGCATTCTACTTGACCATTTTCAACATTCTCACCACCATTGAAGCTACAAGTTGATACTTTGCTAGTTTTACTCCTCTTGTTGTTGTGGCAATGTTGGCATCTCCAAGCTTGCGAGCTCACTCCTCCCATTTTCCTCAAGTGCACTTGGTTGAAGGTGACATTGTTCCATTTTTCATTCACTTAGCATCATTGTATTGCTTCGTACCATATCGTTGTTTAGCATAGTGCATAGTACTTCCATTTCAATACTTTCTTTATCACATTTCTCTATCATTGCTATATTGGTTGTCGGTGGAGGTGGAAACACCAAAGTGGAGGATTGACTACGATAGTACTCTATACATAGCCCCAACATTTTTCTATCACTGTGTGTGTAGGTACCTTGTTTGTGTGAAGATTATGGGAGGTTGGATTGATCGTAAGTTAGATTTCTACTACCCTTGCTCGTCATTTCATTTGTAATCTATCTATCAAGTTAAAGTAGTCTTCTTATTATCTAAGTAGTTTAGTTGCTTTCTATTTTCTTTTAGTATATCAAACTGTACTTGTTAGGCTATTAGTAGGTTTCTTTAAGTTCTTAGACTGTGCCTTACGTTCTATTTCCGTACATATGCCAACGCCCAACTGAGACGCCAGTGTGTCACATTGTTGTGCATTCCTCGTGCTAGAGTCCTCTAGCAGTGAGTTGTCTAAGTTGTAGTTTGGACTCTAGAAACCGGCTCACCTGAATTCCTAAACCTCTCAGGTGGACACAAGGTAAGAGGTAGATGATTTATCCTTCCTTTTCACCCTCTTAAATATCAAACTCATCTTAGGCAATCCCTTAACTTGAGGTAGATCAGGGTAGCTGATTGTTCTAGACCCTCTTATGATCTGGGGTCCTGAGCAATCGGTCCCCCTCCTCTACACAAATCCATGAATCCATCCATATTTCCAAATTACCCATCTCCCTTCACTCCTTTGGTCAACCTAGACCCAAAGTCTAGGATCCCTTTCTCATGTTGGAATTGAGGCCCACTACATTTTCTACTTTGGATACCTTGAAGATCGAAGACATAAGGATTTTATCCCACTTGGCTCTATAAAGAGAACGAGTATGCCACCTGCTTCAAAGAACGCAATAATCTTATCCTATTGTTGATGTGCCACAACATGAACTGTGAAGGCAAATGTCTTGGCCGCCATGAGAAAGGAATCCTTCATCTTATAGAAATCCTAGTGAATTATGGCACTACCAACCTTTGATTTGATGCCTATGATGAGTATTATTATGTCCATATTGACTTTCCCAGTAGTGCTAAGTACACCTCTTCTGATGTTGAAGAGAATTTTTTTTCATGATAATGCCATCATTAATATCTAATTTGATCTCAAACCCCTTGATAAGGACCAAAAATGTCCTACATTGTACAAAGTGAAGCATTCCTATAAAGTAAGAAATTATAATTAGGCCTCAAAGCAAAACAAAGTGCAAAATCCTAATCACACTCAAAATCAAAATGTGTAAAAAATGATTTATATCCAAAAATGAAGAAGAAAGAAAGGAAGAAATATGGGTCACAAAACATAATAAATTGGTAATATCTAATCAAATAAAAAATAGTAAAAGGAAAAATCCAATCAAAATTTATACATTGTATAGACCCACAATAGACCACCTTCATAAATTACGACGTATAAAGCTTCATGATCCAATAAATTTTTGGTCCTCATCATACTATTAATGCAAATCCCCATCATTATATACCATTTTTAACTCCATTGTCCAATCCCAACATCCCCTAATTGAATAAAAGCCTCCACATATCCATTCCGAACACCCATATCTTGAGATCCACATTCTTAGCTCTGCAGTCCAACAACATAGACACTGGCCATCATTCCACCCACCTTGGCAACATACTCTACCATAAGGGTTATGATGGTATTTTTCTTATAAATATCAACTTCGACAAGGCCAAATCAACACATCCAAAAAATCCGATTAGAATACATAGTTCTTACACCATTACCATGTTCCTTGTAATGCATATTAGAATACACCAACATTTGAAGACATCAGGGTTAGGAGCATACAAGCTAGCCACTCTCGAAGGCCATGAGCTAAATGAACTTGTAATTTAGGAAATTTGACTCTAACAAAAATAAAACTAGGTTCCTTTGAGATTAAACTTCACTACATACTCTTAGATTAAATTAATTAGTTAAAATTATTAAATGGAAATGAATTGATAACAATATATGAAAATAGAAAAGAATAAAATGTGATAAATTAAAAAATGGAAAATATAGACAATAAGGAACTTATAATTTAAATATGAGAGTCTCAACTAAGGACACTACTGGGTTGCACTATTTCCCAACACAAACATAGATAGCAAGTTCTAGAATGCACAACTTGAATTCCATAATCTACATAACCTTCAAACACAACAAGACAAGAAATTTTTTTGGGTATGTTTGGGGGCTTGCTAGATTCAAACCCCTACTTTGGTGGTTCCACCTCCACAACAACCAAGATAGATAAAAATGATAATGATTTCTGTTCTTATTCTAAGTGTATCTAGAGATAAGAACAACGAAAATTAAAATGATATTGATAAGGGATGTAATAAATCCCCAAGATGCTTAGAGATACAAGATAAAATAAATGATATTACCTGCAAGGCTCGATCAAACCAAAAGAGAAAAAGAGAGCTAAAATAATGTTGTGAGATAACTTGAGAGAATGTTATAGAAAAGTTGTAACAAGCTTTAGAGATCAGTGTATGAGATTGAGAGTGCAAGAGATTTGAGAGGCAGAGAGAGCCAAGAGAGTTTCCAAATGAAATAGTAGATTCAAAAACGAGAGGAGGGAAGAGGAAGAGTCCATCAATTAGCTACAAATCATTTCAAGCCATTTTCATTGACCTAAAAGGTGACAAGTAGAAAAATGCTCAGAAATGACCTTTGAATGATAAATTATTGTGGGATTCTAGCACTATAGTGTCTAGACAATTTACGCTAAAAAATGATAGAAGACAAGAACATAAGCCCGAAACACCAAAGTGACACAAAAAGGTGACTACTAAAAAGGAATCCTGAGCATCATGAGAGGGAAAATGCTAATGCAAGGGTTGAAATGAGCCCACACAAGCACTATGTGAATGGATACCAAAGTGGGCATAAAACATAGTGCAAAATTATAAGGGTATGCAATTTATGACACTACATTTAGCCCCCACTTTAGTATTCTTATGAACCTACGTGGATATGCATGCTAAAGGAAAAGACTAATAAAAAAATATCATAACAGCAAAAGGATACTATAGAGGAATCAAAACACTCTTGAAGATGAGGAACCATGCCCCCAGGCTAAAACCTACAAAATACATACATTAGACAACAAAAATATGCACAAGAGGACAAATTTAGAAAATAAAGGCCTGCAAAATCATGGGGTTAGAACATCATAAACATAGATAGAAACACATAAAAAAATAAATAGATAACACATGCACAAAGGAGAAAAGTACATAACAAAAAATTAAAAAATAAAATTGAGTCAACAAAGTGAAGAAGACCTCGATTCAGGAGGTTGTTTCGATACTATGTGTCATCCCCAAAATACAAGAAAAAAACAACACAGAAGAATTCTTAAACAAAGAGAATAATTTAGTGATTGATTGCTTCAAGGAGAGAATTCATCCAAAAGATAGGGGATCAATCAATATAGAAGAGATTATAAGACTCAGAGGCTAGCTTACTCTATCACAAGGGGTCATGTAAATGATAATGAAAAAAATGATTATGATCTAGCAAGCTATGTTATGCTAGGTGATAATTGATATAAAATATAGATGGATAAAGCACATAGGCTAGCAAGTTGCATTATGCTAGGTGGCTCATCGATTCAAAAGATAAATTGGATAATGAACACGATCTAGCAATCTGCACTATGCTAGGTGGCACAATGACTTAAAACATAAATAACACCTTAGAGGTCTAGAATAGATAAGAATCATGGAGGGAAAAAGTATATAAGGTGCATGTAGGGATGCACAAATGAGAAACATATATGCCACCCCTTAAAATATTAACATGTGTAGAATGTTGATATTTTAAGGAACAAAAGGGAAGATATAAGGGAGTGAATCCTCATGAAGGATGCACACCTCCAAAACAATTTATCCTTTCCCCCTAACATATAGGTGAGGAAAACCATGATAGATACTATTGTGTTGTCAACAAAGAGAAATTATGATTGCACATGATATTGTACCACCATGAATGGCAATGAGAAAACAAAGATAACTATGATTGTCACATAGTGGGTAGCAACATAATAGAGGAAGAGTAATGTTTATGATTTAGGATTAGATCGAATTATGGAAAGTGTCTTAATCCTATGTCATGAGACAATTATTATTAAATGACCTAGGACACAAGAAGTAAATGACATAAGATAAGATATAATGTCAACTAAAACTTCTAGAAATATTTCTAGGACCTAAAGTAAACTTAACATGTGAAAAGGACCTAATAGGTGAACTAGTTAGGTAAAACATCTTATTCACACCAACACTTCCCTTAAGTGCAACTTAAGGAGGAGAAAACCAGTGAAAATGATGCAAGAATGTAAGGATGAGTCCCAACTACGAGGCCATCTTAGGTACCCATGTCCTAATGCAATATCTCATAAATGGAGAAAATGAGAAATCCAAGTGGGAGAAAAGACCTCCCCAACAGAGAGATGAAAACAAAATGCTCTTACTGAAGAATAAAAGGGACAAAACCCTATGTAAGGAAAAATACCCTCCCCCCATTTAAGAGAGAAGAAGAGAGTCGATGCTACCCCTCCTCAATGCAAAGTCTCCTGCAAGGATGATAGATGCTTGGCACTAAATGATGAAGATGATTTAATCTCGTAAAACAAAATTCCTCCTCTTAGGAAGAAACAAAACCAATATGGTATGAATGATGTCTTCCCATTCTTGAAAGGAAGGTGATGGAAGAAGGATGATGTGTGTTGTCTCTAAATTATGCTCAAGTGTCTCAGTGCCAATTCCAAAAACTGTCACACTCCAAAAATGTGTTCTAGGCCACATTGATGAAGAGGAAAATCCAAAATATTGTAGAAATTATTGTAGAGAAAAATCCAAAGACAAAGATATCTCTTGTGAAGATAAAAAAGCCTTCTCAATATTTTTCTCAAAATTATCTACACTCGTGTCAAATTGAGAGGAATGATCATGTAGATAATGAACAAGAGGGTTAGAGTGTTCCCTCACAACAACTAAAGAAGGATCATCTCCATCAAAGAGAATATATATGCAATTAATGAAGTACCCCCCACAATCCATAGGATGTCCTAAAGATTATTCATCCATTTCCACAAATCAATACTATCTATGTATTGGAAGCATAGATTGAACAAATACCAAATCTCTTGTTCTCCCAAATCTGAAATGTGGGACTCTATAAACAAACTTGTAATGTTTTTCAAGTACTCATCCCAAGTAACCATCTCTATAAGATAATGAATATCTTGTTGCACTCAATCAAAAGAAGCCATGATTGTGGAAACACAAGCATCATTGGGAGTAATAGTAAATGAAGGAGATGATATATCAATACAAGTGTCTAGAACCTTAGTGGAATACCAAGATTCAAATGATTATACCGAATCTTCTCAAAAGTGTCTACACTAGATACCATAGTGTGTACATTAGTCTAAGGAACAATATGAGAAAAATATGAGAAGGTCTAGACTCGAGATCGACGATCAACCTCCCCAACTGCAACTATATCACTACTATGCAAATATTTAATTATGACATAATCTTGTGTGAAATAACACTCTTTCTTGCTCCACCATGTGTGATCTTATAGATAAAAAGGATATTGGTTATCAATGAAGGTATATAAAGAACATCATTAAATTCTCTATCATCCATGTCAATAGATCCCTTCCCACAAACATACATATATTTGTTGTTAGCCATCAGGACGTGTGGTTATGAACAAGACTCAAATGAAGAGAACACTCTCTGATGAAGCCATATGATGTGAAGCTCTTGAAGCAAGTATCCACCTCCCTAACTTAGAATCTACAACTACAACAAGTTATTTCCCCTTATGTCTCTCCAAATTTGATTATGATGAATAAGATGAACCTCTTGATATTGTTGAAAACAAATTGATTTGATATTTTCTTAAGAAGATGCTTCAACTCGTTAATCTATTTTTAATAGCATTGATGTTCACCATGCCCTATTTTCTTGCAATAGGCACATTTGGGCTTCACCTTCTTAGATGATTCCCCTTGAGAGGGAGAGGATTCAAAATCATTATGTAGCTTGTTCTTTTTCTTATTTTTCTTATTTTTAGGATTCCTTGATTCTTTTTGTACGTTAGGCTCACTAGCCACTAATGCTTATGGTTTAGAAGACTTGATTAGACCCAAATGAATGAACTTCACTTCCTCTTGGATTAGGAGATTTGTAATGTCATCAAACGTAGGATCAATATATGATGCTCCCATAGAAAGTCAATGGGTATGAAAGCTATAAAAAAACACTAAATACTTCAGACCGAGCTTAGATAACACATTTAGAATCAATTGTAAATCCTCCTTTTTAATGTTACAATATTTTAGCTATGTTCTTACTTTCTTAATCTTGGAGATCGATGTAGTCTTGGATGTGGAAAAAACCTTTAGGATCAAGATCCATAAAATCATTACCAATATGATATCCCCTAATCTTATCACTTTTGCCATACAATTTCTTGAAAGTATCCCAAGCCTCTTTAGGTTTTTTTCATGATTCAATATGAAATTGTAAATAAAAATAGACTAATGAATATATGCATCAAAGTTTTTTCTCACGATCAATCTCCCATTTGTCCAATTCTTTAGCATTAGTAGGTTGAAGAATGGTTTATTTTAGATGACTTAGACAACCCTTTCCCATAAGACAATCCCATACTATTTCTCTCTATGAAGTATAATTATATGGAATTAGGAGTTCAATTTGAGATTCTCCATTGTAAGAACACACAACAAGCAAAAAAAACAATCAACCTGTTGCAAGTGTTGTCATTGATTTCAACAGTTGGTCATTGATGTCAATACTATGGAGTTTGTTGGTGTTGATAGTGTTGGTGCTAGTATATATGTGTTATGGTTTGATAAGGTGTTGTGTTGTTGTCATTAGTGTTTTAATTGGTGTCTTATATGGTTGTGATGGATAAGTGTTGTAGTTACAGTAAGTTCACTTGGTTTCCAAGTGCTTTTGAGAAAATTTGAATAAAAGAGTGTACAATGTGATAGAGGTGTGTTCAATGTTGTTCTCCACATTTATTCATGGTTGAAGGTATGATTGTGTGGTTTGGATATGATTATCAAAGGTGTTGAAAGGTTCTATATACAAAGTTTCATATTTTGGATCATGCAACAGTGGAAGTTGTGTTTGACAGTGTGTCTATCTGTATAGAAGGTTGTCTGGGAGAAGTGAGATTGCTCCACATTTCTGCGCAGTAAGATTTCTTGTCTTACAGATTTGAGAATGTGACTATATTATCTTTATCTACTTTCCCTTGGATTTTTTGGTGTTGAGTTCCTTCGCAAGTTCATCTCTTATGTTGAAGTTTAGTGGTAGTGCATCTTGATGTGCAAAATGAAAGTATTCTTTGTTTCAAGTGGTTCTGGTAGTGTTGTAGAATATTTTGATGATGCTGGAATATGAACTGGTATGTTGTGTGGATGTTGTGAAGTGTTGCTTTTTGGTCCACATGTTGTTTTCAGACTTGGAGAGGCATGTATGTGGTTGCTTGTTAGTGTTAGTACAGGTTTGGCCGATCTAGGTGCTAGTGCTGATTATGGAGGTTGTTTTTTGTTTATGGATGTGAGGATTAGTGTGTTGATATAGATTTGGGTCTTATTTAACCCTTGGAGTAGTTTTCCTTCACTTTTTTTCACTGCAGAGGTGTTTGGTGCTGACCTATTTTGGTGTTGCACGTTTGAGGTGCATACGTTTCATTGAGGCCGATCTAATTGAGATTTCTTAGGTCATGGATGGTATAAATGCAAGATGGAGTTTTTGTTGAGGTGTGTGGCAAGTGTGAGATTAAATCCCTATGAATCTAGATGCAGTGAGCAAAAGGTGTCTACATTTTCAATGTGCTTGAAGTTATTGGAGGAAATGAGCCAAAGGTTATGGATGGCATAAAGTTGCAATGGTGGATTTTCCTATTGCTCTGAGATAGTGAATCTCTCTCTAACAGTTTCTTCTATTCTTCTATTCTTCTATTCTTCTTTCTTCTTTTTTGGGTAGTGAGCCTAATTGTATTTGGTGTTATTCATATATATGTGAGATAATCCTCATCGTGGTTTTTCCTTACTTAGGGTTTTCCACATAAATATGGTGTTCTCTTGTGTATGGTTGTGTTTGCATTGTTGTTTCACATGTTTACATTTTGCTAATGCTTAATGAGGGCTTAAATTTTGATATGGGTTTGAAAATTACTAAGGGATTGAATGTTTTAATGTACAACTAATTCATCCCCCCTCTCAGTTGTCTTGTGTATCTAACAATTGGTATCAGAGTTGTGGTTCCTTGGAGAAAGCTTAATTGCTTGAGGTAGATCCAGATGGCTCACAGGAAGGGTATCAAAGATCCTATGTTTGATGGAATGAGTTATGCTTATTGGAAAACCAGGATGTAGTCCTTTCTGGTCTCTCTTAGATTTTGTGTCTAGTAGTCAGTTGAAAAAGGATATACTATGCTTGTTTTTGGTCTGACAAGTGATGATGAAATCAAGATATATGTGAATAATGGAAAAGAAAGAAATGATATCCTAAGTGGTCTTTCTGATTCTAAACTTGGAAAGGTGGTAAGTCTAAAAACTAGAAAAGAGATCTGGACAAAGTTGGAGAGCATTTATGAAGGAGATGATAAAGTCAAGCAAGTGAAGATGCAAAACTACAAAGTTAAATTTGAAACCCTGAGGATGTTTGAAGATAAAGATATTACAACCTGCATGCTCATAGTGGATGAATTTTTCAATGTCGTCAATGGTCTTGGTGGTAAGCTAGAAGAAAGTGAAGTTATGAAAAAGGTACTAAGAACTCTTCCTAAAACTTATAGTTCTAAAGTTTCTGCTATTGAGGAAGCTCAAAATTTGGATAATTATTCTAGAGATCAGATGTTTGGTGCTTTAATTTCTTATGAATTAAGATATTTTGGTTAAGATGCTACAAAGAAACAAACTGATTTTAAAGTCTGCAAGGCAAAAAAGGATGATGAATCAAATCCAGATGATCTTGATGAGGTGGAAGTGAATTTTGTAAGGAGATTGAAAAAGGGAACTAGCAAATACAAAGGTAAGTTACCCTTTAAATGTTTGAATTATGGAAGGATAGGTTATTATGCTTCTAAATGTCTAATCAAAGCTGCAAATGACAAACATAAGGATCATAAAGGAAAAATTTTCAAGAAGAGTTATTATGTTGAAAAATACAATGGTGTATTTGATGATGAGGAATCAGACTATCTCGATGATGACGGTGATGAATGCTTGTTCATGGCTCTAAATTTTGAAACTAATTCCACTAATTTTGAAAGATGTGTGAAGGAAAGTGCTTTGATAATAGGTCACAACATTGAATGAACTATGGTGATTATTTTTCATGTAAGAGAAGAGATGAATTACTAGATAATTGATAGTGTATTCTCAAATCATATGACAGGTGATAAGAGTAAGTTTTTTAAACTTCAAAAGTATGATGGGGGTCTTGTTAAGTTTGGTAATAATAAATATGCTAAATATGCTAAGATATGTGGAAAAGGTTCAATTAGTTTTGATGGCAAGCATAAAACATATGATGTTCTTTATGTCAAGGGTCTTCAGTATAATCTTCTTAGTGTAGGACAAATGTGTAGTAGAGGATACAGTTTGGTGTTTCAAGATGATGGTTGTGAAATCAAAAAAGGAAGATCTGAAACTTTGGTTGATGTAGGTACAAGGACAAAAGTTAATGTTTATCAACTCAAAGGTGGTGATGTTAAGTGTTTTATGTCTCAAATTAATGAAAGTTGGCTATGGCATTGAAGAATGGGTCACATCAATTTTGACAGCCTAGCAAAGATCGGTTCTATTGATGTCGTGAGCTGAGATCTGCCAAAGATTACAAAGCCTACCAATGCAATCTACAAGGAATGTCAGTTTGGAAAGCAAAAAGAGAAGTTCAAGACTAAAGAATATTCTACCGCAAGTCCTTTGGATTTGGTGCATATAGACCTATGTGGACCTACCAGAATAAGAATCTCTCAAGATGACATGTATATGTTGTTGATTGATGATTATTCTAGAATGACTTGGGTGAAATTTCTCAAATAAAAATAAAAATCCCTAGATAAGTTTAAAGTATTTAAGTCTATGGTTGAGAATTAAATGGATATAAAAATAAAGTGCTTGAGGTCTAATAGAGGTGAAGAGTTCACATCCAATGAGTTTAAAATTTTTTGTGAAGATCATGGGATTAAGAGGCATTTGTCAACTCCTAGGACTCCTCAACAAAATAGAGTTTTGGAGAGGAAGAATAGGATAGTTCAAGAGGTAGCTAGGACCATGATGAAAGAAGCAAATCAACTGGATGTCTATTGGAGAGAAGTAATTCATGTTGCAGTGTACATACTTAACATAGGTCAAGCAAGAGTGAATAGTTTAAAGAATCCCTATGAGTTATGGTATGGAAAAACTCCTATTGTGAAATACTTCAGAGTTTTTGGAAGAAAATAATGTATCAAAAGAGATGAAAAAAACTTAGGAAAGTTTGATGCAAGATTTGATGAAGGGATATTCCTTAGATACTCTACAAAGAGAAAAGATTATCAGTGCTATAATAAAAGGTTGAAGAAGATTGTTGAAAGTGCATGTGTCAAGGTGGATGAAGAACCACTATAGAGTTTAGTATTGATAGAAGGATACGAAATTGATGAATCCCCTTGCAGTGAAGAAGAAAAAGATGAAGAGAAAGGAAAAAGAGATGACAGTTGAAAAGGAAGAAGCTCTAGAAAATATCCCTAAGACTCATAAGTATGTGCAGAAGAATCATTCTAAAGATTAGATCATTGGAGATAAGAGGAAAGGTGTTTGTTGACAAGGAAAAAAACTACTATGATAGAGGAACATGTAAACTTTTGTTTACTTTTAGAGGTAGAATCTAAACCAATAACTGAGGCATGCAAAGATGAGAAATTGGATCAAGGCTATGAAGGAAGAATTGGAAGAGATTGAAAAGAATCAAACTTGGGAATTGGTCCCAAGACCATAAAATAAGAATGTGATAGGAACTAAATGGGTTTTTAGGAACAATTTGAATGAGGATGGAAAATTCGTCAGAAATAAGGCTAGACTTGTGTGTAAGGGCTACTCATAAGTGAAAGGAATAGATTTTGAAGATACTTTTTCTTTGGCGGAAATGATGGAAGCTATTAATATTTTTTTGGCTTTCACAACACATAAAGACTTCAAGGTATATCATATGGACGTGAAGTCTGCATTTTTGAATGGTGAGCTAGAAGAAGAGGTGTACATTGAGCAACTAGAAGGTTTTTAGTTATTAGATGATGTTGATATTGTTTGCAGGTTGAAGAAGGCATTGTATGGAGTCAAAGAGGCTCATCGAGATCGATATGCAAGATTGGATAAGTACTTATTACAACAAGGATTCATAAAAGGTACTACCTATAGCAACTTGTACTTCAAAGTTGAAGGAGAAAAAATCCTGATTGTGGTGGTATATGTTGATGACATAACCTTTGGAGGAAATGAAGGTATGTGCAATAGGTTTGCAGATGAGATGCAAAAAGATTTTGAGATATCAATGTGTGGGGAAATGAATTTCTTCCTTGGATTACAAATCAATCAATTAGAAAAAAGGTATTTTCATTTCTTAGTCAAAGTATGTTAAGGAAATATTGAAGAAGTTCAGAATGGAGGATTCTAAACTGATATGTACTCCTATGGTTATTGGTTGTAAGTTTAAAAAATTGATGAATCTCCTAAGATAAATCATAGCAAGTATAGATCAATTATTGGTGGACTGCTATACCTAATTGCTACTAGACCAAATATCATGCATGGAGTTTGTCTATGGAAATATTTCAAGAAGATCCCAAAGAATCACATGTTGCAACAATATAGAGGATATTTAGATACTTGTAGGGCACTCTAAATTTTGGTTTGTGGTATCTTAGGGATGTTGATTTCTCTTTGAGTGCATATACAGATACAAATTGGACATGATGTACAGATGATAGAAAAAGTACAAGTGTAGGTGCTTTCTTTCTTAGAAGCAGACTGGTTTCTTGGTTGAGTAAGAAGCAGGATTCAATGTCATTATCTACTGTAGAGGCAAAATTTATCGTAGCAACATCATATTGTACACAAGTGTTGTGGATGAGGAAGACATTGAAGGATATCAAAGTATCATATGATGAACCTATTTCTATCTTGTGTGATAATATAAGTGTCATCAATATTTTAAAGAACCTGATAATGCATTCAAGAACAAAACATATCTCTATCAGTTATCACTTTCTAAGAGAGAAGGTTGCAGAGAATGAGGTGAAGGTGGAGTATGTGCCTACAAAGGATCAAGTTGTGGATATTTTTATAAAGGCTTGATACACAACAAGGATTGAATATTTCAACAAACACAATTTGGTTAGAAACAAACAATCTTTCAATCATTAAACACTCATCTTGATGTTCGGCTCACCTTTCACCTTCATTGCCTTGTAGCCGTCCAACTAGAGGAAATCAAGAATATCTTTCACAAACCTCCTCAAATCCTCAAACCGTGCACCTTTTTAGACACCCATTAAGGCCTTCCAAAACATTTCTTAAAATCTCTATAGGTCACTTTGGACCAACACCTCCAAAACAGTGCTGCTATGCTACCCCCAATAGGCCAATTAGGCCACTTTTACAAAGCATCATGTCTTCAAACATGTTTCCAACCTTAAATACCTATAGATAGACCTTCATCAGACCCAAAACCTCAGAATCCACAATTCTTGGTCACTGAAACACTCACCAATGTGTCAAAACACAAAACCCTCATCTAGATCACTTCTATGCTTGAAACTAGGTAGGTTTATTGAAACTCAATGATCCAAGCCTCTAACCACTTTTACAACTCTTCAAAAACTCTCAAATATGTCTTCCCATGCTAAGAAAATCATCTCCCAACCTCCAACAATTCAATTTCATCAAACTCTTATATTAAACCATCTCTTTCAAGCCAAAATTCATAAAATACCCCTAGGATAGCAACAAATCTCCATCATATCCTATTCCCTAATCAAAATACTTACTCTAACTTATAAACCTACAATATTGTACCTATTCCACCAAGCTACATTAATTACAATCGGTGGAATGGGCCATTAACACATTTTTAAACACTCACAACCCTTCAAAATAGTGTTTCAGACCTACCCTTAGTAAATTGACTATAAAATTCATAAAACTAAGTGAAATCAACTCAAACCAATTCCAAAAGGAAGATAAATCTAGTTACCACAAGATTCAATGCATATAGACTCGAGTACAAGCAGTACAGAACCATATAGAGGTCTGAAACATAAAAAATTGCAGAAAAAAACACAAAAAATTGAAGAATTCTTATTGCTTTTGCACCAAGATTTACATAGAGATATTCAACAACCCCTCTCTTTGACCCAAGAAATTATATATATACTCTAAACAACCATAAACCAACTAATAAACCTACTATCCACCTTTCAAATTCCAATTAGCCGTTGGTATTCTAATTTTGATCATTATTTTTCATTTTTACATAGCAATTTTGACAAAATTGCAAAACATATGACAAACGAACTCAATGACTCTAAAAATCACCAATTACATCAAAATGGTCTCAAAGGACCTTATTCATGACCTAAAATATTAGGAAACCCTAAGCACTAACACTTGACCCCTAATTGCAAAAGCATGGCCTAGGCGCCCTTGCACCACTCTGGCCTGGAAAAAGTCTCCAAGTCCCTGGAGAATTACTTGGCATGATAATATGTTTGATCATTGCATCTCCTTGTCTTATATATTTCCTTCCACTAGGTGATCCATTCCACTGATTCAGGTATTGAAGCCTTGCATCATGCTTCACACCATTGAATTTGCTTTCACCTTGACATTGTCTCATCTTCCCAAACTGGCCTGTTTCATACGTTCTAACTTTTTCCTTATCCGAGATTGAGGTTATACTTGCTAACACATCATTACCATATGCATCATGAAATTGCTTCACCTTTACCTTTCCTGCATATCCAAACTCAATCTTTTGAATTTTTCTTTCACCTTGTTTCACTCCATCCTTGGCCTTTACCTCTATCATCAGATTCTCTGTCCCAAAGACCTTTTATTTCATAGGTCTATAAACCTATGTACTGACAAAACCAATCTGTTTACAAGTCTCTTGTGGAATAATAAGACAAAACATTGTCCCTACCAAGATCTTATCTTGCCAAACTTGCAATCTTATCACTGTATTATCAGATTTGTTTCCTACTTCAATACCATTCCCTTCCAACTTCATTCCATCCTTCAAGGTTATTGTCTTGATGTTTTCAAATGTAGGAGTGGCTGCAAACTCCTTAGGCCCCTCTTCATTTGTCTTCACAAACCAAACATGGTCACCCTTGTTGCCTTTGTGATGACTACACATTCTTCCTTCTTCTTCTCTTCAAACTTTACCAATTCCCTCTTGCCAAACATTATCACTCTTGCTACCTTACCCTTTCTTTTGTCATTTTCCTGCAATGGTGTGAGTATAAAGGTATTTCTATCCTTCTCTATAGTGTAAGTGTTAGCTCTTCCATCATATCTTGCACAACTATCAAACTAACATGGCCTTCCAAGTAGCAGATGGAAATAATCCATAGGCACAATATCACAAAGAACCTTATCCTTCTAACCACCAATATTGAACTCAACTAAGGCTTGTTCATTAATCAAAAGAGGTTGATCATCCTTTAACCAAGATACCCTATATGGTGCTTCATGAGGAACCTTTACTAACTTCAGTTTTTTAACCATTTCAGTTGACACCATATTATCAGTAGAACCTGAATCTATTACTACCTTGCATACCTTGTTTTTGCACTTGCATGTGGTCTTGAATAGGCTCCTCCTTTGTATCATATCCTTCTCCTTTGATGCTTTGAGTAATGTCCTCGCCGTGAGATTTTCTCCAACATCTGGAGTAGCATATAGCATTGGAGAGTTTACACTCTTGTCTCCATCTTCTTGCACTAACTGTACTCGCTTTTCAACCCTCCTTTCACCACCACTTGAAGTAGAACCTTGATTTTTAGGGCACTTGAATGCTGGATGACCAAACTCATTACAATGATAGCATCTACCTGAAAATGTATTTGAACTTCTACCACCACCAAAGTTGCCTCTAGAGCCTCTAAAACCACCTCTAGAATCAACAACTTGCTCCTTACCTTTGTTTGCATGTTCTTGTTCTTCATGGGACTGTTTTGATGTAGGAAATGATCCTCTTCCTCTTTGATTGTTGCCTCTTCCTCTAATGGTCTTGTCTTGTCTTCTTTTAATATTCTCTTCCACTCTAATAGCCAACTGAAAACATTCTTCAACTGTCCTTGGATTTGCCACAACTAATTCATCTTGAATGTTAAATCTAAGCCCACCAAGGTATCTAGCCACCTTTTCAACCTCATCTTCCATTTTACCTGATATTATGCTCAACTTATAGAATTCATCAGTATAGGTCTTAACATCTAAATCCTTTTGCTTCAAACCTTGGAGTTTCTTATACAATTGAACTTCATAATCTTTAGGAAGAAACTTACCTTTGAGTTTAACAACCATTATGTCCCAAGAAATTATCTTTGATTTACCTTTCTTTCTCCTCTTAGCTCGTTCATAGTCCCACCATAGCAATGCATGTCCTTTTAGTTTTGTCTTTGTTATCTTCACTCTCTGCTCCTCAGGAACATCGTCACATTCAAAGTGATTGTCCATAGCTGCAATCCAATCTAGAAGCTCTTCATCATTTAAACTCCCTCCATGCATAGGCAAATAAAATTTCACCTTATGTTTATCACCTTTGACTTCCCTCAATAGCTTTTCCATCTTTTGCTCTTTAGGATCCAATTCTTCTTCCACATCTTCATACTCTTCTTCTTCCTCTTCGTCACTTGTATCTCCCAAATCCACACCTCTTCTTTGATTTGACTCCAGGGCAGCAAGCTTGGCTAAAACAGCATTATGAGACTCCAAAAACTTAGCATCTCTCTCTCTTAAATTTTGCAATTCTCTAGCAGTTCCATTGTTCTTAGGAGGCATCTTGTCTTTTCAAATTCCACTCTTCCAAACTTCAATGTTTCGCCTTCCAATGATCTACTTCCTAAGATTTGATACCAATCGATGCAGAGCAGGGAAGGAATCTTTCAACAAACACAATTTAGTCAGAAACAAACAATCTTTCAATCATTAAACACTCATCTTGATGTTCAACTCACCTTTCACCTTCATTGCCTTGTAGCCCTCCAACTCAAGAAAATCAGGCATATCTTTCACAAACCTCCTCAAATCCTCAAACAATGCACCTTTTTAGACACCCATTAAGGCCTTCCAAAACATATCTCAAAATATCTATAGGTCACTTTGGACCAACACCTCCAAAACAGTGTTGCTATGCTGCCCCCAATAAGCTAATTAGGCCACTTTTACAAAGCATCATGCCTTAAAACGTGCTCCCAACCTTAAATAACTATGGAAAGACCTTCATCAGACCCCAAAACCTTAGAATCCACAATTATTAGTCATTGAAACACTCACCAATGTGTCAAAACACAAAACCCTCATCTAGGTCACTTCTATGCTTGAAACTAGGTAGGTTTATTGAAAATCAATGATCCAGGCCTCTAACCACTTTGCCAAATATTCAAACACACTCAAATATGTCTTCCCATGCTAAGAAAATCATCTCCCAACCTCCATCAATTCAATTTCATCAAACTCTTATACTAAGCCATCTCTTTCAGGCCAAAATTCACAAAAATACCGTTGGTGCAGCAACAAATCTCCATCGTATCCTATTCCCTGCTCAAAATCCTTACTCTAACATCTAAAAATACCATATTGGACCCATTCCAACAAGCTATAGTAATTACAATCGGTGGAATGGGCCATTAGGACATTTTTAAACACTCACAACCCTTCAAAATAGTGTTTTAGACTTGCCCTTAGTAAATTGACTATAAAATTCACAAAACGAAGTGAAATCATTTCAAACCAATTCCAAAAGTAAGCTAACTCTACTTCCCACAAGATTCAATGCATATGGACTCGATTAAAAGTAGTACGGAACCGTACAAAGGTCTAAAACAAAAAGATTTACAGAAAAAACACAGAAAATTGAAGAATTCTTATTGCTTTTGTACCAAGATTTACATCCAGATCTTCAACAACCTCTCTCTTCAACCCAAGACATTATATATATACTATATACAACCAAAAACCAACTAATCAACCGGCTATCCACCTTTTAAATTCCAACTAACTGTTGGTATTCTATTTTTGAGCATTTTTTTGCATTTTTACATAGCAATTTTGACAAAATTGCAAAACATATGACTAACGAACTCAATGACTCCAAAAATCACCAATTTCATCAAAATGGTCTCAAAGGACCTTATTCATGACCTAAAACATTAAGACACCCGAAGCACTAACACTTGACCCCTAATTGTAAAAGCATGGCCTAGGTGCCCCTGCACCAAGGCTCTTCGTAAAGATACTTTTGAGTGTCTCTGGTAGAAGTTAGGGGTTATTGCCCATCCTTCTTTCAACTATATTCATAAGTTGGTGCATCTGTTCAAGACTAATGTTGAAGGCTACCACTTAGGAGGAATAGGTAGTAATGTTTTTAATTGGTGCAGTTAGGTGGAACATATCTTGTGTCCCTAAGGGGAGTGTGCAAAAAAGAGCAAGCAGTAGAAGGAGTAGTGAAGAATGAGTGGTGCAAAATATACAATAGTGAGAGTTGTATGGAGAAGAGCAGCAGAGAGAGAAATTACTTGTTGGTGTTGCATAAAGAGAAGTGTCAAAGTAATGTATGTAGATGTCAAAGGGGGAGAGTAGAAAAACAAATTCTATGCAAGTGTTTTCAAAGGGAAAGATGTTTCCCTTTGCCATTAATGTCAAGGGGGGAGAGAGTGAAGTCTGAAAAATACAAGGAAATAATTGATGTCAAAGGGGAGAGTATGATTTGAAAAACACAGGGGGAGAGTGATGAGTGTAATATGAGAGAATGGTGTTTGAGAACAAAGGTAAAGGGAGAGAGTGAAGTGTACCCCAGTAAGGGGGAGTGTTGCTTAATGCAAATTTATTTTTGTTATTGATGGTTTTTCAGAGCTAGTGTTGACATCAATGACAAAGGGGGAGATTGTTGCAAGTATGTTGCAGGTGTTGTCATTGATGTAAATAGTTGGTCATTGATGTCAACATTATGGAGTTTGTTGGTGTTGATAGTGCTGGTACTAGTATGGATGTGTTGTGGTTTGATAAGAAGGTGTCCTGGTGTTGTCATCAGTGTTGTCAATGATGTCTTATATGGTTATGATGGATAAGTGTTGTATTTATAGTAAGTTCACTTGGTTTCCAAGTGCTTTTGAAAAAAGATGAATAAAAGTGTGCAGTGTGACAAAGGTGTGTTCAGTGTCGTTCTCCACATTTCTTCATAGTTGAAGGTATGCTTGTGCAGTTTGGATATGATGATAAGAGGTGTTTAGAAGTTCTATATCTAGAGTTTCAAGTTTTGGAACATGAGGCAGTGGAAGCTGTGTTTGATAGTGTTTCTATCTACATAGAAGGTTGTTTGGGAGAAATGAGATTTCTTTGCATTTCTTTGCAGTAGGATTTCTTGTCTTGTGGATTTGGGAACATGCTTATATTGTCTATATCTACTTTCCCTTGGAGTTTCTGGTGTTGAGTTACTCTGCAAGTTCAACTCTTATGTTGAAGTTAAGTGGTAGTGCATCCTAATGCACAAAATGAGAGTATTCTTTGTTTCAGGTAGTGTTACAAAATATTCTAATGATGTTAGAATATTCTGGGATGTTGTGAAGTGTTTCATTGTGGTCCACATGTTGTTTTCAAACCTAGAGAGGCGTGTATGTGGTTGCTTGTTAGTGTTAGTGTAGGTTAGGCCAACCTGGGTGCTAGCGCTGATTGTGGAGGTTGTTTGTTGTTTATGGATGTGAGGAGTAGCATGTTGATATAGATTTGGGTCCTAGTTAACCCTTGGAGTGGTCTTCCTTCACTTCTTTCCACCACAGAGGTTTTTGGTGCCAACCTATTTGGTGTTGCACGTTTGAGGTGCATACATTTCATTGAGGCTGACTTAATTGAGATTACTTAGGTCATGGATGGTATAAATGCAAGATGGAGTTTGTATTGAGGTGTGTGGAAAGTGTGAATGATGCAAATGTGATCAAGTGTGGTAATCTGAGTGTGATCTTAAATGCCTATGACTCTAGATGCAGTGAGTAGAAGGTGTCTACATTTTTCAGTGTGCTTGAAGTTGCTAGAGGCAGTGAGCCACAGATTGCGGATGACATAAAGTTGCAATGGTTGATTCTCTTGTTGCTCTGAGATAGTGAATCTCTCTATAATAGTTTCTTATATTCTTCTTTCTTCTTAGCAATGAGCCACCCGACAATGGGCATTTCTTCTTTTCTGGGCAGTGATCCTAATTGTATTCGGTGTTATTCATATATATGTGAGCTAATTCTCACCATGGTTTTTCCCTACTTATATTTTTCCAGGTAAATCTGGTGTTCTCTTGTGTATGGTTATGTTCGCATTGTTATTTCACAAGTTTACATTATGATACTGTTTAATGAGGGTGTAAAGTTTGATATGGGTTTGAAAGTTAATAAAGGATTTTAATATTTTAATGTACAATTGATTCACCCCCCTCGTAGTTGTCATATGCATCTAACACAACCACCACAATATTACCCTCCAAATTAATCAATCAAGGATAACTCTAACAATATATGATCTAGTACTTTATTCTTAGTGCAATTACATGTGTCATTTTCCCAAAACAATGAAGTGGATTTGATCTTAGTGCTTACAGATGTCAAATTTGGTTACAAAATCAAAGTAAGTTTCTTATACAAAATGGGATCAATCATTAATAAATATGCATTAAAAAAAATAACCCAAAAATGTTACCATAGGAGTGAGAACGGAGCCCCAAAAGTTCCCAAAATGAGAACGAGTCGACAAAACCTATGATAATATGAAATTTATGGAAAACTCAAGCACCAAAATCAAAAACAAATTGCACCACTATGACAAGCTCAAAATTCTACCCCAAATAAAAAAAATCTTTAAAAAAGGGAGGTTAGACAATTTAGTTATGGTCATTTGAAGTCATACTACAAAATCAAAACTACTAATGGAGAGGGGGGTGGATTGGAGCAACTTGTTGACGGTCATTTGGCTGTCAAATTTAATACAGTCAAGATGACAGTTATTTGACTGTCAAATTTAAGATAGTACTTTCAATGGTCATTTGACCATCAAATTTAACTGTATTTGATGACAGTTGTTTGGCCATCAAATTTAATATAGCCGCACAAAAATAAAAAAGTTAACAAGTTTTTTGGTCACTAGAAATGAAGTATTATATATGAAAATAAATTTTTAGGGCATTTGAGTGTAATTGCAAGGTTAGATTTTACCCAAAATCCTCTGAAATGGTGGCTCCATGTTGGATTTGACAACAAACCTCCCTTTTCAAACCCTCATAGATCTTCTCTTAGATGTCCGATTTGAATGACACAAAAGAAAAAATAACTTTTTTGGACCCTCTGAACTCAATGGTGAGCTTAGATCTACACCAACAAGCTCCAAAATGAGCCTACAAAACAAAGCCACAAAGAAGAAACCCAAAATATGGTATTTCTTTCAAGTTTTCTAATTCTCTAGATCATCATTCGATTCAATAGAAGAGCATACTAAGATTTTCAAGATCTACTAAAATATGCAACCTATATCTCTCAATTAAGACTAACAAGAAGCAATCCCACAAGCTCTTATACTATGTAAGAGTTGGCATAGAATACTCTACACTATGCAAGATTTGGTTGAAGATTGTAGCCACCCAAGATCTAGTTTCATGAAAGAAAAATAGAGATCAACTATGAGAGAATAATGGTATTATATCAAAGGATGCAAATGATAGATTATGATTGTCTAATTGTTAATTTACACATGAGAACCCCTTGGTTATATAACCGAGGTGAGACATAGGATTATGACAAGTGTCTTAATCCTATGTCATGAAACAACTAATATTAAATGATCTAGGACACAAGATAAGATAAGATCTAATGCCAACTAAGACTTCTAGAAATATTCCTAAGACCTAAGTAAACTTATAAACATGCGAAAAGGACCTACTAGGTGAGCTAGTTAGGTAAAACACCTTATTCACACCAACATAAAGGAAATAAGTGGGTCAAATATTTTTCATCCAATATTAAGAAATTGTTGAAAGCACACAAAATATACAAATTCACATTACAATGTCACATCTCCTCCATATATGATTATAAATAATATATCTTTGTCTCCCTCCTCTCTCTCTATGTTTCTCATTATCTCTCAATCTCACTCTTCCTCTATGTCCCCTATTTCTCTCTATATTTGTCTTCCGCCCTTCTCTCTTTTTCTCTCTACCTATCTCTCTCCCTTAATCTCTTTTTCTACCCCTATTTATCTCCCCCTCTCTCTCCCTGTCTCCCTTTTTATCTCCCTCTACCTCTCTATATATCACCTCCTCTCTCTATCTCTCTCCCTCTTCTTCTCTCCTTTAATCTCTCCCTCTTTGAAAATTAATCCATATCTCTGTTGTCCTCTCTATCTCCTCATCTCTTCTTGCATCTCTCTTCCCCTATCTTTCCCAATATATGTATCTATCTATCACTCCCTCTTTCTATCCCTATCTCTCCCTCTTTTTTTATCTCTCTACTTCTCTATCCTATCTCTATTTCTCTTCCTCTATCTCTCCCTTCCTCTCTATCAATTTATGTATCTCTCTCCCTCTCCCTCTCTATCTCCATATCTCCCTCCACACACACACACACACTCCTTTTTTCCCTCCCTATCTCTCTCTTACTCACACTCCTTGTTTTCCCTCCCTATCTCTATCTTCTCTCTCTCTCACACACACACACTCCATGTTTCTCCCTCTATATCTCCATCTTTATCTCTCCCCTTCTCTCTATCTCTCTCCCTCTATTACTTGTCTCTATGACCTCTTTTATCTCTTACTCTTGCCCCCCTCTATCTCCATCTTCCCATCTCTCTCGTTTTCTATCTTTGTCTCTTCCTCTCTCTCTCTCTCCCTATCAATCCCTCTTTCTGTATCTCTCTACTTCTCTCTTCTTTCTCTATTTCTCTCCCCATCTCTCCCTCCCCCACTAGCTCATATCCCCCTATATATCTCTTTCTCTATCTCCCTCTCTATTTCTCTTCCCATATATCTCCCTCTTTCTTTCTCTCCCCATATATCTCTATCTCTCCCTCTATATCACCCTATTTATCTCTCCCTCTCTCTGTCTCTATTTGTCTACCTGTACTTCTCTCTATTTTTTTCTCTCTATCTCTCTCCATCTCCCCCTCTCTATATATCCTTATATATCTATCTCTCTATCTCACCATCTATATGTCTCTCCCTCTCCCTCTCCCTCTCCCTCTCCCTCTACATCTCTTTATCTCTTCCTCTCTATTTCCCTATCTCTCTCTTTCTCTCCCTCTATCTCTTTGTTTATTTATCTCCCTTCTCTCTCACTCTATCTTCATATCGACCTTTATCTTCTTTTCTCCCCTTCTATCTCTAGACATGTATCCCTCTCTCTATCCATCCATCTCTCTTCATCTCTCCCCCCTTTTCCTCTTCCTGGACCTCTAATCTATATATCTTTTCCTCTCTATCTCTACATATTTCTTCTTCCATCTCTCCCTCTATATCTATCTCATTATCTCTCCATCTCTCTCCACTCCAATATCTCTCCCTATATCTACTTTTTTCTAGATGTCACTTCCTATCTCTATTTTTATCTTTTTATCTCTCCCTCTTTCTCCATCTCTATATATATATCTCTTCCATCTCTATCTATCCCTCTCTCCTCTCTCTTTGTCTCTCCCTCTCCTTCTCTCCATACCCCTCTCCTCCATCTCCATCTCCTTACTTTCCTCTCTCTCCCTATTGCAAACATAACATGACTCTCTTGGTAATGAAGCCTGATTATCTTCCTAATTCAAAGGTTTTGTTTCAGTCATGTTTGGATCCTTGTAAGTGGATGCATACTTGATTTGAAGCTATCACTTCTCCATTGAGACCTTTGTTGCACAAACAACATCATTTGCTAAATGGCCTACTAATTGATCTCGCGTACTATGCAAATGTATGTAAAAATAGACCAAATTTTTCCTAATTGACCTTACACATTTTTTGGCGTACCCATTGTAGACCAAGATGTGATTGCTTTAAATTTATCACACATTTTCAACTTCAAAACTAATTTAAATTGCTAATTTTTAAATGAACAAATATTCACTGTAATTGATTTTGTTAACTCAACTACGCCCTTACAAAAATTCAAGCAAATGACAAAAATTCAAAGATCCTATACAAAAATCTTTGTATTGAATGAATGCACTCGTTTGTCTCCGTGCCTACCAAGACGAACTAATAAAAGCTATGTTAAACTAAATCAATTAATACAAATTGACCTCCAAAATTGACTGACATATACTTATTGAATATATCACCACCTTTGCATTTATCCCACATCCCCAACGAACAAAGTAGGTATGTATCGGCCCATGGCCTCCCAGTTCAAGCCCTTATTTAAGACCTGATTGCCAAGTAAGCAAATCAGCCAGCACCACCTGATAAGAAGCTTCCAATAAAGGCCCACATATTAAAAACTATTTGTAAAACTGAAGAAAAAGATGACCTGTCTGCATGACAAAAAAAGAGAATATCATTTTGAAAAAGACTTGTTTTTCTTTGCTGAGGCGTTAAGAATAGAAAAGAACTGACGAGTATTTCTCTGTTCTTTTCTATCTTGAATTTTTGAGCTGGTAAAAGTTTCAAAGGCTCGTGATAAACATCGCTGTTTAACCCTCAATGGATTCAATGCCCACAACGAACGATTGCTCAAGACAAGAGTTAGGTACCAAAAATAATATAAAAATAATCTCGTTCCCCTTGCCTACTTCAGAAACTCCCCTGTATTCCTGATAACAATCAAATAGCTTTATTTTATTCAATTAGTACAAGCCAAGTAGTCTTCTGTGAGTAAACCTTAAATCTCGTGCAAATTCTAAATGCCCAAGCCCAATAGCTTCCACCTTACAAGATAACTTCCAATAGTCTTCTGGGTAAACCAGAAGCCAGCCATAACCCAAAAGTCTCACCTTTGGGCTTCAAATTTTCGAAATATGGCGGAGACAAACGGCCACAAGATCGAAGTAAAGGAAGCAGAGCCTAAGTCAATTGATAGCAGCCTGAGCCACAAGGAAGAAGAGCGGCTGTCAAAAGAGCCTCTGCGAGTAGAAGCAAGTCCTTCGGACTTTGACGCCTCGAGACGACGCAAACGCCGTCGGCGGCTCTGCGGCTGCTGCATCTCCTGCGGCGTTTTCGTCGTTGTCCTCGCCATAGTCATTCTCGTCCTGGCTTTGACGGTGTTCAAGACCAAGGATCCCAAGATAACCCTCAATTCCGTCAAAATTGGGGACATTAAAACCAAAGTGGATTTGGCTGCTTTGAAGGTCCACCTGAACTTGACGCTCACTGCCGACATATCGGTCAAGAACACCAACAAGGCGGCCAGTTTCAAGCATGGTGACAGCACAACCACGATGATGTACGAAGGGAATACGGTGGGGCAGGCCGTCATACCCGCGGGCAAACTGAAGGCCGACCAGACCTCTAGAATGAACGTTTCCGTGACGGTCTTTGTTGACGCCTTTGTGTCAAGTGCTTCTGAATTGATCAATGACGTGTTTGCAGGGAGTCTCGATATGACTACCAGGACTCGAATGTCTGGGAGGGTTAATATCTTACATCTTATAAAGAGGCATGTGACGGTGATTGCTTTATGTGATATGAATGTTGACGTGTCTTCAATGAGTGTTAAGGCGCAGAAGTGTAAAAATAGCTACAAGCTATGAGGACTGTTAGTGATTTAGGGAGGGAGATTTTTTTAGTTTACTTAATAAGTTTTTGTTTGTCATTGAAGTTTCTAAGTTTACAGTGATATCTCTTCTGTCTTTTTTCTGTTGGGATGTATTTTGCATCCAACAAGCCGTTTATAACACTACAATGTTTCTACTAAATGTTTTATGATCATTACTGTGTAGATATATTGTATCTTCTTCAGATTTTTATAGTTCATGATGTTGTGTAATGGTATTTTTGGATATGATTGTGTTAAGTTTTTTTCATCGAATTATTTTTATTCTTTTGTTATCTGTTTCTGATGATGGACCACAGTATATGATCTGAAATGTTGATGAAAAACTTGACACAATCAAATCCAAAAACACCAGTATACAATATCTCTTCTCTCAAAAAATTCATATAATATTTTGTCTGATTTTAATAATCAATGACATATCTATTAGATCACTATGATTACGTTTTTACTGTGTAAATTGTCCTTTTACATTAAATACATAAGAACACAGCTTCCCAAATCATCAATTCTTGTCATCACTTTGTATCCAGTTCTTCCAGAAGCTCAAGCTTTTAAGTCTAATAAAATCAAAATAGTTTCTTTTGGGTAGATTTTGCTGGTTAGCAGATAGAACTTGGATAAACTGAGAAAGATCTAACAAATTGGTGAAATTTGTTCTTGTAATTGCCTTGTGTAGGATGATATGCAACAAGACAACTTGCCAATGACAAGAAAGAATATTTTAGGTGCACGGCTTTGATCTAGTTGTGAGTTACGATGTTTTTTTGTCATAATGGCCTGATAACAAACTGGGCCAACTCTCATTCATAATGTTCATTGGGCGATCCCAAAGAAGGTGGGCTCTTGAATTTTCTCTACGGGTACTGCTAAAATATTGTAGTAGTTTACAAGAAGCTGGTCCTATGGCAGGTAAAATTCAGAGCTTTCCTTTCAAATTTTTAGGTGGTCATAGACACCATAAATCTTTGAAGATAGAAAGCTATATATTTGAAAATTTGGACACTGTTTTATGGGGTAAGGATTCCAATTTTAACTGTTTGTGCCATTTAAAGTTTCCATGCAGCCACCCGTGCAAGGGGTTGTTTAACTTTGACCAAAAGAGTTGCACTCCACAATACTGAATCTGCGGATATCCAACCTTTCACTATAACTTGTCTGTTACTTGAAGATAAAATTAAATGGTTTTGTATTACTATTATCCTATTGGGAAATACACATGGAGTTTATTTTGGCCTATTGAATTGTTGGAAACGGGAGGGACCAAGCTAATGTACAATCTAAATTCTAAGAACAATTAGGTGTACCAAGAAGACTTACCCTTTTAACAGACTCGCTTCTTTAAAATTTTCCTTTCATAGGAGGAACATAAAATTCTAAAATCTGAATCATAATCTAAGCCTCCTTCAAAGAAAGATAAAGAAGGTTTGTCCATTACAAATATATTTCAAAGATTATTGTTGACCCCTCGTAGTTTGTCTTAGGTTGTTTGTGTTGGCAAGAGATATTGTGAATATCTTTTGGTGTTGTCATTGATGGAAACCCTAGTTGGTGATTGGATCCGCGCATCAACATTTGATCCTACTGACAGTCAGATTGCAAACAGTTAAGGAAGAATAGAGCATCCGGCAGTTTTGCATTCATCGATTCACATGAAGATTTCATGTTATTATTTTGTGATGTGTATCTCAGGGAAAATTGATCGATGTATGCCTTGTGTTATCCATGAATCTTAGTGCCTCGTATTGATCCGTGTGCGAGTTAGAAGATCCGGTTGGCTAATTCGTTGCTTCATTAGTATTGAAGCCGACTTCATGAATGTATCATGTCGCGAATGTTTGGGAAGTAATTATTTAAATATTTCTGTGTTCGAACATTTTTTGGGTCCTAACTAAGTTGTGGCCGACTGTTGTGAATGCGCATTATACATTACTCATGATTTGAGCCGACAATTGTAAATATTGTTTTGTTCTATTGATGCCGACATATTGCGATTAAATTCTTGGTCACGGATATATATAAGTGATCGATCATATCATTTGAATATATGAAGAAGGTGTGTTGATGTGAATTGCGAATATCAGAAGAGAAGAAGAGTGATTATGACTAGTTTCACTTGTGCATTAAGGATTTTGTGATGCGAGTTTGTGCAGAGCATAACAGAAGTGCATAATCAATCAGAAGGACAAAAGATTGATTGTTGAGCCTAACAGGAACTGTAATCAAGCATATGTAGATGCTATTACTTCAGTTTAATCCTTCAGATGGTCTTAATCTGAATATTTTGTAAGGCAGTGAGCCTTCCTATTTTGAGCAGTGAGCTCTAAGAAGTGTGCCTGAATGCAAGTGCATTCCCCATATTGTAAACTTCATTTGAGTATACGCATATCATATTGTGGATTGGCCATCCATTGTGGTTTTCCCCTAATAGGGTTTCCACGTAAAAATTCTTGTGTTATGGTGTTGTGATTGTTTTCTTCATGTTCATGCATTTTGGTTGAATGTTACAAGTGCTTTGAAGATAAAGGTTAATATATAGTTAATTTTTGCACAACACTGATTCACCCCATCCCCCCTCCCCTCTCAGTGTAGCTTGTTTCCAACAATTGGTATCAGAGCTAGTTCCTCAGAAGAAGTCTAACAACTTGGGGAGATCTTGAAAAGTGTTTCAATGGATTCAAGCAGTCTTCAACAACAAATTTTGGTGGCCCTAGATGATCTTGGTCAGTCAAAGTCTGAAGTTCGGAAATTGCAAGCAAACCTCATGGATGCTGAAAAATTCATTCAGTCTTTGAAAGACAAAATCAATAAGTCTAGAGAGAAGAGAAAGGAACTATGTGATCAGATTAAGTAGAATGATAGTAAGAGCATTGAAGATGAACAACTCAGTCAAGCCTTGAAGGAAAAGACAGAAGAATGTGAAAATCTTACTCGAGATAATGTTGTCGGGTGATCCTACAATAGTGGTTTACAATTTTTGGGCAAACTAGACACTGCAATTATTATTTTTAACTAAATCTTCACTTTCGGGCTCTTGTAGCGGCTAAACTGTGAGGAATTTGAAAATGATGAAAACTAGAGTCCCATCACATTTTGTCTGTAGATTCTAAAAATATTTTTTTCAAAATTTTTGGAATCAGATTGCACTTTTTTTCCATCTCCCACGAAAACTAGTTTTTTTTTCAGAAAACAACATTTTTAAAAAGTGACACTCACCGTATACAACATAACTTTTTTTGTATGAAGGATAAAATTCTAATTTTTTCGAATTTAGATTTGTAACTAGGATATCTAGCACTTTCATTTGGTCTCATAGTTTTTTATTGAATATTTTTTCCTTAATCAAGTTTCAAAGTCAAACCAATTGCAATTCAGACATAGGCAGACTGTATACAACATAACTTTTTCTGTATGAATCAAATTTTAATTTATTTATTTTGAAAGGATCAAGCACATCAATACCCAGCCTCAAAGAATTTTATAATTTTTTTTTTTGATAATCTGCTATTTTTCCACATGTGCAGACCAGATATTTTTATTTTCAGTGAAAAACCTACGTTTAATAAAACTAAAAAATAAAATACATAATAAAATCAAATCATATTAAAATTATATTTGACGGATAGCTCATTCCGAGGATTATCATTATCTAGTTGGGTTTCTGAAGTTTTCTGCATTTTCATTTTCAAATTGAGCTTCAAATGACAATTTTCTACAAAAAAAATCAAATTTTTGAGGAGATAGGGGAAAAAGGGTGTTCGACCGAACATGTGTTCGGCCAAACCTCTTAAAGGGGTTTGGCCGAACTTGGGTTTGCTCGAACCACTTTAAAATAATGATTGAAATTTAGGGGGTCCGGGAAAATGACAAGGTTTTTTCTTTAAATCCCTATTAAGGGGGTTCGACCGAACCCTAGTTCGCTCGAACCCCTTTATTTTAATATTTCTCCTCACATGTCAATGGGGTTCAAGCGAACATAGGGTCCGGTCAAACCCTATGGTTCGACCGAACCATGTTAATGGTTCGGTCGAACAATTTGGTTCGACTGAACCCCTTCACTTTGTGTAGAGGGAAAAAATGACTTTTCCCTTCCTCCACAAAAGTGTTCACCACTTATGTGGGTTCACCCTGTCCTAAATCATGAGATGGAATCTATCATGATGAGGATGACCAAGGAGCTTGAAGACAAAAATAAGAATGAAGAGAACCTAGCACAGTCCTTGAAAGAAAAATATGAAGTATGTAGTCGATTGGACAATGAACTGAAACAATCTTAAAACAATGAGGAAGTGTTGGAAAAGCATATTGATGATCTCAAAAATGAACTTGCTGCTGCAAATGAGTACAAGGAGAAGTTCAAAGTTAGCTCGGCCAAGCTTGATGAACTGATTAAAGGTCAGAGGATAGAAGGTGACAAGCGAGGTCTTAGATATGAAGAAGGAGAAAGTTCCAGATCAGGACAAAGGAGATTCAGGCAAGGAAATCAAATGAACAAATCTGGAAGGTATCTGGTAAGGCAACCTAATTCTCAGAGATTTAATGGATACTATTTCAGTTGCAATAAATTTGGACACATGGCTACTCAATGTAGAAGCAGGATGAATTCAAGTGGTCCATCATTCTCAGGTCAGTGATTTAATTGCCATAAGTTTGGTCATAAGTCAAATGAATGTAGAAATGTGATGAACAAATTTCATAGAAATGTCATATGCTATACATGCAATAGACTTGGCCATATTGCTAACTAGTGCAGATCAAGAGAAAATCACTGGAACAACTGGTCTAGACAGAGAAATGTTGTGTGCTATAACTGTAACAAATTTGGTCACATTGCTACATTTTGTTGGAACATAAAAAGTCCAATAAATCAAAAGAAAAACATGCAGAAGGATATTAAGGGAAAAGGAAAAGTCACTACAGATGTGATCATGCAACAGATGTTGAAGAAATGGGTGAAGAAAAATCCCTCTATTGAAGGAAATGTGCCAGCAGCAGAATTTGATTTTGGTAATTCCTCCGAGAATTAGTTTCGGGCCTTTGGCCTAAGGGGAGTTGTTAAGAAAATCTCTTAACCCCCTGACTGGTAACTGACATCGGATGTGGACAAGTTCAGTAAGTGCATAGATTCTCTACAAATGTTGTTGAACTCATTGGAGAAAGTAGTACACAGTATTGGAGGTCCGCAGATGAATTATCTTTCATAGTGTGTGAAAACAAGGTATCCGGATGAGTTAGGGTAAAAAACATTTATTGCAACAAAAAGGGTTAGGTATGCGAGTGATAAAAAGTCATTTCTATATTTCATTTGTCACTTTGCATTTTGAAGAAAAGAAGTTTGGAGAGCTCTGAGGCAAACTTTGGCAAATTAAGGCGAAATTCAAGCGTGAAGAAGCTTTCGGCAAACAAACTCTGATCCGACGAAAAGGTATTTATCATTAAAACCTATAAATTTGTGAATTGGTGTAAATGGCTACTCCTTTGGTAGTGGAAATCAAGGACAAACCTCATCCCAAATTCAAGTGGCATCCCTTCAAGTCTGTTGAGACTGAGCCCTTAGGTGCATTTTCATTTGTTTTGTACGACGTCTTACACATAGAAGATGTTAGGGCATATATTCACGCTAACATTGAAGAGCTAGGAAGCTTGCAGCTGCTAAATTTGTATAATAATCACATTATAGGAGAAGATTTCTGTGTGAAGCCAAAATTTAAAACCCTAGAAGAAAATAAATTTACATAGATTGTTAAATTCCCCATGTTTGAAGAGACCGAATGGGTCTGTTACATCTTAAGTCGAGTTCATGATGAATTCATGTGGTTGAATATACTCTTCAAGATAACAAAAGAGGCTATAAGTGTTGTTACATGTTTGAGTTCCTCCGTTGTATTACCAGTTCTGAAATTAGAGAAGAATCAAACTATCACTGATGCAACTGGTTCTAAGTATGACAGAAGAGCAATGACACTTGATGACATTGTTGATATAGATGTCAAATTTGCATCTATGGTTATTGGGTACAAAATCTATCATTCCAACCGAGACAACTCTATGTCTGGTACAACCATTTATGCAGCCTATCAAATGGTAAAGGAAAATGCAAACTATGATCTATATGAGTTGCTAAGAAGTCAGTTGATGAAAAATCTTGGGAAAATCAAGAAAGACAAGAAAAATTCCTTCAAGTATGGTAAACTGCTATTGTGCTTATTCTTTTATGTCATGAATGAGGTTCTGAGATTCAAAAAGATTCATTGGCAAATAGATAAACCGATATCTGCTCAGATCATAGATCTCTTTCATAGATTTGCAGACATTAAGAAAAAGAACGCCACTATCTAGGGATATTTCAAAAGTTTTCAAAGTATGATGCAGGCTAGAGAAAGAATCCCTACTTCTATTGTGGAGAAGTATAAGGATACAATTTATTTTATGGTAGATATTGATCAATGCATGATGGAAATCGTTGATTCCATAATAGTCTAGATCATGCCAATGGGCTATGAAGTCGAAGAGCACATTTTGGAAATGTATGCACAACATTTACTGAATAAGCCTTTGGATATGACAAAAGAAATGTTTGGTACTTATGCAGAAAATAATATACAAGTACACAATGAACTCAAGAAACCTGTGTTAGTCGGAAGAGTTAGAAAAGAAGTAGAAATATTTGCAGAAAGTATGGGCATATCAACATAAAAGGTAAGAGAAGATAGAAGGAAAAGAGAAGAAGTTGAAGCAACAAAAACTGAATCAGCTAGTTCGGTAGCACCCTCTGCCAAAACTAGGTCAACAAGGAGCTTTGCACCCCTATCTGCTCCTGCAGCCAAGCCAATTCTTGTGAAGACATCCGATAAGGATGGAAAAGAAAGAAGGATAAAAACAAAAGAGTCTATGTAGCAGTCTTTGAAGATGAAGAGACATAATCATATGAAGGGGTTAGATAAATGAAGCATCAAGGTGCTAAGGCAACAACAGTTTCCAAAGGAAAATCCTCCGGTGAATAATTCAAAGCACAAAAGAAGGAAAAGATTGACAAACCAGGTATGTCAGTGGAAGAAGTTGATTTTTTTTTTATCAAGGATGGCAATCTTAAGCCACTTTATAAATGGTATGAAACTTTTGATGAATCTAGTCAAAGAACTCTTGAGGAGGCAACAATAAAGTATTTGAATATTTTCAATAAAGTTCTTATTGAAGTAATGCCTAGCTTACCTAAAAGCTTATATGATATTTTGGAAATGAGGAGAGTTAATGCTAGAACAAAAGAAGAAGAAATGAGAGAAATAATCCTTGTAGAATTATGTTTGGTAATGTCTATGGAAGATATGCAAGCACTCCTGAATAAAGATAAAAGGGAATTCAAGAGCAAGACAAGGGTGAATAAGCTCATGATTGGTCTGAATGATGAGGTTACAAAAGAAACTGAGCAAATCTTGAGAAAGAATTTGTTAAATGACAAAATTGATGTTGTCACAAAAGAAACTCATGATAAAGATGTCCCATCTGGTCCAGAAGGAGAAGAAGAAGAAAAAAAACTAGATACAACTGAGGATACTTAAATATTCCTCTTGAAATGGACAATACAAAAATACCTATGGAGATTGAGACTCCTGAAATTGCATTCGTTGAGAAGGATGAGAGAATTGAAATTCCAGAAGTTAAGCAAGAACCTGCAGCTAAAGAAATAATGGTTGAGGAAAATAAATCTGAGGTAAAGGAAGCAAGAGACACTACAGAGGCAGTGAAGAAATTTCTGGTAGAACAACAGGGAGAATTTGATCCTGAACTAATTGAAGGTCCTATTGACCTATCCACTTTATCTCCAATTCGGAAAATGAAGGTAGCATCATTCGCCCAGGCAAAAGCTAGAGAAGAACTGTTGAAGTCCCACATTGAGGACAGTGAAATTTTAAACCTTACATGTGGAGTTCTAGAGATAATAATGCCTACACATGTCAAAGATTCATCTGGTTCCTCCTCCGGCGAATTGAAGAAGCTCATCAACTCTGTAAGTACTCACTTTGAGTCACTTGAGAAATCAGCTATGATTAAAGTGCAGAAAGAATTTAATGCCAAAAGGTTCAATGGATTGAAAGAAATGATTGCTAAGGATAAAACTCTATTAGCCACATGTGTGAAGAATGTTCAAAATGCTCTATCTGAAGGTGTAAAGATTTATAAATCATGTCTGTCTTTGTCAAAATTTACTGAGGCCAATGAAAAGAAGGTTAGGATCTGGAAAAATAGTTAACTACTATTTCTAAAGCTTTTGATCCTTTAGCTGGTGATGTTGCAAAAGAAGAAGGTCAGGTAATATCTCTACTTGACAAGATAAGAAGCTTGAAGCATGAAAATGAGAGATTTGTGGAGAAAGCATGTGAACTTAGAGGCCTAATTGGTCCAAAGATTGAGATAATGTTAAGTCCACTAAAGGAAGGTAAAGATGCTATGGCAGTTAGTGATCCAACGAACTTGGAGTCTGTAGAGACACAATCCTACCTAGTCTATAATCATATAACAATATTGGAGAGTCTCAAAAGGGTTTGGGACACAAATTTGATCCAGTTGAAGAAAGATTTTCCAGATGTTTTCCAGTTTATGTAAGTTTAAGAAACATCTTTGTATATGCAGTCTGCTTATAACAGTTTTGTTTGATCTCTTTTTTTGATATGTGGATTCTTGCCTTTGCCATTGATGTCAAAGGGGGAGAGTAGTAGAGTGAAAAATGTATAATCATCTCAGGGGGAGAGTTTTGTTTTTGAAATTGTGAAGTGTGGCAGTGTATTGATGTTGGTACTGATCCGACACTTAGTCATTTTTCACTAAGTGTTTCCATCAATGCCAAAGGGGGAGATTGTTGGCAAAAGACATTGTGAATATCTTTTGGTGTTGTCATTGATGGAAACCCTAGTTGGTGATTGGATCCGTGCATCATCATTTGATCCTACTGACAGTTAGATTGCAAACAGTTAAGGAAGAACAAAGCATCCGACAGTTTTGTGTTCATCGATTCACATGAAGATTTCCTATTATTATTTTGTGTTGTGTATCTCAGGGAAGATTGATCAATGTATGCCTTGTGTTATCCATGAATCCCAGTGCCTCGTATTGATCCTTGTGCGAGTTAGAAGATCTAGTTGGCTAATTCTCTGCTTCATCAGTAATGAAGCTGACTTCGTGAATGTATCATGTCGTGGATGTTTGGGAAGTAATTATTTAAATATTTTTGTGTTTGAGAATTTTTGTTTGGGTCCTAACTAAGTTGTGGCCGACTGTTGTGGATGCGCATTATACATTACTCATGATTTGAGCCGACTATTTTAAATATTTTTGTGTTCTATTGATGCCGACATATTACGATTAAATTCTTGGTCATGGATATATATATTAGTGATCGATCATATCATTTGAATATACGAAGAAGGTGTGTCGATGTGAATTGCGAATATCAGAAGAGCAGAAGAGCGATTATGCACAGTTTCACTTGTGCATTAAGGATTTTGTGATGCGAGTTTGTGCAAATTAGAGCACAAGTGCAGAATCAGTCAGAAGGACAGAAGATTGATTGTTGAGCCCAACCAGAACTATAATCAAGCATATGTAGATGCTATTACTTTAGTTCAATCCTTCAGATGGTCTTAATCTAAATATTATGTAAGGCAGTGAGCCTTCCCATTTTGAGCAGTGAGCTCTAGGCAGTGTGTCTAAATGCAAGTGCATTCCCCATATTGTAAACTTCATTTGAGTATACTCAGATCATATTGTGGATTGGCCATCCACCGTGGTTTTTCCCCTAACAAGGTTTCCACGTAAAAATTCTTGTGTTATGGTGTTGTGATTGTTTTCTTCATGGTCATGCATTTTGGTTGAATGTTACAAGTACTTTGAAGATAAAGGTTAATATAGTTAATTTTTGCACAGCACTGATTCACCCCCTCCCTCAGTGTAGCTTGTTTCCAACTGTTTGGTCTTGAAGTGTTGTCATTTCGGTTGCTAAGGGCATAACTCTTAACACTGATTTTCATGTTGCGGGTTTTTGAAATTTTGAATCTTTGTATCATTTCAATTAGAAAATCAACAAGTATAATAAATGAATGGATAAAGAGACACAACAACTCATAGTGTTATTTTGTATTTGAAAGATCAAAACTAAACTAGCAATTGTAGCTCAATATGCAATGGGTATATAAATAGGTGTGATACAAATTTATTATATTTAATGATCTAATTGACCATTTTCTTTAGAGCATGAAGATAATTTTTATTCATATCCATTTTAGACTTGTCATCACTAATAATGTTGCTCGAATTAGTAACAACATAATCACCACAAAATAAAATTATTGTTGGAATTGTTGTCATTAATGTCAAAGGATAGTCATGATGGTCATTGATGTTTTTCGACTAGCACCCTAAGATTGTTTGCAGTTGCACAATGCAGTTCTTGAAAATTTGCAAATGTTGTCAAGCAACATTGCAAAAGTTGCATAGTCTTGATATAGGCAGTTTTTGAAGGTTGCGGAGGAATCAGACAACAGATCTGATATGGGTTTTCCAAGTACATCTCAAATGTATAGTTTGCAAGTTCAGGTGATAAATCTTAAGCTTAGAAATGAATTATTTTTTCCCTCTAGTCCAACTAGGGTTTTGTAGAAAAATCCTAAGGGTTTCAATCATAACTCTATATAGTTTTTATTTTTATGTTGACCGGCTATAGGTGGTAATAGGTTGCTTAAGTTATGACTTAAGCCTTCATCCTAGTGATTATTGGCTCCTTGGAGTGTTTGGAGATCTTAATTTTTCCTAAGTTCGATGCTTAATTCTTTATATGTGCTTGATCAATGTAGTGATTAGATATTGAAGATTCAATGGTTTTTGCATGTCTACAAGACTTTTGGTGGGCTCGATCTTTTTTATCATAGAATCACGCCACGTGTCGGGTGGGACCAAGTTCAATGTTCTTTGCTTTGCTCTAGAAGATCAACAGTTGTCATAGCATTGTGTTTTTCATTTCATTCTGACACAATAGAGATGTGATAGTGTGATATAGCACCACTTGTCCAACATGACGTATGTAGGACAAATGATGCTTTTTTCCATTTCGCAGAAAGGTTGTTGAGTCCCAGTGTTGGCTATGCAAGAAAATTACATTTGTTATGGATGACATTTGCAAAGCACAAAGATGAATGGCTTTCAAATCAACAATGTGCATTGAAGGTAAAGATCAAATGATTTTCACTATTCTGTGGAAAATATGGTGGGTCTCCATTTTGGCTTTACGGGAACACGAAATAGTGACACATGTCTAAGATGACGTCTGTGAGATAGATGGTATATTTCCGCTACTCTGCAGAAGGAATGGTGGGTCCCTATGATGGCTCTACGAGAATGCAAAATGTCAACATATGTCCATGATGGTGTAGCTCAGGTTAAGTTCGCCCAAAGCAGTATGTTCACTCATCAAAGCTACAATGTGTCAAGGAGACTTGAACGAATGATCACATTTTAAAAATGAAGTATATTGAACGAAGACCTTTTGATCATAGTGGTAAAGGCAAGATCAATGGCCAATATTCAAAGTGAACAAATAGCTACTTTCTGAAGATAAAATTTGATGGGCAGTTACAGAGATGAAGCCAATTTGAATATATTTCTGGAAAATCATACAAGCGATGATTTCAAGGGATTGCAATTCAATTAGGGTTTCTATATAACTATGAAAATAGTTATTATTGTGGTTAGAATGACAATGTGAGTGGTTTTTTAATATAGAATTGTGTTATTTCATGTGTACAGTGGAGATATAAATGCATATTATGGGAATATACATAGGTTGTTGAATTGAATGTGTTTTAGGTTGGTGGAAGAGTATATTGTGATAAATGAAAAGGTATCAAGGTGATGATATTTGTAATGGTGAATTGAGAGAGGTGAAGAGCAGAGGAAGAGAGTCTAAATTAATGAATTGAAAAGATGTATTTCAGGTTGAAGAAGAACCAGTATCAGCATATATGAACTTGTAATGTTTTAGAGGTTGGTGCCTCAGAGAGATTGAGTTAGTGCTCAATTAGGTGTGCAGTGTACAAGTTGAGGTTGGTGCCACAAAACATTGTCTTAGGTGGGTATGTGCAATATCATGATGGTCCAAAAAGTGGCGATATGATGGCCCATGTGGCTGACAACTTTTTTCAATTTGCTACAGATTTTATTCTTACATATATTTGAAATAATATAGATAACTTATTCAAATTTTTACATCAAGTTGCCTAACTCTGATTTTTTGAATTTTCATTGCTACTTAAGGGCCTATTTTTTCCATGATGATCCTGCACATACCCAGGTGTGTAGTGTACCTAGAGGTGGGTGCCTCAAAACATTGTCTTGGGTGTCAATGTACCTATAGGTTGGTGCATACAAAACATATGTAATATCTTTTATTGTGATGCTAGATTAGGAAAATGGATCCTAGCAGCTATTCTCACTGTGGTTTTTCCCAAATTGGGTTTTCCATGTATATTCGGTGTCTTCTTTGTGTGTGATGTTTTTGTGTGACCTTAAATCTTTTCTGTTGTTTTAATTTGGTAAAAAATTGCATACACTGATTCACGCCCCTCGCCCCCCCTCCCCCTCAGTGTATTGGTGTTATTTCAACAATTATACAATCAGTTCCATTTTAGGTAACACCTTCCCTTAGGTCATTTACATTAGAGTCACAAAATAATTTTTCTTGCCTTTTTTGCAGTCTACTACATCTATACTTTTGCCTAATGGTTGTATCATATGTGTTTTTTTCTTGAAAATGAAATGGAACATGAACAAGATAAGACCTTATTTGTGAAATCCAACCTAAAGATAGAGTACTCCTAAGACACAATACAAAGATTAAAAGTTTAAACTATAAAAAAAGATAGAAGATGAGAACTTTCTTTTGAGATGCCTTCTCCACACAATAAATTCAAAGTACAAGATATGGGAAAACATCTCTATCCAAAATTATTGACAACACTTGAAACTTAGAATAAAAAAATAAGAACATGGATCCTTTAAGGTAGATACTCTTTATAGAACAAGAAATCCCAATAAAGACTACTCCTAAGACACATTGCTAGACCATATATGTAAATTATGGAACAAATAAATATTAAAGATGTGTCACACTTTTTCCACAACATGGATTCAAGTATAAGATGTGGCCAAACATCTCTTTCAAACACAAATGCAAGTATAACCTAAAAAATTAATGAGGAAATATAAAACCAAAGATTTGAAAATATAGGGCAATATCATGGAACAAGAATATTGAAACTCTAGTTATGTCCTAGATGCCACCTACAAAATAGAAACAACATAATAGTGCAAAGTATGTAAAGTGCAACTACTAAATAAATCCCCAACTAACAAGCTAGAAAGGCATGATAACACCACCATGAAGCCAACATATGAATCACTTTGTTATTGATCACACATTGAGGATCACTCTAATAAAACCAACAAAAATTAAATTAAAAAACATAACATGTTATAGATTATGAAAAATGGGATTCAACAAGGGCCTAGAAACTCTAAATATCAAGCATAAGATACATAAAACACACAATAGACACGATCTATAACCAAAAATATAATATCATATCCTTGCTAAACAATATAACATTCAATTTTTGCATTAGTTCAATATGGGTTGTCCTTAGTTAAAAAAATGGACCTATCTTAAAGCTTGTTATTGAAACAAATTATGTCTTCAAATCACAGAATGTTACACTCAAGTATTTAAAACAAATAAACTGGTGATAATTTCCTTGTTGAAACCATGAATTGCTAGAGTTGTTTTTGACATACAATAAAGTCTAATAGAAGATTTAATATATCACTTCGATAAAATGGGGAACTATATCATATATTTTGGCACCACAAGACTATCTAACACTTCTAGGGATTTTCACCTAAAAGGAGAGAGGTAGACCAAAATGCTAATGTTATATTCAAAGATTAAGGATTTTAATGTGTGATGAGGGATGTGATGTAAATGTGATGGTCTAAATGCAGCAAACTAAAAAAGAAATGATTTATTGATGCTAATCCTAAGAAATGCAAAGTGCTGGAAAACACAATGTTATATGCAAACATGTACAAGATGACCTACAAATGTAAACTAAACTAAACAAAAAATTGTGAAACAAAATGTGGGCACCTGGAGGTTGATAATTGATGGCATGAAGGTCTTGAATCCTGATGAAATTGTTGCAGATGCTGACTGGGACACTTGTGCCAATCTGGGCGACTTAGTCCCAGATTTGAAAAAACTAGTTTGGAGCCCATTTCTGCCAAAAGGGTACTAAGATTTACATAAAACCCTAAAATTCATGTATAGTGGGACTAAGTTGCCACTAATGGTAACTTAGTCCACTTTCATATTTGAGGAGATATGAAGGTGCACTCTGTAGCTCCAAGTCTGCTCTTCTATTCTTGACAAGTTTTCGAATCCGAAACTGCAGAATCTGGTCTGTAAGTGTTCTCCAAGCTTCTTTTAGGGTTTTGACCACCTTAAAGGGATTTGACAAGTTGTTGAGGACTTTTCCACCTTTTTTCTTTGCCAAATCCACACACAAGACTTGCAAATCACACAAAGAGGGAAAACTTGTTGAATATTAGGGCATGGGGGTTTGCCTTGGTCAAACCCCTTTTAGATAATTAAATCAAATGAAGAGATAATGTAATGAAGCATGAAATGTGAAGTAATGGACTAAGTACCTTTCCATGATGAATGATCTTGATTTGTTGCAACAATCATCCGTTGAATGCTTTAGAAAAGATGTCTTGATGACTTAGAATGCAAAAACCCTAGCTTGCTTGGGAAGAATGGTGAGTGAGAGATTGAATACTAAACTAGTTAGGTGAATGAATTAGGGTGAAAATGAGGGTAAAAACCCTTATGTATACATGTTGTGCCCTAATTTCCTAAAAATACCACATCACAAGCCGACCTTAGGGTTTTGGAGACAAAATATCGTCATAATTTTAAGTTAAATTTGATTTTTATGCCACATGGGACTGTCACCCAAGATGGTGACTTAGTCCACCTGGGAAAATTTAAGTGGTTGTCGAGAATTAAAGTGTTATTATTGTTGTTTTTCGGGATTGTCTTCCGAAACACACTTAAGTTGGACCTATAAGTGCATTAAGGGGTCATTATGCCATAAGAAAGGGTTGATTTATTGATGACAAGCCTAGGAAAGTGTGAGATTTTGTTGCAACTCTTTACAACACTTTGAAATAGGACTTGGTAAATGATAAAGAGAGATTTTTTAGGTGAAATATGATGAAAGGGTCCTAGAAAAGTGTAAAAGTGGGTTACAACACTTCACAACAATTTTAAAAGACACCATATAATTCTTATTGATTCCCAAGGGTTCAAGACCTAATATGAATATGTTGGCCATATTACAACATTAAATCTAGTTGTTATGGAGGGAGGTGTTGAGGATTATCATAGAATATATCATGTTGGATGGGAGATACACCAAATTTTTTGGGTATCACTTTGTGCTCCTGAACCATTTCAGGCACCAGGTCAGGGTCTCCCTTCCTTTTTACCTCTCTTCTTCTTTAAATTTAAATCTTCAGGACCATGTGTCTAATCCGATTATATATCCCATAATTCATGAGGGTTTACTTGTTCTCATCTATGAACACTTTAAAGCTTTACCGACCATCCATCATACCCCTTCTCCTCACTATGTTTCTGATAAGGAGGAGTTGGGTGATAGTTATACGAACAAAGATGAGTGGGATACTGAAATGGAGGGGGAGGAAGAGCACCCTGTAAAAGCTAAGAAGAAGGGAAATGTCAAAAGCAAGTCTAAGTCATGTGCCCTCCCTAAACCTAGTGCAATGACGTCTACTGGGAGGGCCAAAATTATTTATCCTGGGTCTGATATTTCCAATTTGAAACCGAAAGGTACACCCAATGTTTCTCATCAGGGGAAAGGTAAAATAAAATTGGAGGAGGACCCTTCCTACCACATTGACCAAGAGGAACCCCAGCACACCAATTCTTCTGAGATGTCCAGCTATCCATCTACAGACAGGGAGGATAGGCCACGGTACCCTAGTGACCTTAAGGAAGATGACCACTACTTCAAAGCTAAGCATGAGTATCCTGGTGACATCCTTTCTATTCCTCGCAATGGTTCTGTTGATTTTTTTCGTCTGATCGGGTGGGCCTTCTTTAAGATAATGGAGATAAAGCTTAATCAAAGGGGTTATAACAATAGGTTGGAAAAGGTGGGGGGGGATGATAATGCGAGAAAGGTCAAAGGAAGAGCTAAGGACCTGTGGATAGAAGATGAAAAGAAATATATGGTTGAGTGCCTGAAGAAAACTGTGGAGGATTTGGAGCATTTCAAGAACAATCACGATGGCAAACTTTCTGATATTGAGGGGAGGCTAAAAAATGTTAGAGAATCTATTCATTTTTTTTTGGAAATGAGCCACAAAATTATTAAGTCCACTGCCAATACCATGAACATGATGGTCAAAAATCTGGAAAGGGCTCATCAAGTAAAATCTGTGGTGGATGTGGAGGAGGTTAAAGATCCAGGCTAGGCTAAAGGGGTTGGGCCAAGCAAACGCACTAGAGCCAATCTGAAAAGGAAGTCAGACAAGCCCCCTATGGACATACAGGACATGAAGCAAGCTGCTATTAACATGGACAACCTGGAAAAGGAGGTTGCTAAAATCCTGAGAAATATGGCCTAGTGGTTGGTTTCCTACAGGTGTTTTGTTGGTTTTTTTGTTTTGTGTTGTCTCTGCGCTGGTCTCTAGTTTTTATTTGCTGGCATCTTTTCATATTTTGTTATTCTTTTAATGCTTTATCCTACCTCTATCTACTATAAAAGGGTTTCGGGGCCCCTTCAAAACCTGCTTTTACCTTAATCAAAAACTTTCCATCCATGGATCCATTCCATATATGTACTCGTTGCAAATATTTTATCATAAAAGGAACACTTGTTAGCATAATGTAAGGTTGAAAATTTTATTCCTAATCTAGATGTCAATTTTTGTGTGTTAATGTTCTAGTTATGTATTTCTACTATTTCTTGTGTTCAATGTGACCATTTTGTAATGTCTCCCATTTATTTATTCTTAGATATTAGCATATTCATGTGGATGTTTGTGTGGGCACACTGATGTCTTGTGACTATATGATCATACAATCTTCTTTTGGTGTTAAAATTTGTCTTTTTATTTCCATTTTGTTTATAACTAACATTCACCCAACCTTTTAAGTTTCTAGTAGTCCTTTCCTTATTTTTTTCCAAAAAAAATCCTTTTGCATGATTTAGATTTTAAAATGGGATTCCTTTTTCCTCTCCATGCATTGAATTAGTTTTGATTTTGTATCGTCTACATTCCCAAGCTCTCCTAAAATATTCTACAGCATAATGGATCATTGTTCATTCGACAACCATATTGTGAAGCGCTCTCTATACGGCATTAAAATTCACTCTCTTGGTATGGTTTCTTGTGATTTCTCTTTTCTTTATCATTTTTTTGTTTTCCTTGTTTCTTTGCTATCTTTAGATTCTACATTTCCTAACTCTTCTTCATACACATATGAATAATAGTAGACACACATAATATTGTTCCTTTATTATATATATTATTGCTCTTAGTCTTTGATGCACTTAATATAGGAGCACACATCCTCCAATATCCCATTTGATTCCCCATGGAGGTCAAAAGGCCATATTAGGGGCTTGACCATATTGGTAAGCTCTCAAGTAGTCAAAAATATTTTTTATATATCCTAGCTACACGTATTTCTTGTGGCTCTCACATGAAGGTTTTATATTTCTAACATTCCTCTAACATTTTGTTACTTTATCTAGTTTAAATCACACTTCTATTTTTTATAATTTTGGATATTCTCTATGTGTATTCATTTTCCTAGCGTGCAAACATTTTTAGATCTGATTAGCCACTTTATTTCTTTGTTACTTTTGGATGACAATGCAACTAGATACTATAGAATGGGTGTGCTAGAATAGGAACACAAAACCTTTTATATTTATTATAAAAGTTCTCATTTAGTCTAGGTTTTAACTTCTCAACTCATTTGTATTTTTTAATTTCCCATTTTCCTTAGTTAATAATATTTCCTTTTATTAAATATAAAATAAATAAACAATTTCAACTCTATATGTTCTAATTAGGTGAGAATGTTAGTCTAGTTAGAACATTAGCATAGGTTATTATTTAATCTAATTTAGTATTTAAGTAGTTTAATTTATCTCCTATATTTTTGTGAGGTTGTCAATTCACCACAAAAGCCTTTTTATTTTTCCTTTCATTTTCTTCATAAAGACAAAGACAACATATTTTTCCTCAAAAATAAAATAAATTATATTCTTTCACTAACTTGCCCACACCTTTCTTGATTAATTTTCTCTCCCATTTTTTGTAATGGATCCTTCTAGCTCTTTATATTGAGATTCTTTACATGCATACATCATAGATTGTAATTTATTTTTTCACTTTATTGATTCATATCCTTATATCTTAGATGATATAACATTTGTATATAACATAAATACATATGCATGTTCCATGAATGAGATCCTTGGATAATTCTCTAGTATTTCCACCTTTATAGATCATATGCATGTGTTCCCTTCTATGTTAGAATAATTTACTACATTTACCTCCATGAGCTATTAATATTATAGATTTTATGAGATATATGACATAGATAATAATTTTATTTTCTTTCATTCCATTTCTTATGTTGAGAATCCTTCTTTTACTTCCACTACCTCTCCCATATTCCATGATGGTAATATATTTTCCCACTTTTCTTCCTCATGTGGTTACATATTCAAACTCCATGGATCTCTCACTAGATGTTGAGACCTCTTATTCTTATATTTTATGATACTCCTTCGCCACATGGCTCTTAAAATTCTATCGATAAATTTTATTTTTAGTGCCTTTGATGACTCTTCTTCAAGTGATTATGAGACTCATGGGTCTATTGATAATTTATGTTGTAAATTATTCTATTGTCATCCCTTCCTCTTTCTTTGTAGAATAAACTCCCTCTTATAGACATTATTGATAATTCTAGCATCATTCATCGCTTCCTTAATGTCGCATTATTCAAAATTCCACCTACAATAGATATTGATCATCATTCTTATTATTCTTTTATCTATTATTTCCTCTCCTACATCTAATCCATCTATTTTATATAAAACCTTGCCATTATATTTCTCCGCCTTTTTTTCCTACTATCCTTTCTATACCACCTTTTTAAGGATGCATCACCATATATTTTTCATGAGATACCTCCTCCTAACACTACTCCTATTGATACACCACCCATCCCAACCATTACTCCAAATTATACCTCACACTACGTACATGATACATTATTACATCCACTTAAACCACATGTTATTATTTCACCTTCTTATTTTGATCTATCCTATGTTTATGCTCAACTCCAAGAAATTTCTTCTAATTAAAATATTTATCTTCATGTTATTGTTTCTCCTTCTACACCTATATATCTATACTCTCCCTTATCTTCTAAGATTCTCATATAACCTTCTCTTTTTGCTATGAGGGATATTTATTTTGATAAATACAATGGCCATGGTGATCCATTGCACCATGTGAAACACTTCTCCACCCTATGCTTGACCCATAGATTTGATAACTCTGTTTTAGACAATTTATTTCCTAGCACCTTGAAATATATCACTTTAGAGTTGTTTTATATATTACCTATGGGTTTTATACACTCATTTTCTAATGTTTCTCATGCTTTTATATCTCATTTAAATATAACTTGGAACCTAAAGTATCCCTTACCCACTTGGCCTAATACAAAAAATATGTTCTTTGAAGTGTTAATGGATTTACCTCACTTCTTCTCTTTTCTTTTTTGATGGGGTTGCCAACCTCATGATGACTTTCTCCTATTTTATTTTTCATGATAACTTATGGCCACATATCCAATAGGCTCTACTTTTTCAATATTTTTTCATTGTGTCATTGAAGTTGAAAAATTCCTCCTAAAATATACTCACCTCAAATAAGACGATCTCTCTTCTATCCCTCCACCCACAAATTCCCATTATGAATTTTCTCCACCTACCCAACCTTCTTCCTATCCATACAAATTTAAACCTAGAGATCATATACACCTCTTTCCAACCCTACTAAGAATTTATTAACCATTCTCCTATAATCCAAACTTATAACCCTACCACTTGTCCATTAAGACATCAACCTATGCATGGCTCCCCATCCCTTATTTCATGTGTATACCATAGGATTTTTGGCCAATCTACCAATCATTTTTCTGCTCTAAATTCTCAAATTTAATATCTTCTTGATGGTGTTATCACGATTTCTTATGTTACATGTCTCTCATATTCTCTTGACAACATTACTCCATTGGTAGATTAAAAAAAACACATACATGATACATATCATACCTATGATGTACACTTGAGGTTAACCATCATCATTTGAGTACACAAACCTTTAAAAGCCATTACATCCATACTCCTTCCATAACTTCCTTTGTGTCACCTATTGTTGTTGTGGATCCCACTACACTCATGAGGCCTCTCTTATACCCATCATATCCCATATTTAGATTTTAACTAATACACTTCTCCCTTCTAATATGAAGTTGTTTTAGTTTGTTAGTGACATTTAAGAAAACACTAATCTAATAGACTTATAGGATGAAATTTGAACTAATGTTTATATGCCATTTCTCTTTTTTTGTGATTTTTCATTATTATTTATTTGATCACACTTAGAAATTCAGATTATAATTAACCATCACACTTCAATTTGGGTTTTAAAAATTTATTAGTTTTTTTTTAATCCTAAAGATACACTTATATGTTCTCTCATCTCATACTTCAGGATGATCTTTAGTATCATAAATGGGTGCTATGTTGTTTTATTTTTAGAGGGTTTGCCTAGGGATTTCATCACCCTAGGGGATGACACAAATCCTAGCATTCAGGTGGGGTACAAATATATGGGATTAAATTGAAAGACATGCCCCTTGGAAAAGAAAAAAATTATTTCTTCCTAATAGCCAAGAACTTTATATCTTGGGATTGTGATGGAGAGTGTGTTACCCTCTCATAGCAAGCCTAATACACATCCTTTTTTTTTTAATAAAACCGAGCCATAAGTACTATTGAGGTATATTGGGGATTTTAGGTTAGGAAGACTTGTTTAAACCTAGATAAGACCACAAGTAATATTTCCTTTTGTAGTGTAGGAAAATGTACTCCTTTACATTTTTACACTTTTTTAGGTCCCCTCAATAAATTGGACTTAATTATGCCTTAATAACCCCTATTTTAGATCTAAAATCCTAATAAAATATATTTTTCGAAGGGGAACCCCAAAAAAAATTAATGCCAACACATAAGTAATTACCTTGAGCAATGTGTGTTCCAAGAATAGGTACCTGGACCTTTGAAACCAAATTTAAAATATTTTTTGGTGGTATTTTAATGTCCCCAAATTCAAATTTCAATGTTGGCTTGTGATGTTTAATTTTCAGGGAATTAAGGATAGATACTTATAAATACAAGGCTATTTCATCAATTCAAATGTTAGAGAATTTTTGTGAGACTTCACAAGAGAAAATATTATGATCAAGAGCATTCAAGGGTAGATTTATCAGTGATTTAATGCAGCAATCAAGATCACAAGCATAATGTCAAAGTCTTTTGCAATCATGCATGTTTTTAGAGCTAACATTATGATGTAGATTCCAAGATCCAAGTCAAGATTCAAGTATCAAGATTCAAGTATCAAGATCCAAGTCTACTATTTCTCTAGGAACCCCAAATCTAGTAAAGATTTCTTCATAGAGGAACTATGCTACCTTATTATCTCTAGCATGCTTCATAGGCCTAGCTTCAACCCACTTTGTTACATAATTAGTGCATACAAGAATGTAAGACTAACCATTGGAAGGTGGATCAATTGGGCCTACAAAGTCCAATCCCCATTTATCAAAGGGTGTAACAATAACTTGTGGAAAAAAAGGCATTTCATTTGATCTTGTTGGCCTCTCCATCCTTTGACATCTATCACACCTCTTGGTGTACTTGGCTGCATCTTTATGTAGTGTTGGCCAATAATATCCAGTATTTAATATCGTCATGGATGTCCTCTTAGCAGCAAAATGTCCACCACAAGGCTCATCATGGCTTGCATGCAGTATATCATGAGTGTCTTCCTCTCTCACACATCTCCTCATTACTTGATCTTGTCATGTGTAAAACATGCAATCTGAAATCCAAGAGAAGTTAAAGATTTTCTCTACTAACAATCTCTTCTCCTTAGGTGAGAGGTGAGGAGGAGTTCTTCTTGTAGCTAAATAATTTTCTATGTCTGCACACCATGGATGAATGACTTTGATGGCAAACAAATGTTCATCAGGGAAGGAATCTTCTAAATTGATCTCTTCTTCTAAGCATATAGAAAAAAGTAAGTCTAAACTATGGAAAATGTTGGAATGCTGAATTCTAAGCTAAATGCTTGGAATGAAATTCAAACTCCTACTACCATGCCTGCAACAGGTTCTTAGTTTGACACCATCCCCAGCAATGGTGCCAAAAATGTAATGTCCTTAATTAGGTTGATAACTAGGAACATGTATTCCTCTACTCAGGGATTAGATATCACAACTGGTAGTTATAATCTACTAAAGGACATCATTTAATTGTCAACCCAGGGATGTTAGACTTGAAATGGGCCTACATAGTATATGCACTAACAACCTATTTCAGACATGTGTTATTCCTTGAAAATACCATGCTGGAATTGAAATTGCTAGAAACAAACTTTAGCTAACTAAGTCTTCTCAAAATTAAAACTAAACCTAGTTTTGAAGACAAGAACTACTCTATCCCTAGTGGTTGTAGGAACAGTTGACCGCTCTATAATTCTACCAACTGCAGGAACAATCACACTGAAGTTCTAGGAAAATGAAGTATAGTTACTCTAATTGCAGAAATGGAAAAGATAGACAACATCCCTAAGTGTGCCCCCTTAGGTAGTGTCTCAATTACACAACAAATTAAACTGAAAACTCCATGAAATGTTTTTATTGAATTGAAACTGAAAAGTACATTGCTCATAACTTGCAACTTGCAACTGTATTACTTGAAACTAAAGCTATTACAATAGTAAACTTCCAGCTCTTCTCTAAAGGAGAATGTAGCTATTTATTTAAAGTTGAAACCTAACAACTAACTAACCTTTCCCACATAAATGGGAAACCTTTATTACATCTCGACTTTTACATTGAAGAAGTGGACACAAGAGAGAGAATTGAGTCAAATCAGTTTGAAAGAATTAATGCACCACTATCCTGGATTTGTGTGACACCAAGACGCCTTATGTTGGATTCCTGGAATGCTCCCCTTGCATGGCGGATAACTTCTTAGCTGTCTCCTCATTTCTTGTTGTTGAATCAGTCTACTTTGAATCAGTCCTGTAGTGATCTAGTGGAGGCTAAATCTTCTCCTTGAGACCTGGTACCTACAATAACTAACAGTTATTCCTATGGCAAAGGTTCAGCTCAACACATCTAACTCATCAAATGATCCATTATCTCATTCATACATTCATTAGGTATTGACTTCGATCAACAACATTTTGCATATGGCTGCAGGAAGGTGAACAGTAGTGGCTGCAGGAAAGGCATTTTATCTCATAGAGTCACAAGGCACACATCCGTCATTAAACTGATAAAACATCAATCAATAACCATGGAAAGACTTATCATAATAAATTTGTTATATTAAGCATAAAGTCTATGTATTACTTCCATAATTACTACTTAATGTCTGTCTCAGCATAATAAAAGGTATAAAGATACTAAAAACATAGCCTAAAATATGCCAAAAACTGGGCTCATCACACTCCAAATTAGAAAAGAAGGTGTTCTAAAGGCTAGGTTCACCAAAATGAAATGTGGATAAAGTAGGTTACTCTACATTTTGGGAGATAGAACACAAGGGTAGGGTTTTAGGACCTTTCGACCTATTTCCTTCAATTTTCATTCAAGGAAACCTTAGAGATCTCAATATAGGGATGGAATGAGGGAAAGAGGTTTGTAATAAGGTGTTATAGGGTATGATTAAAGACTAAAATGGGGTTCACCACAAAATAAGGGTTTGGAAACAAAGAAATGCAATGATATGCAAAACTAATAATGCAACCCGAGATATGAAACTAAAAATTAGAAGAATTAAATGAGAGAGGATAGAGGTGCACCTGGAAACTGAAGAGGCTTAAATTGAGGTCTGAAATCCTAGAAATGTTGATTCTTAATGCACACTAGGACTCATATTCTAGTAGGGGCGATTTAGTCCCATTTTAGGGTTTCAGACTGAAATCAAAATCTAGAACGGCTAAATCAATATCTACAAAAAATGCCTGAAAATAGTTATATTGGGACTCATACGCCAAAAGTGGAAATCTAATCCTAGTAATAGGGTTGATCTAAAACTTTGATGTCCTTTGGTGATTTCCTGTAGCTTCTCTCTTGTCAAATCTGAGTCTGAAACACTGAATTGCAACCTATAGATGACTTTTCGTGATCTTGCAATGTATCTATGACAACCTTGACAACTTGACAACTTTTCTCCAATATTTCTCTTCAATGGATCTCCAACCTAAATCTAGAAATCACACATCAAAGAGAAGGAAATTTTTTATTTTGTTAGTGGGTAGGGGTTTTCCTTGGTCAAACCCTGTTTTGGTAATCAAACCTTGAAATGAATAGAAATAGAAAGAAGGAATGATGGATGAACAAGTATGCAATGTTGCAACTCCCCAAACCCTTGAAAAAAAGGCTACAAACTTGTATGCAATGGCTAGCATGAATTTGGTTCTTGACTCTTGCTTGTATGTTATGGATATTGACTTAAATGCTTGCTTGAATCATAAGAACCTACATCACAAATGCTAGCTCAAAAACAAACATGATGCATGATGACTTTGACATGATGCTTGAATCTTGAATAATGCTCCAAAATGCTTGATAATCACTCTTGAATTCTCTTGATCTCATAAATTTTCTATAATGCTTGATCTCAAAAAGGTTTAGGAGAAAATGAGTGAAATAACCTTGTATTTATCCTTGTTTATGTGAAATTTCTCAAAATTACAACACTACAAGCTGACATCAGATCTAGGAGAATAAAATCCCACCAAGAATTGAATTCAAAATTAGGTCCAAGCTAAGCAGTACTCATACGCTAGTTTTGGCATATGAGTCCCAGTAGGCTAAGCTTAGGAAACATTTTTCAAGAAATTTTTAGTTTTATGCTAAATTCAGGACCAGGCCTCGAAACTTAGGTGGGACCCATATGCCCAACATGGCGTATAAGCTCCATATTAGTAAATTTGGGCCATACAATCCAAAATCACTAAATTATGATTGGTCATTACATATGTGTTAGGATTATCCTCAGAACGATGCATTAATTAAGACTCGTGGATGCAAAATAGGACCAAATAAGGCATAAAGAAGCCCAATTTTAGCAGGGAGGGCCCAAACAAGTGTGAAAATGCAAGGTGATACATTTTCCTACACTAAAATTTCTTCCATTTCTTTATAATCTTTCTCCAAGGGAGACACATTATGTTCTTTATCACATTTAGTGTTCATCGAAGGTGAGACACTCATTTTACTTGGATCTTTTGCACTTTGTGCATTTGTATTCTCTGGAGGAGTAGTCTCCTCATTTATTTTGATATTTTCAACTGACACATCATCTTTAGTCATATTATCCTCAAAAATTTATGTTGTCTCGTCAAATATATCTAAAGTATTCAAATGAGCTTGATCATAAATTGTTTCAACATTCTATAGTCCTTTCAAAAAAATTGTTGTCTTTTCTTCATTTTCATTCTCCATCCTTTTATTTCTTCTTTATCATCCCCATAAGAACATTTATTATTTGTTTGATTTAAAATTATTATGCTTAGTATTAAGACAACTTGACCCTTTCTTCATGAGATATGGATACTCTGGCCTTTTCCAATGCATATTGCCTTATCCTTGCTTCTTCTACAACAACTTAATTCCTTTTGTTACTTAGCACATCTTTCAAAATTGCTAGAATTTGATCAATAATTTAATTTAGAGTCATATTGAAGCTACTCATATACATAATTATTGCTTTCTCAATTGTGACCTTGTCAGCACGGGCCATTTCATGATAAAGTGCAATGACCTTTGTTAGTGCACCATGCTCTATAATTGCATTGATAGTAGCCCCAAGTTTGTACAGAGCGAAAATCTTTAATTCAAAACATCGACAATACTTTAAATAAATTCATTTATATTCAAAAGAAAGTCATCACTTCATTCATTAGACATCATAAAATTCAAATGATTCCAAAACAATGAATTAAAGTCGATAAAAAGATTCATAATATTTTTAGTTAAATTCATACATGTGTCATCTTACACGACATTGATAATAATACAAAAGAAGTTGTAATATAAGTTTACAATTTGAGACTTAGGCATTTTGTCGCCTTAAGCTCTACATTACATAATTTAAAGAATACAATAATACATAAATGAAGAAAACATCCTTTGATCTTCAATCCATATCTTATCTTCAATAATGAAGATGAGAACAAGAATCAGGCGCTTTTTCCACCCAACCTCGAAGCTTACACTTCCCCAAAATTCCTTAGTCATTCAAAGAATACCCGACCCTGCACGAATCGCTTAGCAAAAAGCAGTCGACAAGAAAGATGGAATCTAGTGTGTGCCTAGTGTAACTAGTAAAACCACAAGCATTTTCATTTTTCTAATTCATTTAAGAAACAAGCAAGTTTGATACTAGGATATGGTAGAGAGTTCATTCATTCCATCTATTTCAATGGTCTTTAAGTTACTTGGCCAAGTAAAATGTCATGCACGACAAATAAAAGCAGTTTTGGAAAAGCAAAACTACACTCTCTAATAACCCATATTCGGCACCCGTCCCGGAAGGTAACTTTCCAAACACATGACATGCACATTCATTTATCAAGCATGCATGGTTCTAATAAAATATATATATATATAATCTTTCACAACATCTTTAACTGCAATCTAGTTTCAAGCAAAAATGGTTTAAATTTAGTATTTTCATCATTTTAAATCATAAACAACATTAAATTAATATTTAAGTCGAATAATTAAAATAACAAAAAGAAGGTGTATCTCAAGTATGTAAATTAAATACATATTTAACAGGCATAAATGAGCACACGTTCTTTCGTTCTATTTACTCATTTAATTTATTTTCACTTTGAAATAATCCTATTCTAATTCGTTTTTGTTTCCAAATAATTCATATTTTAATTTACTTTAGTTATTTTATGTTTTTCACATTTTCATAAAATAAAATAAATACTTTATTAAAAACACGTTTAATAACTTATTTTCATTTCTGTTTCATAATAATTTGAGTTTTATTCACGAAAATCATTGATTTTAACTTCTATTTTTGCAAACACGTTTAATATTCAAAAAGTATTTTATCATAATCTTTTATGTTTCGTTCTTTGGAGAATTGAATCTATCTATCTATTTTGGATTTTCTAAAGTTCTTCTAAATCAGAATGAAATAAACGTTTTTATGTTTTGAATCTTTTCCAAATCAAAAAAATAAAACAATTGTCTTGAATGTTTTCTATTCAAATTTATCCTACAATTTATTTTTTCTAATTTCAATGGTTTTCTGGTAAAATCACAGTTTGATTGTTGAAATTTCATTTGAATTTAATGGAAACAGTGATACTTTTAATAGATTTACAAATAAAATCTGGAGTTTATTCTTTTCCTAAATTAATAAAAATAGAGATTCTATTTCCAATCCAAAACTAAATACAAGAATTAGAAAAGAATTTTAACTCATTATTAAATTTGTGAATTGGTTTTCAATTTCTACCTGGCAATTTCCTGAATCTGGAAATAGTTATTCGTTTGCTTCCTCTATCAATTTTTTGTTGCTATTCCTTTGTTCTCCAATTCTCTTCCTCTCCCTGGTGCCTCTCTATCTTATGTTGCTTGGGTGAGATGAAGTGAGGCAGATTTATGTTCTTTCTTTTATAAATCTCCTTTGTTCCCTTCTCCTTGGCGCCTCTTCCTTCCATGTCCACCTGCCTGTTGCCTTTTGCGCACCCTTCCTACCTTATCATGCGCTTTACCTTCTTGTTTCTTGCGTGTGAATAGGGGATGAGGAGAGCCTGTGTCTTTTTGCATGCCCTTCACCTACTTGTTCTCCCTTATTTGCCACACCTTTACTTGTTGGCTTCCCTTCATGTTGGCCCAAGACCATTCTCCCTCTGTCTGGCATGGGTGAATGGGGAGACTCTGGTGATCAACACCCTCCCTGCCCTCTGGTTGTGTGGGGATTAGAACAGTCCTCTCCAAAACTCAAAGAAAACAGTCAACATAAATCTCAGACTCCTTTGGCGCATGGGGAAAAACTCTTCGTTTTCTCTCAAATTCCAAAAATGGATTTTTTTTACTTCTCCTTCCAATTTCGATTTTTTTTTTCTGTCTCCGTAATCTCATGCAAATGGTAGTTGTTAACCATAAAGTCAGATCCACAATTTTAGTTTGATCTCCAATTCAAATTATCAAACTCCAAGTTTTAAATTTTGATTGCCTTCCATTGATTGAAGATATTTTCTTCTACTTGTAAACTGCTGATTTGAATTCAATTTCCAATTTGAACGTATGCTTGTTTTTCCAATTTGATCTCACTAACTTAGTTTTATATATTTATTTATTTAAAAATTTACATTTATTTTTCTTATTTATCAAATGAGAAAAATACAATTACATCAAATAACACTATGTTATATTTTAATAATTTTTTCATAATTAAAACTCTATTCCATTAATTTAAAATAAAAGCATCATTATTTTTAAATAATAGAAAAATATTGACATAAGGAATCCAATTATTCAAATAAAATCAATTTCCTCATAAAATAATCAAATCGCCATTTAAAACAACATATTCTTTTCACATATTTGAGAAATCAATTAAACTTAATTTAAAATTTGCAAGCATAATAATCACAAAAATAGATTAAAATAATAACTAAGTGTGTGTGTGAGATTCCATCATCCTCATAAACGTCTAATGGCTAAAATGACTCTACCTGATCAATGTTCTCGCCTTCACTCACGTTCACCTGTTCCTGCGTTCACTTGCACTCGAATTTTCATCAGCAATGACAAACCCCAAATTTAATAAAAATGCATTTCAAATCATTTCATTTGCATTTAAATTTCAATTTCTTTAAATTTCACTTTCAATTTAAATTTAAATTTCACTTCAATTTAAATAATCATTTAACATAATAATTAACAATCTCATGATTAATAATTGCATTTAAATAATCGACAAAATCAATACTTGACATCCTTCCCCTCTTGGAAGAGACTCAATGTCTAATTAATCATTCAATAAGAATAGCATCTCAATCAATAAAACATACTATCTCAATCAGTAAAACATAGTATCTCAATAGGTAAAACATAGTATCTCGATCATAATGAAATAGTAACTAACAGCATAGTTCTCAAACATAAGCATAAACAAATCATAGTAGCATCCACGCTATCAAAGTTCACAACATGTGAATCAAAAACCAGAGTATCAAGTATCTCCGCATAAAGCAAATACTAATCTTTGAAAGAAAATGAGGAAAATGGCGGTCAATTGTCTCAAAATCCTCCCATGTAGCACTATCCTCGGTATACTAGTCCCACTAGACCTTGTACTGAGTACTATCCCTGTTACGCAACTTAATGCTACACCTGTCTAGGATTCGGATGGGCTCCACTAGCACCACCCCTGGATCCTATACCTGTAATGAATGCCAATCAAGAATATGAGATGCATCACGATGGTATGGTTTCAACAAAGAAACATGGAATACATTATGGAGTCGAGCTAGAGCAGGTGGTAACGCTAGTCTATAAGCAACTGGATTAATAACTTCCAGTACATCAAAGGGTCCCACAAATCTCGGTGCCAACTTTGATGATTTCCCAAATGAGATAGAGCTCTTATGAGGCTTAACCCTCAAAAAGACTTTATCTCCCGCAACAAACTACATGAAAGTCTTGTTCCTATCAACATAGCTCTTTTGTCTATCGGTTGCTTCCTTCAACCTACCCTTGATCAACTTCATTTGCTCATCCCTTTCCTTGAGCATATCTAGACCAATGATGATCCTATCTTCCATCTTGTCCCAACTAATCGGTGTGCGACATTTCCATCCATAAAGTGCCTCAAAAGGTGCCATACCCAAAGATGCATGAAATGAGTTGTTGTAGGCAAAATCAACCAATGGAAAATATTCCTCCCACTTGTACTGATGATCCATGCAGTACATCCTCAGTAGATCCTCAACAACTTGATTGACCCTTTCAGTTTGGCCATCAGTTTGTGGGTGATATGCAGAACTAAAATTCAATTTAGTTCCTAAGGCTGCATTCAGTGTAGTCCAAAACCTAGATGTCATCTTGGTATCCCTATCAGAAATAATGGTATCTGGTACACCATGCAATCGAAATATCTCTTGCACAAATTTGTTAGCAAGAGTCAATGATCCATCCTTCAGATTCCCTGGTATGAAATGTGACACCTTCGTTAGCCTATCAACAACTGCTAAGATGGTATCATGCCTATTCCTGCTCAAAGGTAATCCTTGGATAAAATCCATACTGATTACTTGCCACTTATACTCAGGTATATCGTGGGGATACAAAAGTCTTGTTGGATGCACATGCTCAGCTTTGATCCTTTGGCATTCCAAACATCTAGCTACATACTTCATAACATATTTCTTGAGTTTAGGCCAAAAATACAAAGCCTTCAACTCTGCTACCATCTTTGTAACTCTTGGATGCCCTGAGTAAGGTGCATCATGTACTTCCTCAAGAATCAACTTCCTCAAATATCCACCCTCAGGGATATACATCCTTCCCTGATATCTCACAATACCATCATACTCCATCACATATCCATCAAATCTATGATCTGAAGGATCTGCCTTTAAGGCTTGCTTGACCCTGTCATAATGCTCATTTGTTGGAAGATACTGCAACACTTGTTGTCTCAAATTTGACCTTGTGGTCAACATACCAGAGAGATGTCTTCTCTTGCTAAGAGCATCAACAACTTTGTTTTCCTTACCCTTTATATACTCAATACCAAAATCATACTCACTTAGGAACTCAAGCCACCTCCTTTGTCTCGCATTGAGGTTCGGTTGTGTGAAGATGTACTTAAGTCCCAAATGATTTGTCTTAAGCTCAAATGGTTTCCCTAGGAGATAATTTCTCCACATCTGCAATGCATGAACAATATCTGCAAGCTCAAGATCATTGGCGCATAATTCAATTCATACTGTTTTAGTTTCCTGGACTCATATGCAACCACTTTCCCTTCCTGCATCAACACAGCTCCTACACCTTCACCTGAAGTATCTGTAATCACTATGAAGTGCCCATTAGGATCTGGTATAGTCAATACGGGTTCCGATGTCAACTTTTGTTTAAGAATTTGAAATGCTTCCTCGCACTTCTCAGTCCACTCATATTTCCTTCCCTTCTTCTAAAGAGAATTTATAGGTGCTGCTATCCTGGAAAACCCTTCCACATATTTCATGTAGTATCCTGCAAGTCCCATGAAACTACGAACTTTAGTAACACTCTATGGTGTTGGCCAATCCACTATTGCCTCTATCTTCGCAGGATCAACTGAGATTCCCTCAACAGATATGACATGTCCCAAATAGTGAACCTTCTTCTGAAAGAAAGTACACTTTGAAAACTTACCAAAAAGATTTTGGTCTCTTAGTCATTGCAAGACTATTCTCAAGTGCTTCTCATGCTCCTCTTCCATCTTAGAGTAAATCAGAATATCATCAATGAATATAAGCACAAAATCGTCTAAACAATCTCTAAAGATGTTGTTCATAAGATTCATGAATGTTGTTGGAGCATTTGTTAGACCAAAAGGTACCACTGTGAACTCGTAATGTCCATACCGAGTTCGAAAGGCTATCTTTGGAATATCGTCATCCTTAATCCTTAGCTGGTGGTAACCTGATCTAAGATCAATCTTAGAAAATATTGTAGCCCCTTTCATATGATCAAATAACTCATCTATCCTAGGTAAAGGATACCTGTTCTTAATGGTAACCTTGTTCAGCATCCTATAATCAATACGTAGTCTCAAGGTTCCATCCTTCTTCTTAATGAAGATTATCGGCGCACCTCATGGGGATACACTCAGTCTAATAAATCCCTGCTTCAGTAACTCCTGCAATTGAGCCTTCAGTTCATATAACTCAGTAGTAGTCATTCTGTATGGAGCCTTGGATTGAGACTCCGTTCCAGGTAGAAGTTCAATCGAGAAATCAAATTCTCTCTTCGGTGGTAATTCAGTAAGTTCTTCAGGAAAGATATCCAAGAACTCCCTGAGAACTGGATAGCCCTTTAGACTTTGTTGTACATTATCCAAGTCACTCACCAATATAGCATATATGGAACATCCTTTCTGATGTGCTTTCTTTATCTGCATGGTTGAGATATGTCTCAACTCTAGAGGCTCTCAAGATCCTAAAATCTCAACTAGATGTCCAAAATCATCCAAACAACTCACAACCTTATCCTCAGAGTTCACTATGGCTTTATGCTCAGTTAACCAATTGATCCCTAGGATCACATCATATGAACCCAACGGTGCTACATATAGGTTAACTTGGGTTTGGAAATTAGGTAGCTCTAAATTGCTGCATGATAGACATGAATCTACCCTCTTCTCTGCTCGATTTCCATACTGAACCATCCATGCATGTGACATATAACCAGGTCTAATAGGTAATTTAGAAACTACTTTAGGATCAATAAACAATTCAGTAGCTCATGTATCTCTCAAAATAGAAACTGATTGACCAAAAATCTTACCCGTCATCTGAATAGGTGAAGCCTGAAAGTCTGCTTGATGGTTGTCAACCGCTGCATGAATCTGGTGTTGTGGTGCTCGCCGATCATTTCCACCTCACTGACCTCTTGTACGCTAAGTGCAATTGGAGGCATAGTGATCTCCTCCACAATTGTAACATCCACCTCGTGGCCCTGGGTGACCACCTATCCTATTCCTGGTATTGGAGAAGTTGGTGTTATTATTATTCACTTTCTTGTTTCCACCATAGTTCCCTTCTCCTTTATCCTGAGTGTTTGTTCCTCTCTTCAGGTTCCTGATCTGCTGATTGTTATTACCCCTTTGGTTATTGCTTTTATTATTTTGGAACTTCCTATTTCCAAATCCAGGTTTAGAATTCACACTCTTTATGTAGTTTGCTACCTGTTGTAACTTATGTTCCTATTTTATGGCCTTCTCAAAGACCTCATCCATAGTCAATGGATTATGAATATCCACATCAGCTCCAATATGTGCCCTCAATCCTAGCATGAATTTTCGAATACGAAACCGCTCATCCATTTGATACTGTGGTACATACTTTAGGAGATTAGTGAACCTCTCCCAGTACTGAGTAACTGTCAAACCACCTTGTGTTAGATTTTGAAACTCTATCATCTTCCTATCAAAGAACATCTGTGGAAGCCACCTCTTCCTGAAAAGTTGCAAGAACACTTCCCATGTAGTTCCACTTGGCAGTAACTTCTTCTCAGTCTTCTCATTATCCCACCAAGTAGTAGCTTCTCTAGTAAGTTGATATGCAGCTCAAACTGCCTTGGTCTCATTGGACATATTCCTGAGCTCAAAGTACTTTTCCATTTCAATTACCCAAGCTTCGGCTCCATCACCGATGGTCTTACCATCAAACTTGGGTGGTGCTACCCTTTTAAATCTTTCGCCAACTCCCCTTCAATCCTAGCTTGAGGATTTGGTGGTTCTTCAACCCTTGGATTCTCATTATTGGGTTGCTCCTGATTTTGGGGAATTTCGACCTGAGGGTTTTGTCCTCTCTAACTCCTCAAACTTCATGTTCCAGATTATCCATTTTGGAACCCTAATGATTCAAAATACTGAGAATCTAATCCAACCTGTCATTCTCATTACTTGCAGCAGCTCCTTTTCCTCTTGTACCCATTATGTATCAACAATTCCTACATCAAGGAATGTTTCTTTAGCGTAATGGACAAAGGACCCTAGTGTTCAAACCTAGGGCTCTGATACCAAATGTAAAGAGTGAAACTCTTTAATTCAAAACATCGACAATACTTTAAATAAATTCATTTATATTCAAAAGAAATTCATCACTTTATTCATTAGACATCATAAAATTCAAATGACTCCAAAACAACGACTTAAAGTCGATAAAAAGATTCATAATATTTCTAGTTAAATTCATACATGTGTCATCTTACACGACATTGATAATAATACAAAAGAAGTTGTAATATAAGTTTACAATTCGAGACTTAGGCATTTTGTCGCCTTAAGCTCTACATTACATAATTTAAAGAATACAATAATACATAAATGAAGAAAACATCCTTTGATCTTCAATCCATAGCTTATCTTCAATAATGAAGATGAGAACAAGAATCAGGCGCTTTTTCTGCCCAACCTCGAAGCTTACGCTTCCCCAGAATTCCTTAGTCATTCAAAGAATACCCGACCCTACACGAATCGCTTAGCAAAAAGCAGTCGACAAGCAAGATGGAATCTAGTGCGTGCCTAGTATAATTAGTAAAACCACAAGCATTTTCATTTTTCTAATTCATTTAAGAAACAAGCAAGTTCGATACTAGGATATGGTAGAGAGTTCATTCATTCCATCTATTTCAATGGTCTTTAAGTTACTTGGCCAAGTAAAATGTCATGCACGACAAATAAAAGCAGTTTTGGAAAAGCAAAACTACACTCTCTAATAATCCATATTCGGCACCCGTCCCGAAAGGTAACTTTCCAAACACATGACATGCACATTCATTTATCAAGCATGCATGGTTCTAATAAAAATAAAAATATAATCTTTCACAACATCTTTAACTGCAATCTAGTTTCAAGCAAAAATGGTTTAAATTCAGTATTTTCATCATTTTAAATCATAAACAACATTAAATTAATATTTAAATCGAATAATTAAAATAACAAGTATGTAAATTAAATACATATTTAACATGCATAAATGAGCACACGTTCTTTCGTTCTATTTACTCATTTAATTTATTGTCACTTTGAAATAATCCTGTTCTAATTCGTTTTTGTTTCCAAATAATTCATATTTTAATTTACTTTAGTTATTTTTTGTTTTTCACATTTTCATAAAATAAAATAAATACTTTATTAAAAACATGTTTAATAACTTATTTTCATTTCTGTTTCGTAATAATTTGATTTTTATTCACGAAAATCACTGATTTTAACTTCTATTTTCGCAAACACGTTTAATATTCAAAAAGTATTTTATCATAATCTTTTATGTTTCGTTCTTTGGAGAATTGAATCTATCTGTCTATTTTGGATTTTCTAAAGTTCTTCTAAATCAGAATGAAATAAACATTTTTTCTGTTTTGAATCTTTTCCAAATCAAAAAAATAAAACAACTATCTTGAATGTTTTCTATTCAAATTTATCCTACAATTTTTTGTTTCTAATTTCAATGGTTTTCTGGTAAAATCATAGTTTGATTGTTGAAATTTCATCAGAATTTAATGGAAATAGTGATACTTTTAATAGATTTACAAATAAAATCTGGAGTTTATTCTTTTCCTAAATTAATAAAAACAGAGATTCTCTTTCCAATCCAAAACTAAATACAAGAATTAGAAAAGAATTTTAACTCATTATTAAATTTGTGAATTGGTTTTCAATTTCTACCTGGCAATTTCCTGAATCTGGAAATGGTTATTCATTTGCTTCCTCTGTCAATTTTCTATTGCTATTCCTTTGTTCTCCAATTCTCTTCATCTCCCTAGTGCCTCTTTGTCTTATGTTGCTTGGGTGAGATGAAGTGAGGTAGATTTATGTTCTTTCTTTTATAAATCTCCTATGTTCCCTTCTCCCTGGCGCCTCTTCCTTCCATGTCCACCTGCATGTTGCCTTTTGCGCACCCTTCCTACCTTCTCCTGCACTTTACCTTCTTGATGCCTGCGTGTGAATAGGGGATGAGGAGAGCCTATGTCTTTTTGCACGCCCTTCACCTACTTGTTCTCCCTTATTTGCCACACCTTTACTTGCTGGCTACCCTTCCTGTGCGCCCAAGACCATTCTCCCTTTGTCTGGCGTGGGTGAATGGGGAGACTCCGGTGATCATCACCCTCCCTATCCTCTAGTTGCATGGGGATTAGAACAGTCCTCTCCAAAACCCAAAGAAAACAGTCAACATAAATCTCAGACTCCTTTGGCGCATGGGGAAAAACTCTTCGTTTTCTCTCAAATTCCAAAAACGGAATTTTTTTACTTCTCCTTCCAATTTCCAATTTGAACGTATGCTTGTTTTTCCAATTTGATCTCACTAACTTAGTTTTAGATATTTGTTTATTTAAAAATTTACATTTATTTTTCTTATTTATCAAATGAGAAAAATACAATTACATCAAATAACACTATGTTATATTTTAATAACTTTTTCACAATTAAAACTATATTCCATTAATTTAAAATAAAAACATCATTATTTTTAAATAATAGAAAAATATTGACATAAGGAATCCAATTATTCAAATAAAATCAATTTCCCTATAAAATAATCAAATCGCCATTTAAAACAACATATTCTTTTCACATATTTGAGAAATCAATTAAACTTAATTTAAAATTTGCAAGCATAATAATCACAAAAATAGATTAAAATAATAACTAAGTGTGTGTGTGAGATTCCATCATCCTCATAAACATCTAATGGCTAAAACGACTCTACCTGATCAATGTTCTCACCTTCACTCGCGTTCACCTATTCCTGCGTTCACTGGCACTCAAATTTTCATCAGCAATGACAAACCCCAAATTTAATAAAAATGCATTTAAAATCATTTCATTTGCATTTAAATTTCAATTTCCCTTTCAATTTCAATTTCAATTTCACTTCAATTTAAATAATCATTTAACATAACAATTAAAAATCTCATGATTAATAATTGCATTTAAATAATCAACAAAATCAATACATGACAAAGTTGTAGAGGCTCATGTCTAGATGTTTCTAGAGGAGACTTCATTATTTCTTCATCAATTTTTTTCTCCATGGATATCTCTTCTTCTTATTTTTATTTTGTACTCTTCTTCCTCCTCTTCAACATATATGATTTCAATTATTCTACTTCATCTTCCTCATCATCATCCACATTTATTGGAGTAAGATTTTCCCTTGTTGCTTTCTACTTAGTTCTTGGCTTCTTTCTTCCAATAGTCTTGGTTTTTTTTGAAACATTATTAGTGGCCTTTTTCTACTAAGAGATGATTGAGAAGGTCCAAAAGTTGTAACAATAGTAAGGGTGGATCGGCTTAATATCTTTGGTCCTTGTGGAGTGGTGGTGGAGGCTTGTGATACATCTCCAAAATCCTTGGAAATGCTAATTACCCTCTTTAACTCTGAAATCATCTTTCCTAATTTCTTCTTTGCCTTTTCTTCTATATTTTCTACTTGATTTTTTATTATTTCATCATAAGTACCATTCTCTCAACTATTGTATCCTTAAGTTTGCTGAGAAATTTATTAGCATATGCAATTCATTTTTCTTTGAAAAGCTCGTAGGGGCAGCCTTGTAATCCAAAAAGTCCTTGGTTCAACCACTTCTATGTAACAATTGTCTTTATCAACCATGAAAGTGATCACATCCTTTTACTTTTCTACAACTTAGGAGGGTATCGTGTCCCTCCTTTGCATTTCACTCTGGAAGTTTTTAAAGAAACCCTAAAACATTGTATTGCATTGATTGGTGTCTAAAAACCTATGCATGTATTCCCTAATTTTATGTGTGACAAGAATGTCCCTTCTCCAAACCACATTCTTCATACCTAGTAATTCATTCATGAAATAGAACATAAGACAAAATATTAGAGATCCATATTGAAAGTCATACCTTGTTTCCTTTGTTTTTTGTAGGTTTTCCAATAGCTGCTACCACATAAGCTCATAGAGATCAAAGTATTTTCCTTCCTTCACCATCAAATGTGTTGTATGAATTATGGTGGTAGTATTAAAGACTTCTCTATTTGAGTAGTATATCTTGTATGCAATTCCCATTGTTGTGTAACAGACTCCTAGATCTACTGTGTCAACCATAGTGAGTGTACTTTTATCAAATTTAGATTTTGTGAGCCTCATAACTTTTTCATTCTTGAAAAAATTTAGTGTAGGAACAGGTTTGGAGGAGCACAAACTAGTAAGAACCTTGATAGATTCCTTTGTGATTAGATTGAGTTGATCAAGCCAAAATATATCCTTATGAATTTGGCTTAAACCAATTTTGACCCATTCATCTTAATAGCAAAAGTTTGGAAAACCCTTCCACACATCTAATCCTTATAGTTCCACATTCACATATTTAGACTTTAGCTAAAATCCATCACCCATGAGATGATTGAATCTGAACTCTTCCATCTTCAAATATTTGTACTCATCCAACTTTAAATGAATGTAGATGTGGACAACATCAAAATGTAGTACATTGATAGGAACATGGGAGAATGCTCCATCCTTATCGATTTCTATAGATTTGTATGAATGTTTCTTGAATCTTGGTCTTGTTCTTTCAACAACATCAATGACAATTGGTTTAGTTATGATATCAATAGGGTTTTTCATGCAAACCAGAGAAATTCCTATGAATTTTGCTTGTTAGGGTTTGCATGAACACCCTCTTCACTTCCTCATCTTTAGCACATACTTGATATCTTTCAAATGAAATAAATTATGATTAACTCAAGATTAAATACGCTTCACACCAACCCTAATTATTCTACATTAAATTCCTTTCTTGGTTCTTGACATTAGCATATTTTTACAGTTTGTGAATCATAGAACCACACAATCTTTCAAGATGCTTCCACAAAAGATACATTTTCTCTGGAACTATGACCAACTGAATTCATATCACCATTATGTTGAATATTTCAACATCCCATGCATTTCAAGGGTTTGATAGGATCTGTAATTGTAACCCCCCTGTATCAATGCTCTTTCTTCTTAATTACCAAAGGACTCATTTGTACCATGTTGAGGTACAAATTCATTATTTATTTCACTCTCTTCCTTCTTCTTCCAAACTTTATTCATCTCCTTCTTTTGTTCATTAATGAAAGACTTCTTTTGAGGAGAAAAATACCTTACACTCTTTCCCTTACAGAATCTAGCAACGTGGCCTAGTTCATTGCAGTTGTAGCAAATGATACTGGTTTACAGAGTGAAATTGCTTCTTCTCACATTAGATCTAAAATCAATAGCCTTTTGACCAAACTTGTTGCATATGTAGTAGTATCCATAGAAGGATTGAGAGGTCATAACATTGTTCCTTATCACTTTACTTTTTCATTCATTAGCCTTAAGGCCAAAATTATTGCAAGCATAGTATTGACCATAAAAGGATTGAGTGTTCATAGAATTGTACCTTGAAGGCCTAAAGAGGTTCTAACTCATTTCAATTCTACATTCAACTACCTTATGACCAAGCTTATTACAAGCATAGCAATTACCATTGAACCTAGTAGGAGTAGTTTATTTGGGAGCAAGCTTTATGTAGTTCTTTTTTTTGTAGACAGGGATGAATCCACCTTCTTTCTTGTTGTCATGATTTACCATTGCATCTCTAGAATATGTTTCCTTAGAAATTTTTGTGCACTCTTTCTCCTTCCTTTTTTCAGATCGTCCTTATGCTTTGAAGTTATCATACAGATTTGTAGATGCATTAATCAAAGGACTTTTCCCTTTTTCAAAACCTAGTCTGGATTTCTCTTTTGAGGGTTTTCGAGAGTTAATTGACTCAACAAGAATTTTAGAGAGTTCTCTTAGTTTTAAACCTTTGTCAATTTTCTCTTTAGCTTTTACAAGTTCTTTTCTCAAGGACACAATCTCTTCCTCCAACTTTAGATACTTAGTAGTTTTGTCATTGAGTTTGATATTCAGGCAGTCCTCAATCCTCTTGCCTTCTTCAACTTTGACTTTTAAATTTGAGATCATGTCTTCGGCTCCTCTGGTTTTCATTTTGCATCCATTTCCACCTTCTATTTGAGTTTTCAGTTTGTTAATTTCTTCTTTTGATTCTGTAGCTTTTGCCTTCAATTTATCTATTATATCTTTTGATTTTTATAACATGCACTCATTTAAAATTTTGCAACCTTGCTCCATCCAGATATTTAAGAGAATACCAAAGTTCTCCTTCAAAATATACTTCACAATATTTTGGAGCGATATCCCAACCTTCAAGTTCCATTGATTCTATATCTAGTTTTGAAATAAACATATCATTGATTTATGCAATAGACCCCATGTTCAAGAGTAGGGTTAGCCTTAGTTGTTAAGCTTCTTAAGGCACTTGGATCTAATACCAATTGTTGAACACAAAGATGTGCTAAGAGGGGGGGTGAATCAGCATATATTAAAACTTAACTAACTCCATTTACATATTAATAACACATCACATTAACTGAAAGGAACAAAAGAGAACACATACATCACATAAAGACACCGGGATTTTACATGGAAAACCCAATGAGGGGAAAACCACAATGAGGATTAACTCATAATATATGTAGCTCGGCTCACTACCTATGGACTTACAGACTAAGGTGTACTTCCTTAGAGCAAGATGCAATGGACTTGATGAGACTCATTGTCTCAGAGAAGTATACATGAGATTTTAGAGTAATAAAATGTTTATGAATTTCTTTGAAGAAGAATCCAACACATGTTTTTGATGCAGTCACTATTTTGCATAATTATCCCTTTATACTAACTTCATACACTTCATCTTGTTCATTCTAATTTTTCACTCTACATTCACAACCATCACCTTCACAAATTAATTTGATCTTCTATACATATCCTTCACAATTTGGCTCCAAGATGACTGTTAGATGAAACCATTGATATTGCATGGGTCAGCTCCAAAACACATCCAAAATAAAATTCATTTAGTTGTGGATCATCATACACTATGTCGGGGCCCAAATGCATTACAACACACTCTTCAATACAAGATTGATTAATCAAGATCAATCGTAAAGAATGAAATAATTCATGTCAACCCAAGTAGTATCAATACTCTTAACACTCTCACTGTTTGACTTCACACAATCGGGGAGATTCCAAAATCATTATGTAGACCAAGATGTAAGCATTGTAGACCATACATAATATTCATTCAACCTTTTCCTTGAGTATTTGATCATAAAATACTAGTGTAGGAGGAGAAACCCTACTAAAAGTACAGTCCAACAGAGCATTCCAGACAGGCTATAACTAACTATCATCCAAAAACTATATTGTGTACCACTACATTACTTGTTACTACTAAGTAGTATAATTTTATCATTACAAAACATATTTACAAAACCGCAAGATTGTCCCTTAACTTCTGAAAGAATGTAGAGCATTCCACCAGTCTTCCATCGTTGCTTTCCTATGTTAGGGTTCATACTGAAACACTGTTACTTGTAACCTTTACTACAAAAAGTGTGATGAAATGATTTCTTGGATGTGGCACCTTTACAAAACAATCATCTTTCCTTCAAAACCGCAAGATAAAATACTTTCCTGTGGAAGAATGTGGTTCATCATATCATAACGTTTCTCTGTGAGTGCTTTAGCACAACTTATGCAACATATCTTTGTGTGTGGTACATCAACCTGTGATTATATCAATGACATATTATGAACATAATAGAACATGAGTATCATCCTTCACAACATACTTAGTTAACATACTGATCATTATTCTTCCTTGTACAACCCTACAAACTTGCTCCAACTGATATCACAATATGACAACTATCTTTGAAGAGTGTACATGCTTCAACATCATATCTGACATCAATGACATCCCATATTGGGTTGACATCAATGAAAACACCTATTTCCAACAACTACCCATGTAAACTCCCTTTAATCTAGCAACAATATAATATTTGTGTAGGTACTTTATCATCTCTCAATTGATAATCATTTTGATCTTGTGCTATCGCTACATATGTATAGTTTTTCATGTTTTCACATGGTATCTTGGATTATAGGGACAGATTCATGAGTCCCCTTGAATGTTGCATGCTCTAAGTGGGAAACTCATAGGATTCTACATCAACACCATGTTCATCTTGAAATTTTGGATTAGTTTCATCATACTCACTATACCCATCTTCTCCTTTCATGGAGTCATATTGTGATGCACCATGATCATCCTTATACTCAAAAAAATCCCTCAAGGAATATCTTCCTCCCTACTAACTAAGAGGATATTTAAATTTTTTAGGAGGCTATTTGAGCTTCCTCCAATATAATCTCTTTAAGAAGTAATTTTTGTTCTTCTTTAAGGTGATATAACACCTCATCTTCTTGTTCAAATTATTCTCTATATGATAAATGGGGAGGAAGGGGAAATTGAATAGTATCATATGTTTTTATATCTAGCTAAATCATATAAAAATTTGTGCATTACAATTTCTATCCATATTTATCCCACCAATAAGCTTACAATTTATTTCTTGTTGAGTCTCATTTTTTTCAACTACTACTACTTAACTGTGTATCTCCTTTCTAAGTTAGTTTAACAATTCTTCGTGTTCAATTTCTAATCTATGTGATAGGTTGGGAGAGGTATGATAATTTCAAGCAATGTATACATCACAATTCTTATCCCAACACATTTTATTAATATCTATACCAATTTTTATTTCATAAGCAAACCTATTAGTTTTATATATGTTTTGACTATACAACTTGATGAATGTTTAGACGTAAACAAGTATTGATCTTCAAATTCAATATGTAAACCATTTCTACTTCAAGTACTTATACAAATTTAGAGGTATTTTTGAATTATTACCATTATTTAGAGATTCCTATGATGGATGTCTTTGTACACTGGTAGAAGCTAAATCTTGGTCTTGATGATAATCAATCTTCCTTCTCTCCATCACAAAGTCTTTTCATCTATAAAATATTTTTGGTTTTGATTAAAATGGAGTAACCACTCTTCACTTAGGAAGAGATATTTATTTTATCCTAGCAGCTAAAATTTTGAAGTACCAAACAAAGTTTTATTTCCTTGATCTCTTTTTATGCCAATTTGTTGGCATAAGTTGATAGGCTTCCAAACCTACAAAAAAATACATGATAGTATTTTTTATTATTGGGGTTTTAAAAATGAACAAAAATTTGTCCCAAGCAATGACATCATCCTTTTGGTGTAAGTTGATAGGATGTCAAACTTACCCAAACATAATTCACAACTGTAAAATAAAGCAACCTCTTAACGTGTAATGTTGCAAAGGTCTTCAAGATATGCATTAGGCTCATAATTCACCAAAAATGGATATCCTTGGAAATGGTGCTATTTTTTGGTGATATGAGTTATAGGTCCCAAATCCTTGAGAGTGAATAGTCTCCCAGGTTGCATGAGCTTCAAACCTAGGATGAAAACTCTAAAACCTAGTTTTAAGTTGAAAAAATAAGGATCAATTATTAAGGTGAGTAGAACCTCAATTTCTATTTCTACTAATCTAAGATACTTTCCCTAAGGTATTGCAATACATATCATCATAAAATCTAAATACTTACCTTGATACAAACCCTACCCACTACATGTTACACCCATGTTTTAGTTATCACTTTGTGCCTATATGTTGATCTAGATAAAATTCAAGGTCAAAAACATTATGATAGTAGATAAAATTCTATATTATTATTTGATAATGTGTTTTATAATAACCTCTTATTTTTTACAAACATGTAAACATGGTAGTGAGAAAATAGTAAACTAGATTAAACTAAAACATGTTTATATTAAGTTGTTGTGAGTGTGTTGGGATGATGAGTAAATGGAACCAATATAATATTAGTGTCATTGTCTAGTTGGGGCAAAAAATTCTTTGAGTTCATATAAAACTATAATAATTGTAACCAAGATATCATAAGAGACTGTCTATCAAAATGAACAAGTAAGCTAGGCTCTACACATACAGTTAGAAAAATAATAGATGTCTATAAAATATTAAATGATTCTACTTGATAATATTTTAGCATAACCATATATTTCCTTTATTATTATGAGAAGATACATCATAAAATCATTGTGAGCATTTTACAATTTTGGCTTACTAATCAACACGCATCAACAAATATACATTACACATATGAAAACACTCGCTCAAGGTTGATTCTACATTTAATAATTTTCTCTTTAAATATTACAATTTTTATTACAAACTTGGGATGAACCCAAATCATTATAATATTAAAATTCTATACTCAGATTTGGAGAGTTATAAACCCTAGGGTTCTGGTACATAAGTTATATGTCTACTATGTTCCCATGTTCTTTATACTCTCATCCTTCTTTCTCAATAATTCCTCTTGGACTCAAATACCCCTAAAAATCATTCTTATTGGAGAGGACATGCAAATGACATTAAAACCTACATATCCTTCCACTAACATGCCATACATAACATGCATACCTATCAAGTATTGTTTCCCTCCAAAATGTGTCAAAAATACACTACAACATGTGCTTGAGTTCCAATCATCTAGAAAATTTGTATTAATGGTATAACAAGCTGTGAGGCGCTAGCCAAAAAAGAGCCTAAGAAAATGGTCAAAATAGTCATCAAAATTCATCCATTATATTAAATTATATTACAAACATCTTCTACCTTTTTATATTACTAAAAACACATTTGAATATGTGACTTTCTAGTGAATAGTAATTTACAAGTGAGAAAAAACATCTAGAGTGGTTGCAAGGTCATAGTATCTCATTAATCACAACTTGGTATGCATTGATGGTAGGTGGAGCAACCTCAAAGAGTTTTAGAGTGTGACGGGTCATTGATGCCCTTTTTTCAATTAAAATTATTCATTTTATTTTCCCTTACCTGTTATCTCAAAGCTTTTTTATTTTTACAATCCATGTCATATTGTTGATAAAATGGAATTTTTTTGAACTATGTCACACTTTTACATGGTTCATGAAATCACAAACCATGTAACATTTAAAAAAACCACTTTCTCCTTCATCCATCTTTATTTCATTTTGTCAATAATTTGGGTTGTACCAAAGCAAGTTCAAGGAATTATGAACATGTCAACACCCATTCACACATTATCTTTAGATTGGATAATTTTTCCTTTATGGAACCATGTTAGAGGTTGAAGAGGTTCTTGAACCTTCAAAAGGTTTGATACTAACGCCTTATAAAAATGGTAAGGTGGATACCTTGTTGCTAATGGAAGACAAAAAAAAAACTCTATAGATGTTTGCCTCTAGGATATATAGAAAATGAAGATTGTTTACTATAATATTATGGGACTAAAAAACCTTCATAAATATAATATTCTTAGGAATTATGGATATACTTGTCCAGATATTCTTGTACTCCATGAAACTAAAACATTTGTAAGCTCTTTTTCCAATTAGCTTTTTTGGATTTTGAGGTCATGAAAATAGATGGAGATTTAGGGGGAATCATAAATATGTGGAAGCCTTGATTTCTTGAAAGTACTCTTTTATCCATGAATAAAAAATATCTACATATTAATTTTCATTGTCAAATAACTCGTGAATCTTGGATTTTGACTAATGTTTATGCTCTAAATTCTCCATCCCCTAGAAAATGTTTGTGATAAATCTTGATCATTTTTTTTAAAATATTATATGAATATTAGATGGATGGTGGTAGGTGATTTCAACTCCCTCCTTTACCCATTTAAGATAATTGGGAGGATGACTAAATTCTTTGATAGTATGAGGGATTTGGATACATTCCTTATAGTGGGGTCTCATGGATATAGAGTTAATTGGATCATCCTACACTCATTCAATAAATGAGCAAGCTAAGAAATTATTCGAGCCAAATGGGACAAGTTTCTCATTTCTTCTAATTGGCCCATCTTGGGAAGTTATGGTCTTTCAACTCTTACGAGAATAGAATCTAGCCATTCACATCTCCTATCAACTTGGAAAAAAGTACCAACAAAATAAATTACCTTTTTAGTTTGAATTATGTTTACCCTCCATTGAGAATTTGAGAAAAATATAGAAAAAAGATGGCACTTAGAGGTGGAAGGAATAATAATTTACACTCTAGTCAACAAGCTTCAAAATGTAAATAATAACATCAAACTTTGGAACTAACATTCCTTCAGTAATATTTTTTACCAAAAATAGGAGGCTAGGAAAAAAATCAATCTATTTAGAAATAAGTGGACATGAATAGAGTTTTAGATAAAGAAATTGAGAAGAAAAATGAGTACTCTGTAGCTTGCATAGTATCATTGAAAAAGGAGAAATTTTTGGAAGCAGTAATCTAGTGTCCAATAGTTGAAAACTAGGGATAGGAACACTAAAATTTTCCACCAATTAGTTATAAAATATAGCTAAAACAATAGAATCCATAAAGTGATTAGAGAAAATGAGGTTAAAATCTCTAAGAGGAAATACAAGAAGAAGGGATAAGGTCTTTTCATTCTTTCCTTAATTCTTCCCCTAACATAGACCAATCTAAATATGATGATCTCTTAGATGCCATACATAACATTATTTCACCTAAGGATATTGTAGATATGGGACATGGAATATTAGAAGAGGAGGTTAGAGTTCTTGTTCTATCTTTTTATCCCTACAAAGCACTTAGGACCAATCATTTCCCTTGGCCTTCTTTCAGTCCTTTTAGGAGATTGTTGGTGATGATGTCAAAAAAGATACTCAAGAGTTTTTTTTATCTCTAGCAATATCCTAAGGGAGATTAGTAACACATTATTAGTCCTCATTTCTAAGAAATAAGTTAGTGTAATACTATTTATTATATCCTATTTAAGATATTAGTGTTGAGAATTCAATCTTCTCGAAAAACAATATCCACTCCAATCAAAATGGTTTCATCCAATGAAGGAAAATTTTAGGCGTCATTTCTATTAATCATTTTTCCCTCCATGGATAATATTAAGAAGGAGAGCATGTCCCTCAAGCTATATATCTCTAAATCATATGATAAATTCTCTTGGGACTTCTTGCTAATTTTCTTGTTTAAATTTTGTTTTCAAGGAAAGATTTTAAATCTCCTTTAAGGTTACTTCGTAACTCTAATGTATTTAGTGCTAGTTAATACCTCTCCCAATGGTTATTTCACCTTATTGTTAACCATACCCACTACACAATGTACTCCTATTTTGATTGTCACAATGTACCTATGTGTTAGTTTAAAAATACAAGGCCATGCACCTTCATATAGTAGAAAAGACTTACTAGGTAAAGTGTTTAAAATATTGATATAATTCCTTTTGGACTCAAATACCCCTAAAAATTATTCTTATTGGAGAGGGAATGCAAATAACATAAAACCTACATATTCGTACACTAACATGCCATACATAAAATCCATACCTATCAAGTATTGTTTCCCTACAAAACGTGTCAAAAATTCACTACAACATGTTCTTGGTTCCAATCATCTAGAAAATTTATATTAATGGTATAACGAGTGGTGAGGTGCTAGATAAGAAAGAGCCTAAGAAAATGGTCAAAATAGTCATCAAAATTCATCCATTATATTAAATTATATTACAAACATCTTCTACCTTTTTTATTACTAAAAACAGATTTGAATATGCGCCTTTCTAGTGAATAGTAATTTACAAGTGATAAAAACCATCTAGAGTGGTTGCAAGGTCATAGTATCTCATTAATCATGTGGGATGCACTGATGGTAGGTGGAGAAACCTCAAAGAGTTTTAGAGTGCTATAGGTCATTGATGCCCTTTTTTCAATTAAAATTATTCATTTTATTTTCCCTTATTTGTTATCTCAAATCTTTTTTCTTTTTGCAATCCATGGCATATTGTTGATAGAATGGAAAACTTTTGAACCATGTCACACTTTTACATGGTTCATGAAATCACAAACCATGTGACATTTAAAACAACCACTTTCTCCTTCATCCATTTTTATTTCATTTTGTTATTAATTTGGGTCATACCAAAGCAAGTTCAAGGAATTATGAACTTTTTGACACCCATTCACACATTATCTTTAGGTTGGATATTTTTTCTTTTATGGAACCATGCTAGAGGGTCAAGAGGTTCTTTAACCTTCAAAAGGTTTGATACCAATTCTTAGCCCTTTTTCTTTCTTTCATGTCAGATATATAAGCAACCTTTTTATTTTTTTAGGTAGTCAAGGATTGAGAGATGAGGGTGATAAAGGGCTCATCCCATAAAGTATGTAGAGAAATGGAAATCTAAACATGTGTTCCCAAAGGGGTGACAAAGAATTGGAGTGTTATGGATTGAGGTTTGATCATACTTGTGGATAGGTACTTCAGGAGGTAGAAGGTTAACCTTCAAAAGGAAAGCATGCAAGAAAGAGGAAACCCAATTACCTATCAATGGAAGGTATGGGTGTGGGGAATAATAATATGACATTTTGGGATGGATAAGTTTGATAACCTAACAAAGATAAAGGGTAAATATGACTTGGGTGGAAAATCTTACTTGGAAGGGGAATTCAAAAGTCAAAAAACCTACAAACACTTAGAAATTTTAGCATACAAGCTCTGTAATTAAACCTTTTTTGGGTACTTCACAACATCCAACAACATTATAAGCATGTGGGTATGGTAAAGAATAACACTTTTGCAAACCTTGACCAAGAGAAACTCATTTGGAACTATCTCAAATCAATTATCTATAATGGCCTAAACAAGGCCAAAATGTATAAAGGGGCATGAGTCAAGAAACAAGGACATAATCAAAATGGGGTTCCAACACACTAAAATCTTGGAAGTTTGGGAAATAATTCCCCAAGATGAGGTCTTTGTTGTCCTATGATTAGTATGGGGGAGAAATTTCGTCCAATGCCTTCAAAAAATGGTAAGGTGGATACCTTGTTGCTAATGGAAGACAAAAAAAACTCTATAGATGTTTTCCTCTAGGATATTAGAAAATGAAGATTGTTTACTATAATATTATGGGACTAAACAACCTTCATAAATATAATATTCTTAGGAATTGAGGAAAGATACTTGTTTAGATATTCTTCTACTCCATGAAACTAAAATGTTTGTAAGCTCTTTTTCCAATTAGTATTTTTGGATTTTGAGGTCATGAAAATAGATGGAGCTTTACTAAGAATCATAAATATTTGTAAGCCTTGATTTCTTGAAAGTACTCTTTTATCCATGAATAAAAATTATTCATATTAATTTTCATTGCCAAATAACTTGTGAATATTGGATTTTGACTAATGTATATGCTCTAAATTCTTCATCCCCTAGAAAATGATTATGGGAAGCCTTGATAATTTTTTTTAAAATATTATATGAATCTTAGATGGATGGTGGTAGGTGATTTCAACTCCCTCCTTTATCCATTTAAAAAAAATGGGAAGATGACTAAATTCTTTGATAGTATGAGGGATTTGGATACATTCCTTATAGTAGGGTCTCATGGATATAGAGTTAATTGGATCATCCTACACTTGATTCAATAAATGAGCAAGCCAAAAACTTATTCAAGTCAAATGGGACAAGTTTCTCATTTCTTCTAATTGGCACATCTTGGACAGTTATGGTCTGCCAACTCTTATGAGAATAGAATCTAACCATTCATATCTCTTATTAACCTAGAAAAAAAGTACCAACAAAATAAATTACCCTTTTAGTTTGAATTATGTTGACCCTCCACTAAAAAGTTCAAAAAAATATAGAAAAAAGATAGCACTTAGAGGTGGAAGGAACAATAATGTACACTCTAGTCAACAAGCTTTAAAATGTAAATAGTAACATCAAACTTTGGAACAAACATTCCTTCAATAATATTTTTTACCAAAAATAGGAGGCTAGGAAAAAAATCAATCTATTTAGAAATAAGTGGACATGAATAGAGCTTTAGAGAAAAAAAATTGAGAAGAAAAATAAGTCCTTTGTAGCTTGCATAATATCATTGAAAATGAGAAATTTTTGGAAGCAGTAATCTAGTGTTCAATAGCTGAAAACTAGGGATAGTAAAACTAAAATTTTCCACCAATTAGTCATAAAATATAGCAAAAGCAATAGAATCTATAAGGTGATTAGAGAAAATGAGGTTAAAATCTCTAAGAGGAAATACAACAAGAAGGGATAAGGTCTTTTCATTATCTCCTTAATTCTCCCCCTAACACAGACCAATCTAAACATGATGATCTCTTAGATACCATACCTAACATTATTTCACCTAAGGATATTGTAGATATGGGACATGGAATATTAGAAGAGGAGGTTAGAGTTTTTGTTTTATCTTTTTATCCCTAGAAAGCACTTAGGATCGATCATTTCCTTTGGCCTTATTTTAGTCCTTTTGGGAGATCATTGGTGATGATGTCAAAAAAGCTACTCAAGAAGTTTTTTTATCTCTATCAATATCCTAAGGAAAATTAGTAACATGTTATTAGTCCTCATTCCTAAGAAATAAGTTAGTGTAATACTATTTATAAAATCCTATTTAAGATATTAGTGTTGAGAATTTAACCTTTCTTGGAAAAAATTATCCACTCAAATCAAAATGGTTTCATCTTATGAAGGAAAATTTTAGGCGTTGTTTCTATTAATCATTTTTTCCCTCCAAGGATAAGATTAAGAAGGAGAGCATGGCCCTCAAGCTAGATATCTCTAAAGCATATGATAAATTCTTTTAGGACTTCTTGCTAATTTTCTTGCATAAATTTTTTTTTCAAGGAAAGATTTTAAATCTCCTTTGAGGTTACTTCATAACTCTAATGTATTTAGTGCTAATTAATACCTCTCCCAATGGTTATTTCACCTTATTGTAAACCATACCCACTACATAGTGTACTCCTATTCTAATTGTCACAATGTACATATCTATTAGTTTGAAAATACAAGGCCATGCACCTTCATATAGTAGAAAAGACTTACTAGGTAAAGTGTTTAAAATATTGATATAACAACCCTTATTTCTATTTTGAACTTATACATGGAAGTTGAAAAAACTAAAAGACTAAAAATATGTATAATGTTTAATTTTTTTTAATATGTGTTGAAGTGATAGAATGAGAAAAAAATTGCAGACCAATGCTTGTATCTAGTTGGGCACAAAGTATGGAATTTATGCAAAAGATAAAATAGCTAAAAATAAATAGGATACCTTAACCAAGATATAAGGGATTATTATATTTACTAAAATACACATATAAACTAGATTATACACATGCAAATGAATAAATAAAAAAAGTTGGGAAACTTTATAAGAGTCTACTTAGTGATTCAGTAATAAACCTATACATTTCTTTACTAATCTTGAGAAGATACATTACAAAATATTTGGAATGATTTTATGGCCTTCTAGTTGACCAACTAATCATGAACCCTTCAAGTCAATACACAAAAAACTCCTCCAAACACTCCAATAATGTCAAATCTACTATTTACAATCACTCTTCAAGGCTATAATTATTCTATTATAGATTTTAAGCAAACTCTCATCAATATAGCTTCAAAATAATACTACACGAAAATTTGAAAATGAAACCCTAAGACTTCCTACAATATATTCTTCTTGTTGACTCTATAAATACAACTATCCGATCAACTCCAAATGAAACCCAAAACTTATTTTCACCAAGTTGAGCATGTTCCATAGGAGACAACACCACAACAATTTAAAATTAATAGCCCAAATGCACTCCCTCCAAAATGAATTCCCAAGATGAAGAGGAAACTAGAATAATTGATGTAGGTAACTAGGAGAATGACCTTTAGTAATGGTAGGTGGAGGTGGGTGAAGGAGAAGCATGAGATTTCATTTGAAGCTCAACATTTGAAATAGTTTTAAGCAAGTTTCATTTATCATACTCATTCCTTCTGCATTTTAAAACCTTTTCCAATTTCTAGCACTTTATGGCATCACTATATTTGGATTAGCCTTTGAAATTATTGAGGCTATGGGTTGAGTTTATTATTTTTAGACATTCGATAAATTTATGATACCTTTATCTATATTCCCTTCATATATCCTTTTCCCTATTATCAAGCCTTATGATGAATCAAGCATTAATATTGTCACACCTCCATTAGGAACTATTTTTTCCTCTTAAACATGTCAGGCTTCTGGAAATTTTTAGGCCCTCCATCATATGTTGAAATTCACTGGTATTCGGTACCATGGTATAGGATATGGAATATCTCAAAACTCCAATGCAAACACTAAGATGCATCATTGGTCTCTAGGCCTTCTTGGAGGGTCAGTAGGTTTTATAGTGAAAAGGTAGGAGTTTTGAACTATCGAGTAGGAAGGACTCATATCACATGCTAAGGATCAAAGCATCAAGGAATTGGGGATTCAGTGTTGATAGGGAATTCATGCTAGAGAGGATGTGAGATAAGGGAAAACTGACAAGGGAACCTCAACAAATAAAATGTTTTTTGGGATATTGAGATTGAAAAATTAGGACAAGGATTAACTTGGTATTGAGTTAAGAGATGGCCAAAGATTTAACTTTCATGAGTTAAAAAGAGAAAATAGTAAAGTTTCAATTTTTTTAGGTTTGATGGGAAGGGACATATGATTAAGGGGAGGCTAAAAGTCTAACTCTAATAGAGGAAAATAGTGGAGTTTCTAAATTTAGGGGGTTGGTGGAAATAGATACCTAATTAAGGGAAGGCTGAAAGTTTGACCACACAAGACAAAGATTTTTGGAATTAAAAGGATTAGATTTTGGGGAGCAAAGATGAAGGGGAATGGGTACCAAGGGATAGATGGTTAGGAATTCTAAAATTCCAATAGATGCAAAGGAATTAAGTATTTAACAATACTTTTGGGCTTCGAGGCTCAAGAATGCCAAATGAATGATATCGAGGGATGAAAAATTCTAAAACTCTTAAAGACTAGCACTTATATGAAAATTTAACAAGGACTAAAGTAGGTTATCAAGATTGGTAGGGAATGTATGTAGGTCCGAACAACCTTGAAAAATTGAAAGGTTGAAAAACATATGTAAAATACCAAGGAAGACACTAGAAAAAACCCAAACTTAGAATTTTTATGGATTATAGCACCTTTTGAAACTTAGGGTGCCCATTTACGATGTCTCATATTAGTTACAAACAATGGGTCAAAGGTCAAATGCACAACCTAAAATAAAAAGAAAGTAAAGATGAGACACATAAAAATGAGGCGACAACACACTCTTACATCATAATGGGTACCACTTATAGTAAGTTGCGTTTTAGAATCACCTAAAATCTTAATTATATTGTTAGGAAAGGTTTATCAACCTTGCTCCTAATGTTAAGAATATGAAGAATGCAATTTTTAGATTATGAAACATAAAAACTCAATTTCTAGGCTATAGACTTTATTTTTGGGCAAAATAGAAATTCTAGGTTATTTGGTGTCACTTATAACGGTGCTTGTTGTGTGGATTGTTTAAATCTCTAATTTTTTATAAAGGGCCCTAACAACCTCCTAGATAAAAAGTAATGGCGTTAAGAAGGGCCTCTTGCATTGAAAATGAAAAAACATATAAGGCATAAAAAAGAGTTGTTAGTGGGAGTTACACTTGTTGACCAACTTATGATGTGTTACAACATGTCATAAGACATATTTGAATGAAGATAATGAAGAAAAAAATAGAATTCCAAAGTTGGTGAGTGGATTATGATGTGCTTATGATAGGTGGAAGTAATATGTTATTTTTAACCTATGAACTCATTTGAGATTTGGGTATTGGTTTTCTAACTAGGTATTGAGTGCCACATTTTTTGGTGGTTTTAGCCCATAGTTTTATAATTACCATTTGATGGTTTTTTGTATTACTTATCCTATTTATAGAGTGCTTGAAATGGAGTTATTAGGTACTGTTATGCTACCGTAATTACTCTAAATCTCTAGTTGGTGATATAAATGCTTGCTTTGAAAGTGTAGTATAACTATATTTAAATTATTGAATAATATATTGGGTTGCTTTGGAGTGTGGGTTAGTTTATCCCAAAATGGTTTTCTCCACATACACCTATATTGTGGTATGATTTTATTTATTTTTTATATGTGTTTCTCCTTTATGTAATTACAAAAGATTTAAAATTTGCATATCACTCTCCTATAAACATAAAATTTGTGTGTACCTTGAAACATAAAATCCTTGTCAAGGGGATAGTTGATTGTAACTTTGAGTTTGATTTTTTTGAATATTATGTTTTAAAAAATTATGTTTATTTTATTCTAGTTCTCGTAATCTTATGGGATATTGGTCTTGATACATTTTTATATTTTTCTAGCCTTGTTAATGCTCCTTTGAGTTTTAAAATCTATTTATTATGTTTTATTCATTAATGACTATAGTAGAAGGACATGGGTATATTTTATTAGGAATAAACTTGAAGACTTTATTTAGTTTAAAAATTCAAATGCTCTTGTAGAAAATTGAACTAGTAAAATAATTAAGATTTTGAGGACTGATAATGGTGGTGAATTTTGGCAGATCTTGATAAATTTTGCAAGGACCATAGAATATAAAGACATAAGAAAACTATATAAACCCCTTAACATAATGGAGTTGTTGAAAGAATGAACATGGCATTGATGAGAAGGGCTAGGAATATGCTTAGTGGGGATAGCCTAAAATATTTTGTTTGGGTAGAAGTAGTTGCTACAACTTGTTACTTGGTAAATAAGTCTCTTGTATCATCTATTTTTTATCACTATGGAGGTGTGCTCAAAAAAATCTTCATTGAGACATCCCAAAGTTTTTGGACGTGATATATATACTTATGTGTGAAGGGAGAAGAGGTTAAAGTTAGAGAAAAAGGATATAGAATGTGTATTCATTAGTTAATCCTATGGTTGAGATAGCTTTGTATACCATAAGTGTTATCTTTAAACAAGTTAATCCTCCTTCCACTATATTATAGCTAGAAAATGATGAAAATAAAAATGTATCTTAGCTACTTCCAAATATCGGGAAAGGTGAATAAGAATCCTATGAAGGATCTAAAGAGGAGGATATATCATATAGTTTAGAGAATTTTGAAAAGGAGGTAAAACCTCCACCTCAACTCTTGAGAAGGTCTACTCAGCGTAAACATCGAGTAGATAAGTATAATCCTCCTGATTGGAGATATTTTTTCTTTGATTACTAACATTGATGAGCCTAGGAATGTAAAGAGCCTATGTGTATGAATGAAGTGGAGTCCTATAAAGTGGTCATGAATGAGGAGATGACTACATTGAAGAAAAATGACACATGGGACCTAACACCTTTACTTGATGGATATAAACCCATTGGGTGGAAATGGGTGTTAAAAAAAATAGATAGCAACATTAAAAAATAAAAGGTGAGATTGGTTGTGAAGGATTATTCCCATATTGAGGGAATTGATTATGGTAAGATTTTCTCTCTATTTTCTAAGCTAACATCTATTTGGTTTCCATTATTTATAGTAGCATTTGATCATGAAGTTGAGCACATGGATGTAAAAATAACTTTTTTGCGTGGTGATTTGGAGGAAGAGATTTATGTCACAATCAAAGCACTACATTAAAAAAGATAAAGAAAAAATGGTTTTGTAAGTTGAATAAATATTTGTATGGTCTAAAGCAATATATTAAGATGTGGTATCAAATATTTGATACATTTGATACATTTGTGTTGGGATTGAGATTTTTGAGGTCCAAAATAGATTATTACATCCATTATAATATGGATAGTGATCGCTTCCTTATTATTACATTATATGTTGATGATGAATTATTTTTTAATAATGAGAAGGGTATTGATTTATGAATTGAAGTATCAACTTTTAGCATTATTTGAAATGAATGGATTATGGGTAGCTAGGTCCATCTTAGGGATGAAGATGAGAAGAGATTGAGCTAACATAAAGCTTTGGTTGGGCTAGAGTAAGTATGTTAACTCAATGTTGGAAAGATTCAACATGTCAACTTACAGACCTTGGTGTGTTCCTATTTTAATGGGGACAGTTATTAATTGAGAAATGTTTGATTTCTTCTAGTGAGATGAAGAATGTGGTTGTAACAATTTATGATAGTGCTATTGGGAGCTTCGTGTATGCTATGATCTGCACAAGGCCATACATTGCCCAAGTAATAGGAGTCCTTAGCTATTTCATGGCTAATCTTGGATGAGTACATTGGGATCAATAAAGAGGGTCTTCAAATATTTGTAGGGTACCTCTAAATACTATATATTTTTATCATAGTAATCCTACAGGTGATCAACATTTAGTGTTTATTCATTGATTTATGGATTTAAATTTGGTTGGGGATGTTGAAAACAAGAGGTCCACTAATGGATATATTTTCACTATGTTTGGTGGTGATATTCATTGGATGAGAAAGTGAAAGGATGTGATCACTTTATTCACTACATATGTAGAGTAAATGGTAGTTACTCATGCTCGTAAGTAAGTCATTTAGCTTAAGTGATTGTATTTAGATGTAGGGTTAACTTTAGGAGCTATTACAATTTTATGTGATAGTTATAGTGACATATTTTGGAAAATAACCCACCCTTTCACATTTGGTTGGGGATGTTGACAACAAGAGGTTCACTAATGGATATATGTTTTTGAATGGATATCTTAGAGCTGCACCAAAGTGACAAAACAACACAATGTTAGTTAAGAAACAAATCTAAAATAGATATTCCCCATGCAATTCATTCAAATGTCAAGAACAAGAAATGAAGTAAAGTAATCAAATGAAGCTATCAAATCCTATTCAAAAACACTCAAACCCTCAATCCCATGGGGGAATTGGTGCCATTTTGATGTGGAAAATGGCCCTTTCCCAATTCCTTTATGCAATGTGATGAAGATTGGAAGCTCCTTGATGCAATGTGATGATAACCTTGATAAATTTGATATAAAACTATGAAATTCGAAGGCAATGAATGAAATTGAGTATAGTAGACTTGCTTGGATTGTGGATGATCAATTCAATAAGAGAAGCCCTCTATTTATAGAAGAAAATGATGGAAGGAGAGACAAAATAGATGAATGTGGGATAAAAGACCACCCAATGAGAGAAGGCCACTTGTCCACATGTGATTGGAGGAGGAATGAGCACATTTTGATGAATGTGCAAATAAATGCAATTAGGTGGAATTTGAAATTTGTGAAATGACAAGTTGGAGGGAGAGGAGAAATGGAGTAAATGCCACTTGGCTCAAGGCAAAGGACATGTAAGAGGCCTTTAATGCCTAGTTGGATGTACTCATCCCTTTTGGAGGGATTTTCAAATTTGAAAAATATTCCCTTTTGATGCCAAGTTGAGAGAAAATAGAGGAATTAATAAATCAATTAAATTGATTTATTGTGCAAGTTGCAAAATCTAGAGGATTTGATGGATTAGGATTAGCATTAATCAGGAGTTGATTAATTTAAGTAGAAATTAGATGATTTGACAATTTTGACTTAGATTTTAGGATTTAAATAAATCAAAGTTGAGAGGAATAATGATTTTAGATTTAATTAAATAAAGATTGATTTATTTAATCAAAAGAGGGTGATGTTAGATTAAATCAAATAAAGATTAATTTATTTAATTTAAAAGAGATGACTTTAGAGAGCAATTAAATAAAGTGCATTATTTAATTACTAGAGGGGTTATCAGATTAATTAAATAAAAATGATTTATTTAATTAATAGAAGCAAATGACTTAATCAGATAAATTTGATTTATTTAATTAAGAGAGGAAATATGATAAATTTAATCAAATAAAGATTATTCAATTAAATTGATTAATAAAGGGGATGATTCGGGAATAAGTGATGTTAGTAAGATCAGGATTAGATGTGTAAAATCAATCTGTATATTTTTCATGTACAATTTTCACTATGTTTGGTGGCGATATTTGTTGAATGAGCAAGTGAAAAGATGTCACTTTATTCACTACATACGTAGAGTACATGGTAGTTACTCATGCTCGTAAGGAAGTCATTTGGTTTAAGTGATTGTATTCAAATGTAGGGTTAAGTTTAGGAGCTATTACAATTTTATGCGATAGTTATAGTGGCATATGTTTGGAAAATAACCCACCCTTTCACATGAGGACAAAACATATTGATGTCTTATACCATTTCATTTGTAACATGGTAGAGGATGGACAAGTGATTCTAGAAAAATTTAACACTTTGCAAAATGTTGGAAATGCATTGATGAAGCTAGTGAGCACCTAAGAGTTTAGGTGGTGCTTTGAGTCTATGGGCCTCTTGGCCCTTAGAAATTAACTCACAAGTGTTTGTATTTTCTTTGTTAGAAAAAGGTCTGTTGTCCACCTTACATAATGATATAATATTTTTTTTCATGTTATATGTGGTACACCTAGGGGATCTAGGGATGTGTGCATCACATGGGCTAGCATTATTGGGGCCACTTTATGTGTTGTATATAATGCAAGTACTATTGTTGGCTACCGATTGGCAATGCTTTAAGCCCCCTGGATCCAGTTGTTGATTTGGTGGGGTTGGCCTTCAAATCCCTACGGGGCATTAAAACAAAATATTAAAAATTTGCCAATTTTTATTAAATTCCATTGATTTATTTTTAATAAATTAAACTAAAATTTATTTGATGGTTGGGTCTGGCCCTATAGGTGGTGCTCCCACCACTGGTGGGTTGTCCAAAGGGGCCACTAGCTTTGCTCTTATAGCCAAATTGGGAAACTTTTTTCTAGGGGGCATATCTTTCGCCCAAAGTGTCAATTTTTTTACTTCTTATACTCGTTGGAAAGGTGGTTTCGAGCACTACGTTGTGGTATTAGTGTTTTTTTCCATATTTTGGTATTTTGGTAGAGAAATTTTTGCTAGAATTTAGATGTTCTTTTCAGGCTTGGAAAGCTCATATCTTGTGCATATAGAGTCGGATTTTGGACTTCTTATAATCGAAGGAAAGCTTGTTCAAAGCACTACATAGTGGATCGAGTTTGGGTATATTTTGGCATGATTTATTTTCTATTATTTCTATCTGATCTATTTATGATTTCTTGTTGACTATGGTGATTTTGTGAGCTTATGGCTATTCATATCTCAGTGATTTGGTGTTTGAGTCATTGTATAGTCAAATGTACATATCTGATTACTCTCATTTGACATGGTTATCAACATATATTTGGATTTGTATGTTACATTGTTGGATCTACGATTTGTGTAATGGTGTAGGTTGTCTATTCTTATAGGTTGCATTTATGACTTGGATGTGGGTTTTCTATGTCCATATATGCTTCAATGTTGTTTCAGATTTAGATTTGTGGCTTGGTTTAGTCACTTGTTTTGCTAGTTTGGTTGTCACTTTGAGATGGAGAGATGATATTACTAGGTACAGTCATGATGTGGGACCTATCCTTTTGACTTTGTGATGCAAATGTGTAACACGGTTGAAGTTTGTTGTTGGTATATTTGGTGGTGATCATGGTGTCATGGATGTTCCTTATGCTTTAAAGACTTTGGCATGACATGATTGTTTATCCAGGTGCTTTTTGGGTGGTGTTGGATTGTTTCATGTTTGGTTTGTGGTGGTGAATTTTCTTAGTTTGGGGATCATGGTTTTATTTTGCCTTTTGGGGGCTATTGAATTGATTTATTTGATTGTGTGAGGTCCTTTGGTTGATCTTCATCGAGGACATTATCATCACGATGTCATGGATATCTTGAATACATGTTTCAATGAAGCTAGTGACAGTGATGGTTTGGTGGTGTTATATCTTCTTGGTTTGGAGATTGTGGTTTGTACTCTTCCCTTTGGGAGCTCGGTGTTGAGTTCTTTGATCGTGTTGGGGTCATAGATGATCTTCATTTAGAGGATGGTTGTCATGATGCCATGGAGAGCTCAATATCATAATTTATTGGGATCTTGTGGCATTGATGTGGATTCACCATTTGATGATGGATGATCTTCTTAATAGGAGATGGTTATCTTCACGTGGTTGGAGATGTTGACATCTTGGTTAGCCATGGAGGTTAGTCTTTGGTTGAGGTGTCATGATTTTTCTTTTAACATGTGATCCTTGTTTGAGATGCATACATCTTGATTATGGATTAGATGTGGATAGTGTTATTCTCTTTGGGGTTTTATGGAGGAGATCATACTTATCAAAACTTATCATTTAGAGGTGTGTTTATAAGGATATGCTACATGTTTTGATTTATGGGTTCTCTATTTGGTCTTGTTCTACTTCCTAGATGTTTGTATTCACATGACATTAGTTTTGAGATCATGTGTGGAGCTATGGTGATTACTATGTTTGTGGTCAATTATTGTTCATTTTTCTTTGGTAACGAAATGGATGTTAATTTATCTCTTCCTTTATTGAGTGTAAAAAACTTATGAGAGCTATGGAGACTTGTGAGAGTTGTATTGCAACATATTGGTTTGTAGGATTTGGATATCTTTGTGGATGTTCCTTGGTATTGCATGATATTGGTTACACCTTATATGTGTTGCTACTGGTGGATCTTAGATGCCTTGATCATTTTCAGATTTGACATTACCTGTGCAATGGGAGTTCCTAGATTTGTATATTCATTATATGATAGGTTTGGCACTTGGAGCTTGTGATTGCATGTTATGGGTTGTATATGTTGATGGCATATGGTTCACTTGTTATTATTTGTATACCTTTGAGGTATGGATAGTTGGATGTGTTAGAATCTGTTGTGAGTGATATTTTCATCTATGGTGATTATATCTTGACAATTAGTGATGCATACTTGTTACTTTTGGATTGAGTTTTTATGTTTTGGGATATCAGTTGGAGATAGGAAGTATGCTTCTTTATGATAGATAGTGTGGAATTTCTTTGGATGGCTTCTTATCTTTGTGCATTGGCATGATGGAGGATGTGAGAATTCATGCTTGAGTTGGTGGTCATCTTGATTCTTGTTGCAGGTATCTTGATGGAGCACATGGAGCACTTTGATTCCTTGATGGTATATGTGGCTATGGGGCTTGTTCCCTTGTTCATGTTTGAGTTTACTTGTTTACCCCTTATGAAATGTATACAACAAGTGAGAGAATATTAGGAAAAGGTGTGTTGTCCACCTTGCATAATGTTATAATGTAATATTTTATTATTATGTGGTGCACCTAGGTGATCTAGGGATGCATGCATCACATAGGTTAGCATTCTTAAGGCCACTTTATGTGTTGTATGTAACATTGGATTAAATATTTAATGTGGGGTTACACATGGGAAAATATTTAATGTTGGAAAAGCTTAGTACCAATAATTAAATGTGGGGGCTAATAGTTTTGTAAGCTCATAGTATTAGTTACATGGTTTTATTCAATACCACTTGGTGGTTTTGTGTGATCTTGTTTCTATAAAAGGAAACACATGGGTAGTTGTCTATAGTTGACCGATTGGCTAGTTGGTTATTTTGGCTAAGGGGTTGAGAGCATCTCTTGTTGGAATTTGTGAGGGTTGAAGCATGGCCTGGGATGTGTGTTTACATGCTTGTTTAGATGGAGAACTTGTAGATGACTTGATGTTTCAAAGGTGTTCATGGAGAAATTTGAAGATGTATTGTAATGTTTATTGCTGAAAAATACATGAGTGATGGATGATTTTGGAGGTTGGATTTTTCCCTCTTGAGTGTTTTCCCTAGGTAGAACTTGTGTCATCTTTGATGGCATATTTTCTATTCTTTTGCATATGGATTTTGATTAATTGTTTGCATAGATTTCTCTATTTGGGTTATGTGGAAATTATCTTGGGTGGATGCATATTTCCTTTCACCCTTTTCTCTTGCAAGGTGTTCAAAAAGTAGGAGAATGTTAGGAAAAGTGTCTCAACCTTGCTCCTAATGTTAACTATATGAAGAATTCACTTTTCAAATTATGAAACAAAAAAATATATTGGTTATTAGCTTTATTTTTTTGGATTTTTTGGAGTTGTTTGACATTAATTTTAATGATGTATATTGGGTATATCTTTTTGAGCTACATAATTTAAAAATGGCCCCCAAAAACCTCATAGATCAAAAGTGATGGCCTTCAAAATTTGGACCTCTTGTAATGGAAATGTAAAAGCATACAAGACATAAAAAATTCTTATAAAAGGGTTACATTTATTGATCAAATTATGATGTGCATTATGATGTGTCATAAGGTATCTTTGAATAGAGATGTAGAGGATGGGGACCGAGTGCTCAAAACCCTAGGTCACAGGAGGGTCTAGAACAATCAGTTGCTTTGATCTACCTCACGCTAAAGGATTGTTTACGATAGGTTTGATGTTTGAGGGGGTGAAACGAAGGACAACTGATCTATCACTTTCCTTTTGTCAACCTAAGAGTTTAGGAAGTCACGTGAGCGGGTTTTTGGAGTCCGGACTGTAACTTAGGCAACTCTCTACCAAATGACTTCAACGTAGAAGACGTACGATAGCGTGGCGTGCTAGCGCCCTAGTCAAGTGTTGGTGTCCGTACAGACAAAGAACGTAAAGTATAGTCTAAGAACTTAGTAAAACCTACTATCAACCCGACAAATGTAGTTTGAGATAGTGATAGAGAACAAAAACAACTAAACTATCGAAATAAAAAGAAGAATACTTTAACTTGAAAGATAGATTGATTAAGAATGAAATAACGAGCAAGGGTGGTAGAAATGCAACTTATGCTTGGTCCAACCTCTCACAAGCTCCACACAAACAAAATACCTACACACAACAGAATGAGGAAAAATGTTGGAGTTGTTTTGAGGCTTGCCGCAATCAAATCCTTGTTTTGGTGTTCCCACCTCCACGAACAACCAGAATAGCAACGATAGAGAAAGTATGATAAAGAAAGATATTGAAGTAGAAGTACTATGTGCTATGCTAACATTAATATGCTACGAAATCAATACAACGATGATAAATGAATGGATCACCTTCCCAACAAGATTCTCTCAAGGCACATGAAGGAAGATGTGAGCTCGCAAGCTTGTGAATTCTTACGTTGTCGCAACAACGAGAGGAGTAAAACCAACAGAGTGCCAACTTGGAGCTTCAATGATGGTGAAAATGTTGTGGATGAAGTGTGTAGAACTGTGAAGTGAGATTGAAGAAGATGAACTGAATGAATGAGATAGTGTTTTGAAGATGAAAGGGAGCCAAAAGAGCCATTCAAGGTCGGTTGAAGGGGCAGAGGCATTATGATTCATCGCTAATAGAGAAGTGTAATGCCTCTCAGATTCCAAAGGTGAGAATCTTGTCAGGATGGTAGCACACCGCACAGACGTCCACGCGTTGTGCTAGCATCCCTGACGAAAATTCCCCCATTGACAATATATATATAACCGCCAAATGGATGGAGAGTGGATGAAGGCCATGTAATAACATCATCGGGTTTGATTTTTCTAAGGTAAGGGGTGTAAATGGGGAATTTGCAAGGGGTGCAAATTCATGCCATTACAAGAGATAATGAAGCCAAAATGAAATTCCCAAGTTGATGAGTGGATTATGACACACTTATGATAGGTGGAAGGAATATGCTATTTCTAACTTGTAAAATCATCTTGGGATTTGGATGTTGGTTTCCTAGCTAGGTATTTGGGTGCCATATTTTTTGGTGGTTTTAGTCCATGGTTTTATAACTTTCATTTGATTGTTTCATGTATTAAACTTCTCCTATTTATAAGGTTCTTGAGATGAAGGTATTAAGTAGTGAGTTTGTAGGTATTGTTATGATGTTGAAGTTACTCTAAATCTCTAGTTGGTGATACTTCTAAGAGGCTTGCTCTACAAGTGTATTGTAACCGTGTTTAGCTTATTGAATAATACATTGGGTTGCTTTCAGTGGGGTTTTTCTCTTGAAAGTGTTTTCCCCATGTGCACTTGTGTCGTGGCATGATTTTGTTTATATTTTATATGCGTTTCTCTTTTATGTAATTGTAAAGATCGAAAGTTTGCACAATACTCTTCTCTAATATTAGTTTAGGAAGCATCTCCACTTACTTTGTATCAAGTTATATACATGTCAAGTTGCAAACTATATAGGTCTAGCTATCAAGATACAACATCTTCACAACAATCAAAATTATCATTATATCCACTCTTTCACCATGATGGGTACAACTTATAGCAAGTTAGGTTGTAGACTCACCTCAAATGTCAATCTTAAACTAAATTGCTAGATCAATATAACTGTACAATAACTCTTATACCCCAATTCAACCAACTTATATAACTAGAATTGTACTCAATAGCTGGGTCTTGCATGCCAATTCTCATCCTAAAGACAAACTATCATCACACCTACAATAGATCACTTACATTAAGTTGAGTCATAACTTTCATTGTTGGAGGCTTGACCCCACAACTCTAAAATGTACCCTCCCACCATAAAATAATTGAATTAAAGTATAATTAATTGAGTCACAACTTAACATTTAGTTAAGCCATATAATCCATCATCATGAACTTGAACAAACAACTCTTAAACATACTCTTCAACTATTAAATGCATAAATATAACTCTATCTTAAAAAAAAAAGAGAAAACACTTTAGAACTCACAACTCTAAAACAAAGATAAGTGAAAGCATCCGAGTGCCCCACATAAGTTTGGAACCTAGGTGGAAGGTAGAACCACTCTTAAAGAGACTTCCCACCATACCCCACTTTCGATACCTTTAAAGCTTTCACCTCTCAACGAAAGCTCTTACAATGAGGAAAAATACCCAAAGCAATTTCTTTAATTCATTTACACAATAGACATATATACATAATAGCAAAAACATATACCAACGATGCTGTTTATTTACCACTCCTTTTTTTATTCTTCGAATATAATACACGATATACATATACACACAAAAATATCGTCGAAGACTAAGTCCAGGCCAGCCATACCGTTTCCTTTCCGCAAGAGGGCTAAGATATTACAAAATATACGTCCACAGCAATCATATTTTAAACCCTCTGCATAAAATTTTCACAAATCAGTTGTGTTAATAGGGCAATTCAACAGGCGAAAAAATGTCGAAAATGTATGGATTTAGCAAATTGGGTGACCGAGATCTGGAGAGTGGAGGAACTCTTTATCCGGGCCTCTCTCTCGAAGACAATGAATTGCGGTGGAGTTTCATAAGAAAAGTTTATTCCATCCTGAGCATGCAATTAATGCTCACCGTGGCAGTCGCTGCAACTGTGGTTCTCTATTCGCCGCTTACTCTTTACATTACTGCAACTCCGGGACTTTTAATTGGCGTTTCTATATTGCCCTTAATTTGTAAGTTTCAATTTGGCCTCGGTGTTTTTCGTAGGTTTGAATGGTTCGATCTGTTAGAGATTCTTCTTTTCATGATGTTTTCTATGTACATAATTTTAATTATTTAAGAATCTTGTGAGTGGATGATTTTTCGCAGTATAGGTTTTCTCATCTGCATAATTTCCGGGTTTTGTGTAAGAATTATATTTGACCGATGTTTTGAAAAGGAATTCAGTTTAACTGTAAGTTGTATCTGTCCTGTACTTTCTTGAGGATTTAATCGGATATTTGTTCGATTTCAAGCTTTCACTGTCTTTTATAATTTACCACTTGAAGCTTCTGGATGAAAAGTGGGCAATTTTTGTCATCGATGTTTCAGATCTCACTTTTTGATCCATCATAACTTTTGCGATAGAAGGAAATTTTGTAGTGGGTTTCCTAAGGGGGTCTCAGATGCCAAATTTGCTAAAAGGACACGCACCTTCCATTTACCCATTGAATTGGACCCAACATTGGTGTAAATTGTGTTTGCTCCATGGTTTTAAATAACTTAGTTGGGAATTTGTTTGATTTGATAGAAATTGGAGATTTCAAGCTTCTTCAGTCCTATATAAGTAAATAAGTAAGGGCTCTGGACGAAAACTTTTTATCAGTTTTTCTCATTCCAGGGCACATTTGCAACCCATCAGAATTCTATTGATGAAGGGTACCTGAAATATAGATGACAAAAAATTTAAGGAGTCTTCATTCAGAAACCTCATTTGTCTGGTAAAAGACTAAGTTGCCGGTGCTGGTACAGGGATGGGTTCAGGTTCAGGGTTTGGGTATGCCAGTATGGCATTTTTTTCTCCATAGGTACGGGTACGGGTTTGTATATATATATATACTCAGTATGACAATAGTTTACAATATTATATATATTAAAAATTATAAAAACTGTAATACTCATAATTTCCAATAAACAAAATATTTAAATACCTCATAATTTTCAAAGAAGTATGCAACATGTGCCGTTGCACCCAAATGATGTGGGGACCAAAACCAGTCTGAATACCATATGCAATGGCCGTTTGAATCACCCATGGGTTTCAGGCCATTCTAATGTGAAATGGCTATGACCCGTTACAATTATGCCCCACTGTATATTTGTGCTTTCTGGAATTGAATATTTCATATGCTGATGCAATAATTAGTTTGCTGTATATTTGTATTTTCACACTGAAGAAACTGAAAGTACTATTATTATCCAAATAACTGCATGCCAAACTATAGATGTTCAAAATTTGTGTTGAAGAATATAACAAAGGTTAGAGTAAGTCTAATGCATGCTGGGATAAATATAACAGAAAAATATGTAAAGAAATCGACAGATTTTGCATTGTTTTTCACATGATAAAGGTATCATATGCTTTCTAAATTTAAATGTAGCTTAAACTTTCAGATCTGCAATCCATACATGATGCAGCCATAGAAGAAACCAAAGCCCATAATAACTTATTTTGAAATAAATGCCACTTACCAAAATTAGAAATCTATAAAATATCTGAAATGGTTTTAGTTAAAGAAATTCGTGAAACTCAGTTAAGCACTCTTCCATTCGCACATCCAAATTGTTGATTTCTGCAACATGCAAGAAAAAGGGTAAACTGCTAAACCATCAATGCTGCATCTTCAAATGTAGACTGCTAAACCATTGGCGCTGCATCTTCAATTGTACTCTTAAAGGTAGACTATTAAACCACCTATGTTGCATCTTCATATGTGTTCTTTTTCCATTTCTTTTGGGGTGGCCTGTGCGGCCACCAAGGTTTGCCCCAAGATGAGACACGAACCTGACCCATACAGGTACAGGAGAGTGTGGGTGGAGGGGGGGGAGCGGTGTTGTGAAGAACTATCAACATAGGTAAAAGAATTTGGATTTTATTTCCATTTTTACAGAATTAAATTGCATAGGAATGGTATTTTCCCCACACACAAATCTCAATTTCAGAGTAAGTTGTGTTCCCCCAATGTTTTTAATGTTCTGATTGGATATATTGTGTTACCTGGGGATGCATCTCCTGGGATTTTCCATCTGTAACCTCATTGGGATATTTTGGGGACATGGAAGCCAGCAGGAAATATCTGTGGGGCTGCCCCCTATGTTTTTTTCCAGTAGCATTTATGGTACAAGGGAACACCTAGACATCTCCTGAGTGCCCTAGGGACAACAAGCTGTCTCCTATGGCCCAGGCTACAAAAAATCATTGAAAAGCACACAAAAATGAAAAGGAAAAAGGGGGATGTGGGGCCCACAATGTTGATGTTATTTGCAGCTTCGGTCTGCACTTCCCAAGAAAGTCGAATTAAATATAAATTGCAAGAGCCGACTTCAAATATATTGAAAATGAATATCAACATGGGCCGACCTTATATTGATTTATATTATGTACTTATTGTTGGCCGACTTAAGTTGTAATTAATTATTATTTACTAAGTTACCGGGTTCTTCTATTTTACCCCGGGTTCTGGTCCTGGTTCGCTCCTGGTTCGGGTCCTGGTTCGGTTCGCCTGTGGGTTCGACCAGGGTCCTTCATTTTTGGGTCTGGTTCGCCCAGGCAGAACCCAAGAGAACCCGGGCAGAACCCAAACAGAACCCAGGCGAACCAATACAGAACCCACATGCCTAGGCATCCAAAAAGTGGTTTTTTGAGCATTTTTTTCCAGTTTGATAGATATTCTATTTAATCAAACTTAACACAAGACGGAGGTAGATTGATTGACACAGCTAAGAACATGCATATATATCATTGGCAAGCAAAACTAGATTATTTCTGGCCTCATATAAGACTGGTTTTTGCAATATACTATGCTCAGAAATTAATATCAGATTACAACCAACTCAGGAATTGTTTTAGAACTTAATGACAATATGTTTTCAATAGAATGGACTATAGCAACAGGGCCTATGCTTATACACTGGCTATTCAATCTGTTACAAAGTATTTCCTGATGCTCCTTTACAAGCTTACATTAAACTCAGACTCAGAAAATAGAAGCAACTCAGATTATTTCTCTAGCCATCAGAAATCAGACATCTGAGAGAATGACCAGACCTTGTATCATCATGCCATGCTGGAAAAGGTGAACAGCAGCAACATAATTCAAGTTTATATGAATGTCATTTAAGTTTATGGTGGTTTTGTTGTTTATATGATGTTATGTGATATTCTAATCCTAATTCATGCTTCTAGGCTGCATATATATATATATATATTTTTTTTTACATGTTTTTTGTACTAACGAACCCAAAACGAACCGAACCCACCCCCCAAAAATTTTAGCCGAACCGGCGAACCGAACCCCCGAACCCAACCCCGAACCAACCCACCGCTACTTAGATTATTTAACAAAGGCCGACCCAAATGAAGAGGCGCCTAGGAGATATATATACAAGGTCATGTTTGGTTATTCAAATAAGATTATTACAAGCAGTTCGCACCTATTATCAGCAGATCAAATTCGCAGTCTTAGAAGAAGTTCATACTTGAGCAGTAGATCATCATTACTGTAGCAGCAGACCAAGTTCAAGGAAGAGCAGATTTATTTGCATCTAAGTATTAAGGAAAAGTGCGAATTCATTAGCCATTGTTGGGCTGTGTTGTAAGCAGATTTCTGTCACTATATTATCATATATATAAGAGAATCATTTGCTGGGTTTTTCTCCCTCAAGAGGAGGGTTTTCCCAGGGTATCTTGTTGTGTTCATTGTCTTATGTGTTACATTTCTATTGAATGATTTGTTATCTAATCTGATCTAAGAAACACTAACACACAAGAACCCCCACACCCCTTTACAACAATTCCAAACCTGAAACAAAGAAGGGTTCATGAAAGCCCTTTGAAAGATGTATACCAATGATGAGACAACTTTACTTAAATGCAATGGCTAACCTTTTTCAATCTTCGTGGTCCAAAATTTGGCAAACTAGAGGCAAACACAAATAGGGCTTAATTAGCTCAAACGAACCCTTTTGGATGGTGGACGTGGCAAGGATGCAATAGAGTTGAGGATGCTTGCCATTTGCCCCCTTACACAGGTTGCCAGTTCCTTTGTTGTGGAGAGAAATGGGTTCGCATACAACTTCATTTAGTTAGTCAAGAGGAATATGCTTACCGCTCAATGAGTGGAGAAGGTGATGGTTGTGCGTAGTGCCTTGCAACTTTAGGATTGACAGATGCTAGCTGCATGGTGGGATGTTGATCCTAAAGATGCCATGCAGATTGATGAAGAGGAGACATGAGGGATTGGTTGGGGCTTAATTGGATGAGTCAGTCCCTTATATTGGGATTGACTCTGATTCAGACTGATTTCGATTTGGGTGACAATGAGGTAGAAACATAGCAGCAGCAGATCTAGCCTTTTGGCTTTTTCATTTTGTTGTAAACTTGTGCGTGCATATTGATAATGAAAATACAAATGACTAGATATTGAAATGTTGTTAATTTGGATATCAACTCGTGAGTTTTAATTTAGATGTATTGCTTCATAATATGGTAATATAATGAATATGGTAAATGCCTCATATGAATATTTAGAATTTGTTATATTTTTAAAATTCCCCAACTTTTTTAATTGCTGACCCCAGCCATCCCGCCACCCCCCCAATTCCCTATTGTCCCTGTCCTGGAAATTTGGTGGAACATAGGATATATATACTTGTTTGTAATTCAACTGTGCTGCTTCGGACTGCCTTTAATCTTTTGTGTTATGCTTCAACAACATTCTTTAGATTTGTAATCTACCACATCACCCTTCGCAGCCTTGCTACAGTGGATCACATTCTTATTTATATTTTTCTCACATATCCTTACACCGTAACTTTGCTGTACGCAATATGGGATTTCCTTATTGCACTGGAGATATTTGAACCTTGGTCAATCTTTCACTAATGTCCCACATCACCATTAGGTTACAATCCTTTGGTGTTGTATACACATTTATGATGGTATTAGTTAAAACTGTGTTGGCAGAAAAGTTTATGAGAATGTCTTTTAAACCTTTCTGGTTTGTGTTGTTCAAATATGCCCCTCTGCATGTTGGTCAGTTCAAAAAAACACCGTGTAATTGAAACAATGTAAATTGACTTTGAGTAATTGAATGAAGGGGAAAACAGGAGAACTACTATTTTGCCTAATTTTTAATATTACCTGTTTTTAAAGTGTCATTTTTCTCTGTTTTAATCCTGGGCAATTTTAAAATGCTTACACTTTAACAAGATCAGGTTATTACTGTATAAGTGTTGGGCTACCATGGTTAAAACATATTTATAATGTATATTAGTTAAAATTTGTGGTTACATTCATGTATACAGCAGAGAATTGTATCATTATTTACACATGCACAACAATATACTGATGATCAACCAGTCTGATGGGCTATGGTCTGGGGAGAGGTGGATCAGTCTCTCTGATTTTGACTTTTATTGTTTTCCCTATGGTAAAGCAGGGCACAAGGCTAGGGGAGTCCAATAATCGATGTTGTGCATATCCCTCAAATATAAGAAAAATCTATGTTCCACGGCATTTCGGGGATGGGGACGGGGGGACGGTAGGGGATGCGTTTCCGGGATGTTTCCTAGGGGGCCATTTTTAGGGGACGGTAGGGGACGGCAACATACAAAATACATATATATATGATTTTTTCAAAATTTATTCATATATTATAGAGAGAGAGAGAGGGAGAGAGAGAGAGATATGTCAATAAATTAATAATTGATAACAACAATATCAATATGTAAATAAATCACGAGAGCAGTAGTATAACAGCATAATAAATGTCTTTAAACTTATTATTGTAGCCAATGATCTGAGTATGTTTGTATTTCATTGGGAATCAATATAAATTAGATTTTGAAGGAAATGTCTGCTGCTGTAATCAAATCAGACTTATATCAGACCTGTAATGCAATGTATTCAGACTTGATATAGTGCAAATAAAATCAGATTTGAGGTTGAATGTTTCATATTTGTTGATGTTATGATAGTAGTTATCATTTCTATGTTTTATGCAAATGATTTGGCATTAAAATTCAATCAAACACAAGCATAAACATTCAGAAATCAGAACTCAGTCACTTTGCATGCCAAGTGTTTGACAAAATCTCAAACAGCCCAAACTCAAAAATCACCTTAGAAAGGAGGACAAAATATTTAAAAATCAATTTTTTAAATGTTTTTTTAACCCAGGAAGCTCCCTGTCGACAGGGGACAGCTAGCCGTCCCTGGTACGACGAGGGACGCTTCCAACATCCCCCACGTCCCCCATCCGTAGGGCAGGTGACGTTTCCTCCCGTTTCCTGCTAGTTGGGCTGATTTGGGGACGGCTGGGGGACGTCCCCTTTGTGTCCCCTCATCCCAGGGATGGCAGGGGACGGGGACAGTGGGTTTTGGGGCAGGGGACGCGTCCCCATGTAACATAGAGAAAAATAGTATTCAAAGCTTGATAGCATTTTTCCCATGCTCTAAGAGATTGTGGGCATCTGTTGGCTGAGGAAAAAATGATAATAATGATAATGAGTGAGAACCCATAGTTTGATTGCCGAGGGACAATAAAAGACAAAAATGGATTTTCTGTCCATCTGTAGAGACCTACACCTGGTGACAGCAACCATATAGCTGTTGAATTTTAATAACAATAATCATGTTAAAACAAGATCAATTTGCTACACTGGCTACTGAGCAACCACATCCTATCAAAGTTCCTTGATCACCAACTTCCTGGAACACATGCAAACTTTGGCCTTTGCATTGTCATCCACTTGATTAATCTTGCACCTTGCACCTGAAGGTCTCCATGTGACAAAACTGAATTGCTTCAAAAGTGCTCAATCAGAAATAAGTCTTTGTAGGCAAGGAGTTTTACACCTACAAGCAGGCTGACAATGTACTCTGTAGGGTTTTGATTATAGCAATTTATAATATTTATAGGCAAACAATCTTTCAATCAACTTCTCCTTGGCAATTTTTGGGGCAATATTCAGAACCTGTCATTGTTGTAATCATAGCTCTAAAACTTGCTGGGAACTAGCAGGACTGGTGAGAACACACGAGCTAGAAGTAATCAACAAGTAACTCTCCAGAAACTTGGCAGGTGAGGGTTTTGACAATTACTTGTGAATTTTTGTTTTTTGAATTTTCTCAAATATTTGGTGAGTAGTCACGAATCTATCAGAAAACTAGCCAGCCAGCAGAATTTGTTTTTTCTTTGCTATGGATTTGAAGGAATTATCAACAATTTCACTAGCGATTTGTTCCCTTATGTCATTTCACATGCTTTTAAACTATGCTACCAGATCCATTGGCTAAGCTGCCAGATCTAGGTTCTGGTTCGTACCAGATGCGGCATCCAGTTTGGGTTCGGCACCAATTCAATCGTTATATTTCTATTATAATATTTATATATTATATATTTATATATCTAGTTTTAGTTTTGCGTTTTGTTAAATTTTATTTTATGAATATTTATTTACTCTTAATTTGCTGAGTTTTGCTGAGTCCCGAGTCTCAGTCAAAACATTGGGCCACTGAGTTCTTGCCGTGTCTGAGTTTTAGAACTATGGATTTATGGTACAGGAAAAACAAGTAGAGTTAACTCTTTGTTCAGCTTTTTTTGTACACTGTGTCAAGTCTACTGTTATTCTACATCATATTGAATTCTTGAGTTTTAGTTGCATAGCTATGCTTTTAAAATAGTAGGATTGCCAATCAATCTCATCAAGAAATTATGATGTGCAAGTCACTTTAGAGCGTATAATTCTACTATGTTGATCACCTAGTCCAGGAATCCAGATATTAAATGGAAAACAAAAAAAAGTTGCTTTGTCACACTATGACTGCTGCTTCCTATACCAAGATTTGTGCTCAAATCCTTGTTGAACCTTTTCTTATGTTAGACGAACTGATAGAAGCCATGTCTAAGTAGAGATGTCTGTATTCTGTCAAACTTCATGCGGGACTTGCATGGCCATTTTAACATGAGAAGCATGCATTGTGAGGCTTGAACTTGGGTCATTCTAATGGAAGTTACTCTGCCTTACCACTAGACTGTGGACCACTGGATGAGCTCTATTCAATTTTGATCCTTTTTTACCAGCGTGGATAATATTCCCTTCTAGTTCGGAGCTTGGGTCAGAGGAGGATTTGCTTGAAGTGAAGGCTGGAGCTTAAGAAGTAAAACCATTTGAGTTGCATGGGACTCCGATATTCTTTCTAAATCTTTTTGGCTCTCATATCATTGTGTAGAGCAATTTATGCAACCAACTTTTAGGCTAGGTTATCTCACCTCAACTTGAACTGATAAGTTCAGTACAATGGCTCTTCCTTTCTCTGAGTAGCCATCAGTAGGTCCAAGGCTATAAGTAGACAGTATATTCTCTCCTTTGAGTATTTCCCTCCTCACCAATATATTAGTAGGCTAGAGTTAGGAATTTTGGACTCTGGAGTATAGTAGAATAGGCATCATCTCTAATGCACTCATCTCCATTGGAGACGTTAATATCTTTTCTTTTCATTTTGTAAAGTTTTTCTCGTTTTCTCTCATGAAGTTCAGTAGTAGGTTAAACGTTCCACTCTTGTATTTTTTATTTAGATTTCTGCCTTTTCCCTCTCTTTTTAGATTTTCTTCCATTGGTTCATTGAAAATTGACCTTGTCAACTAGGCAAATCCAAAGAGCTCTTTCTAGATTTTTGACAGATAGTTTGACTTTGTTGGACCATTGATTTCCAAATTTCGACCTAATGTTTCCTTAGGGTGAGAAATAAAGCAAACTCATTAGACAGGAAGAACTATAGATCACAGAAAAAACAAAAAAGTAATTCTTGTATGAAAGATCACGTTTTAATTAGATAATTGACCAAGAGTGTACCATTATTTTTTACATATGCCTTGCAGTGGGCCAGTGGCCCATGTTTTTAAAGTTATCAGTATAAATTTAGGGCAAAGACATAAATTTTGCAAGTGATACCTGGGAAATTTTTATGCAACCATACATGATTTTGTCAATACTGATTTCTGTATAATTTTGTTCTCATTATTTGAATTGGTAATTGTGCATGTACAGTGATGTGCCCTTTGTACTGCTATCATCAGAAGCACCCAGTTAATCTTGTGCTGCTGGGATTTTTTACTGTCTTTCTAAGCCTCACAGTTGGCATATCATGTGCATACACAAAAGGTTGGTTAATCCATTCATATGTCTAATCATAGCCTATTTGCTTGTTGTCAGTGATACAACATGAAATAAATGCATCTCTTCTTTTTGTGTTTGCTTTGCTATTTTAGAAAGTGGTTTATATCTGATATTTTGACATGAATATTCAGGAAGGATCGTTCTTGAAGCTTTGATACTAACAGCAGGCGTGGTGTTCTCACTTACTGGCTACACATTCTGGGCTTCCAAAAAGGGCAAAGATTTCAGTTGCTTAGGCCCAGTTCTCTTTTCCAGCCTTCTTGTCCTCTTTCTGTTTGGTTTTATTCAGGTTATGGACTCTTTCCTTTTGGTTTCCTGACTTTCTGGTTTCCTTATTTTCTAGGCATATAAAACCTGGTTGATTTGCTTTCATCTTTATTTTGTATGGACAATGAAATTTAGGTTCTTAATCCTTGAAACTTGATTTACTTTGAACAGTGCTGTTCTTTGTATCTGACAATTTACCACAAATTACCTACAAACTTGTATTATCCACATCTGAGAGATTTGTGTTACACTTTAGGCCTGTGTCTATTCTGTCAGGAGGCGAAGGAAAGATGAAACACATGCAATAAGTGTGGTGCAGATTAATTGGGATGCAACTTAGTTTGCTTAGTGTATGGGGAAATAAATAATTCTGCAACAACCTCATTGGAGGATCTGTGTCTTGATTTTCTCTCTACAAGAGCTACCACAGATTCCAGTAAGCATAAAATTAAAGTAACATGGACTGAATCCATTTAAACCAGGGGACGTATCTCATATATTTGAAGCAGTCATCTTTTAAATTTGAAGTTTGTCAGCTATCATTTTCTGTTTAGCTTGAATTTGACTTTTATGTGTGCTTAATTTAAAATTCCATGAGCTTTTAGTCTTCCATACTTGTTGGCTACATAATTATGACTAATAGTTTCAGTTGAGATCTGTTTTCCTATCTTTGTTGTAAGGCTATATAATAAATAGTTGAAATTGTCTTATGGCAAGTTGGTGACAACTGGAATATATAGCATTTAGTATGTACCAATAGCAACAATTATGGCTCCCCCGGTTATAATTATATCTTGTTGACAAGTCCTTCTTGATTTCAAGGTGGAGGCCTCTTTATTCATGATGCTTTTTTCCTTGCATCTACCTAATAGATGCTTGTTTGCAGTATTTGAAAAGGCTAGATATTTATGTACCCCTTTACAGCATTCTGCAATACAATACATTCTTCAAAGCTCATACAGACTATTGATAGGTACAGGAAATATGCATGTTAATAAATAAGATAGTAGTACCTTACTAACCTATATTAGGTTTGATTTTAATTGCTAAGGCAAGATCTGGAAAGAAAATGTGAGCAATATATGAACTCACAATGCTAGCTATAAAATAGGCTCAGAGATTCTTTCAGCACCAAGCTAAAAAAACTTGTTGAGGCACTTGGTTAAGATCACTACTTCTGCAATGTGATGTCAAGTGGTGTTAATTTACTTGTAATCTGGTTGGTGAAGTTAATAGTTGTGGGGCAGGCCACTTTCTCATCTTTTGCTCGTCTGCTAGGGATGGGCCCTTGCATTATGACAGCCATGGTACAATAAATTTTGTTAATGGATGCTGTTCCCATGTTGAGAAAAGTTTGCAAATGTCAGCTTTAGAGACAATATTGAGAGAGCAATTTAATTTGGTTAAATGCCAGCATTTCCCAGCTTTTCCTTGGTATCCTATGCTCCTGAATCCTGTCTCATTTATGTCCATCTTTCTGAGATTGGACCTTTCTTGTGAACTCTTGATGACTGAGATGAAGATTGTTGCGTTGTGTATGGTTGTCTAGGTCTGCACAAAAATGAAGAAAATATCTAGAAAACATTTGCACTTTTTAGTTTTCTATCTCATTTATTGCCCGCTTCTTTCTATAGATACATTGAAATGAAATATCTTGTACTCAGGATCCCCCACTTGGTAAAGATTGCTTTATTTTGATTGATTTTCCCTTTACGCATGGCTCCATGCATAACTCTTATGCAGCAAACAATGTGTGCTCAGATGCGATGTAATTGTAAACTGATATTGCATCTGTGGTAGATTTGAAGGTTCCATCTTTTTCATGGATGGCCAACTGGGCCACATCTTATATGTTAACTATTTGCTTCTGGTGTGTTAAGATTTCTGGATTGGAACTGCGTGAGATTTTTTACATTAACGTCTTGGATCATACTCCATGATCCATCATCAGGATGCAATGCAGATAGAGAAAAATGTGAAAAATATGTATTAACTGACAATAGTTTTCTAAGTTTCTTGCATATTGGGTTGATTGTCCTAAAATATATATTAACTGACAATAGTTACTTTTACTTACTCTGTAAGCAGGTTTTCTTTCCCCTTGGTTCTCTCTCAACAACCATTTATGGTGGAGCAGCAGCTCTCATATTTTCAGGATACATTGTATATGATACCGACAACCTAATAAAGAGGTTTACCTATGATCAGTATGTCTGGGCTTCAGTCGTTCTCTACTTGGACATTTTGAATCTATTCCTGTCTTTACTGCAATTATTGAGGGGAAGCGATTGAGGATCTTGGCATAATCAACATCTTGCAGAGCCCAGAAGATTATTGTGAGAATTTTATAATAGTGGAAGATTATTCTAAAATAAGCAACTGTATTAGGCATTTTACTTTCTCTAAAGTTTGTTCCTTGTGGTAACACAACTGGAACTTTACCAACTGGACAATGATTCAGAATTCTCGAGGGACAGCTTGAGAGGCACAGTTAAGTTATAATGTTCAATATTAAGTAGCAGGATGTTTGAGGCATGGTGCCAACAAATATGTAAATCTTTGTACCTGTCATTTATTTATCTGCATCTTCTTCCTTTAGATAATTTTCTTTCCATAACAGTTATGACTCAAAGCTGTAGTACATTTTTATGTATTGGTTATTTTATAATATTAGTGTTTTTGATAGCTCACATTGTTCTAAACATAAGATTATTATCTTCAGCCGAGTGTGAAAGAAATATATGGAATGTACTCTTACCATATTATTATGTTTGGTGACTGGATATCGGCACATTATATTTTGTTGTGATTTATTACAAAAGGAATCACTTTGTACAAAATGATCTACAGAATATTTAGAATGTAAAGTGATACTGGTATGTCTTCTCATTTCTTATTACTAGGAGCAGATGCTTTTTCATCATTTATTTTTTGAGAATCTACTGGGCCGCACTAGAAGAATTCTACATAAAGGCTGAGTATGTACTTTTATGTTTCCTCTTACATCATACTTAATATTTGGTACAACTCCTTGCATCCAAAGAGGGAAACAAAGTTAGTATGATTAGTCACTGTTTTGTAAACTTTATCATAAATTGCAGAAGTGGCTTAACTCTGACATGTTTTGATTATATGATGCATTTTTTCTGTAGTTACCTAGAGACGTGGGTTTATGGGTACCACTACAGGGATAGGGACACTGATAAAATTAGGATACAGAAGTAAATAATTAAGGGTACGACTATAGTATATATAAATGTAATTACTAAAAATTGTAGGTATAGGAATGGGGATGCAGATTTCATTCGTATGCCACTGTTTCCTGGTAACTATGATTTTCTCATTTGCATTGGTAGCAGTGCCTATGAACAGTTGTAATGGTGAAGCATTCATGAGGTTTGAGTTAATACTTCACAGAATTTCTATAATTTTTTAATTTTATATGTATAAGTGGCTGGTTAGCCTATCTGCGTAACCGTCAGAAGGATGGATGCACTTGTTATGAAATGCATGCTAGTCTCTAATTATGGTGTCTCAAAACTCTTTCATTGATGGTCTTCATTAAACAATCCTTGTGGCTTTTAGGTTTGGCCAATCACACAATCTTCTGTGGCTTATAAAACTGACCGCTTCTTACATCCAGGGAGGGAAAAAAGTTAGTATGGTTAGTCACTGTTTTGTAAGCTTTGACATAAATTGCAAGTGGCCAACTCTGACATGTTTTGAATCTTGATTTTATTATACATTTTTTCCGTAGTTACCTAGAGACGTGGGGGTATCGGTACCAGTACAAGGACGGTGATGCCTCTAAAATTAGGATACACAAGTAAATGAATAAGCGCACGATTCTGACTATTTATATATAAATGCAGTCACCAAAAATGCAGTTACATGGATGGGTGGTAACTATGATTTTTTCTCATTAACATCCATAGTAATGGCTTTGAATAATTGTAATGTATGAAACATACATGGGACCTGAGTAACACTCATCACAACAACCTCAATAATTTTTAATTTTATTATGTATGAGTGGCTGGTTGGCCTGTTCTACTCTCCTTTCATTCCAAGTGTCAAAACGATGATTGCCTTGATATGAGCATGCTAGTCTCTAAAATTGGTGTAACGAAACTCTTTATTTTCGTACTCGTCATTATACAATCTTCGTTGCTTATAGGTTTTGAACTTTTGCGTTAATCGCAGTCTTTTGGGGTTTTACAATTTTGCAATTTTGGTTTGTGGTTTATTTTGGGAGAGGGGTCAGTAGTTGAACAGGTTAACTTTGTGAGCATGTAGCTGTTGCATGGAATATTGTAAGATCTTCGTTTTTTTTACATGTGAATTGAGCGATTATCTATCTGCAATTAATGTTTGGAGGTGTGACTGATCATGCAACTTGCCACGTCAGAGAAGTGTCCAAAAAATGACTTTTAAAAGGATTGTTTGAAACTTAATCATGGTATCTCAAGTGGTTGAACAAAAAAATATCATTTGTTGTTAGTAGAATATCATATTTTTATTTAAAATATAACTTATATGCAACCTAAATGGACCAAATACCTATTGGTAATCATAAATCTTTGATATCTCTAATTTCTTAATTTTTTTATTTAACACAAATGGATCAATAGTTGGACACAAAAAACTATTTGTTTTAGAAACAACACATTATTATTTAAAATATAAATCATACTCAACAAAAATAGACCTATAGGTGAACACTATTTTTTTTGACAATCCTTTACATTTCATTGAAAAAGACAAGGTATTTATTGTGCTCACCTTTTGTATTTGTGATAGGACAAACTATTAATATGAAATACTCCAATGCATATACATTGCTACCCCAATAGTTGTATACACAAGAATCGTAATTTTTCACTATGATATTTTATTTGAAACAAAAAAGTATTTATTTCACTTGTTAATGAATGTAATTATGTTTTTTTTATATAACATTCGTAGGTGCCCATGTGTTCAATTATAGGTCCATCTTGATCAACGTTTGGTTATTTTTTTATTAACTTGTGGACTAATTATTGACAATATATAGTATAAATATGTTGCAAGACTAGATATTATAAGCATAAGTGCTATAATAACAATTGAACCCCATTCAACTACTAGCCCCTCTCCCCTATTATAGACTTTTATGTTTATAACGTTTATAGCTATGTTTAGGTTTTTGTCATAATTAAACATCCGGTAATATATTTTGATCCTAATTTGTACTATTTTATGTATTGTTCATGAGATTTTTTTTGTCTGGGTTGCATTTCAAGGATGGCAAGATGCATTTTGGGTTGGTAGTCCATGAGGCCTTTTGTTGGGATATATGTATAAAATAAAAATTGCATATAAGTTCATATCTTTACAGGCTCGACTATATATGACATGAAAATTAAGTTTGGATATTCACATGAAAATTTAAATTTAAATATTCACATTATTAGTGCCTAGATTTGTAGGCTCAAATTTGTATAGTCGCTAAGCCCTTCCCTCTCTGTTGTCCTTTTGGCCTTGTTATTCACATCATAGATAACTAATTTGAAATGTTCCTCAATGGGTCTCCCATGGTCAAAGTTTGTGTAGTTATCTTCATCTCACATGAGCTTATTAATGCAATTGCAAAAATTCAAGAAAATTCAAAGTGGGGTGTTTTGGGTCATATCACTTTGCTTGTTGGACCTTTGACTTTCAGAGTTTACCTTACATACCATTTCATTTGTTCCCACAAAACCTTGATCCTTTTTGTTAAGTCCTTTGTTGTGTCAGAGATTCAGGCCTTTGCTTTCTTAGGTACCATTTCCTTGGCACTCTCGATCCTCGAACTCCAATCTTTTGTGTTTTAAGTCCTTTGTGTTTTCGGGTTGTTAGAGATCACCTTCCTTGGGTACCATCTCTTTATGACCCTTAATCCCCAAACTCTGACTTACCCTCCTTGCCTTTAATTTTCTTTTGACACCAGAGTTTAGCCTTCCGTTTTTGGGAGTACCTAGTATGCCATCCTCTCAACCCTTTAAACCTTAACCATTTACCTTGTGTTCCTCATATCAGAGTTGGAGGTTCTCTTCATTGGGTACCTTATTCTTGTTCCCCCTGATATTTGAAATGTTGACTCTTGATTTCCCTTCAACATCAAACTTTGGGCTTACCCTTATCTAGGTACCTTGTAAGTGTTATTCCCAATCCCTAATCCCTCTAACACCTAATCCTTGATTTCTTCTCTTCCCCATCAAGCCTTAGGCTTGTGGGTGAACCACAAACTTTGACACTATTTCCCACGTTAGGTCCTCCTCACACCTCAATTCTTGTTTTCTCCTCCCCCCAAGCTCTCTTTGGACTACAAACATTTGTGTGAACTTAGCACCTCTATCTTGTTCCCCAATCCTTGGTCTATTATAACTCTTGACTTTACTCTATCTCTTGTTCCCCTTGGAGCTTAGAACCCAAAAGGAACCTCGAACTTTGGCCCCAATTCTTTGATGCCAAGTCTTCTTTGATCCCCACACTCTATGCTCATTGTTTTCAAATTCCAATTTTAATCTTTCCCTTGGAGCTTGATATCCATGTCCATTTAAACCTCAAACTCCCCAAGGGACTTTTCAACCTCATACTTCACCCCCATATCCAAAGTCCCTTGTTCCCCTCAAGACGTAATCCCTGCTTCATTCTAGTTCTTGCTCCCTCTTTCCTCTTTGGCTTCGATCATAACTCCCTCTTTAGGCCTGGTCCCCACAACCTCCTCTTTCCACCTTCCCTTAGTCCTAAATTTCTCTCGACCACCCAATCATCATGCCTACCTTGGTCCTTGTCCTGGTTCCCCTTCCTATGACTCAACCAATCCCCTCCTCTCCTCCCTAGTCTCAAGTTCTTCATGGTCCTTCCCTCTTCTTGACTCCCTGGTGTTGATTCTCTTCCTCCTCTTGATCCTTGAGCATTTCCTTCTCTTGGTCCTAACTTCCTCCCAATCCCCTATTAGCTTATTTAACTATCTTAATTTTCCTTCCCTTCCTTAAAACTAAGAGAACCTTGAACCTCTACATTTGGTCCTAATTCCTTGTTTCCTTCTGCTCCGAACACTTGATTGTATCATTCACTCATTTTCTTTTGTCGAATTTGTGAACTTCCCCTACACTTCAAACTTGGTTCCAAGGTCCCTCCCAAGTCTTAAAACTTGTCAATTTGCCAATTTTGACCCCAAAACCCTTAAGACATGTTTTCACCTACTTCCACAACTCACCCATCACTCTATTGATGTTAGATTTGACATTGCAACTACTTGTTCACCCTTTCTCACTTGAAATACATATATTCAACATGTTGGGTACGATTTCACACAAAATCCAATTGAAGATTGTAAGGGTGACCATGTTGTCATAAATGTGGTCGTTGGGGTTTCATTTGCACATACAAACCTACAATGGATCTTCATTGTTTGTTTTGAATGTTCCACAATCTTGGATGCTTCCCACATGCAACATCCACAGTTCTGGTGATTTCTACATGCTAGATCCATGGACTCCATGCCCTCTTGAAGTTCTCATGAGCAGTTATGCACTATAAACTAAAAACTATAAATGCCATCTCGTTTTACATCACAAGGGTTGGTCATTGAAACTAAAAACTATAGATACCATCTCGTTTTACATCAAAAATTGAATGTTTGAGTTGCAAATGAATGAATGCATTTGATAGAGAGTAAGAAGGGTCTTTAATGCACATCTCCATGTTTCAGTATGGCTCCATCGTAGTTTATAATAGTTTAGGAGAATTTGCAGTCATAGTTGTGCATTTTCTCTCACCATATTTGTTGGTACGATTGTAATAGAGATTAGATGAAGAGTGACAACTTCTAATGCATTGCAAATGCTTTGTAATGGTCTTATCTCTTTTTCATATGGGTTATTGTAGTTTTGAGATATATTATTGAATATGTTCATCACATGGAATACAATATTTTATTTACATGTAAATGAAATTTGGTTATGTTGATCTTAAAAAGAATCAAAAGAATTTTACACAAAATAATAAGCTTCTATTTTCTTCAATCAAATACATTACATATTCATAGGATTCCCATATCCTATTTTATAGGAAACTTCCTAAACGACTTCCCTAAATATATTTAGTTGTTTTAACAACTCAATACAAACAAACATTCATACTACCAATATATTATCCTATTTAACAAACTTTAAACCAAACTAACAAACGACTATTATACATATCCTAAAGACACACTAATAGACCAAAATATATAAGAATGATGTAATATTCCCAACACCCCCTTATTACATCATTTTCTAAATGGGGATAGGTGGACCATCAATACTTGATGAGCGCATTTAGTAGTCATCAAAAACACAAAATATGAGTAGGGACATACACATCTACTCATGACAAGCAATAGTAGATCTAGCCCCACCATGTTTACTGGACTATTATCCAAGGATAAGGACAAACACATATATTCAACATTGAAGTTATGAACATGGACACACACATCTGCTCACAACAATTATGACTAGGGACAAACACATCCATTCACAAGCAACCAACAATTGTGATTAGGGACAAACACATCCAATCACGAATACAAACTTTTGATTTGATCTAGAAAATGTATTCCTCGTTACTATTCTTGTGTGGAGGGTCTTTAATAGATACTTTGAAATGACATTCTTCATTATTGTCTATTGTTAATGCCTTATATTTATTTAGCTTGCCATCAAGGAGATCCATGGCAGGTTGAATGTAGTTCATAATGATGTGCCCTTTTTTCTTGCAATAGTAACACAAAATTCTATCTTTAGAGAACTGATTTCCTTTTGAAGTAGAAGAATTGGATTTAGCTGAATGGTTTACCTTGTTTTTTACAAGCATTGCGATTTCTTCTACAATTGACTCATTTTTCTTGGTTCCTTCATCAATCAAAGTAAAGATTATATCTTCCAAAGTAACATCTACTTTTTTTCAATGTGAACACAATATTACCATAGCTAAGAGGCATGCTATTCAACAAAATGGCCTTTGCATCATCATCTTCTACTTTGGCTTTTGTACCAAATAGTTGGTTTGTGAGGGAACAAAACTTATTTATGTGTTGAAAAATATTGTTGCGTTCCATCATTTTTAGCTTGAATAATTTTTTCTTTAGGCTCATCTTTGCACTTGATGCTTGTGATTCTAACAAAGTGTTGAGACCATCCCATACTTGCTTTAAGGTCTTTGATAAGTCAATGTGGTGGAGGTATGCATCTGAAATGTAACGTCCCCTTCTCAATCCTAGTCCTTTCTGAGACTGTTAGCCTATTTTGGAGGCTTGTGGGCTATTCAAAGGCAGTTTTTAGGGTTTCCTATTTTCTTGGAGGTATCATGGTAGTTTTTAGGAGTTCTTTGTAGGAGTTTGCCAGCATTTTTTTTGGGCCTTTCTGGGTATTTTGAGAGATTTGGTGGGTTGTCACTGCTATTTTTAGTAAGTTATGACAACTATTTGGAATGTGTTCATATGGTGTTTGGAGTCACTATTTTTAGTAGCATGCTATTTTTAGTAACTGTTATTTCTAGCAGTGGGCTATGACAGTAGTTCAACACTTGGTTTCTATTTCTAGTAGTGTGGTAGTACAATTTTGGCAATAGCTCTTCCAACGTCCTTTGAGTCTTAAAATGATAGGTCTGTAAGTTAAGTTTATGCTTTAATTATTGAGTTGCTTTTTGATCCACACACCTAGGTTGAGCAACTCAAGTTGTTTCTAAAAGGTGGACTTATGTGTTGGATTCCCAAGTTGGAAATATTTGCATTTTTCAAAGGTTAATTGATGCCAAGTAAAGTGGATGCCTAGGTTTGAAAAGTCGAGTGATTTTTAAATGAATATTATAGTGCTCCAAAAGTGGCATCCCATGTTGGAGGGAATAGAGATTTCAAACTTTTGGGTCTTGAGAGCTTATAAATAAGCCTCTCTCCCTCTCATTTTGGCTATGCAATTTTATGATAATGAAGTGTTGTTGGATTGGCGTTAGAACTCTCAGGCTTTAAGGATGATACCTCTCCAAGCTTACTTCAGTTTCGAGTTTGTGAGACAACTCCTAGCTAAATAGTGGTTGCAACTTCACTCAGAGGTTGCAGTAGTGCATACATTGGTGATGGCTTCCTTCATGATTTTTGTTCTTATTAGATATGATGTATTTTAGAATATTTTAGTGTGGGAGTGTGTTAGTTTATAGTTTGGAGATCATTTTGGAGTGTTTAATCAAATTTTCATGTTGTTGGTTTGTGTATGGCCGATGCATGTTTTTGCTTGTATTGATTTAAGGAGACAAGATAATTTTGTAGGTATTGTTTCTGAAGGTTTCTCATGAACTGGGGCACCCCCTTGCTCCAATTTTCGTGATTTTTAGTTGAGAACCTAATTTTTGGGAAGAGGATGACCAACTTAGGAGGTCATACCATTTACAACAAGTGCTTTGGGATCAATGCCTATTTCGAAGTGTATTATTGCTTGAAGTTGGACACCTAGGACTGCTCTCACCTTTGCAATAGATTTGAGGTCATTCTGGTGGGTGGTTGGAGAGTTATGAGTATTTGAAGGGGTGTTGGTTGGTGTATCAGGTTCGCTGTCCAAGAAATCAAACTTTTGTAACAATATATCAAACTTGATATATTCATGATACTTGCTTGTTTTATGATGCCTAATTGATCGTATGTTGTAGGAATTGATCTATGTTGTAATAGACTATCATTTTGAGTAGTTCTTATCATTATCTCATGTATCTGACAATTAGTGTAATGTTGATTTGGTAGTACCTTTCAATTATTTGGTACTTCACTCTTATTGAATAAGTGGTAGAGTTTTCCTTTCTTTTCTTGTAGCTCATTAAAAAGTGGAAGTGGTTGGCTATGCCACCAAGCATTTTATTCTAGTTTAGCTTAAAAGTGGAAGCGATTGGCTTTGCCGCCACGTACTTTAATTTCCCTATTAGTTGGCTTGCCGCTAATAACTTTACTTGTTTACTTCTAGCATGATATTTACATTTAGTTCTCCTTAAACCGCATGCTCTCACCTTGGCCTCTTTGGGATCTAGGTGATCATAAAGTGAAGGGTTGCTTCTAGTTGTCTATCATTGCATTTAGCTAATGCTAACAAGTCCAAGTTGTGATTTTTTTTTGGAAAAAATAAGGGCGGTATATTATAGTGATATTAGAGTTGATCATCCTACCATCCTGTGCTTTTAATCCTTCAGTTGATAGAAGTTCTCTATGAGTGATAGATAAATTAGATACTACAATAGAGAGAAGAAGAGACAACAGTTTTAGACTCCATCAGTTCTCATTGAGGGAACATTTTTAGAGGTTCTCAAAACTCTAACAAAGCAGTAGAGAATACAGAAGAAAAGGATAAGGGACTAGCCAAAGAAGAGATTCCAAATGATAGAGTTGAGAGGAATTTTTTTTGTATGATGGAAATGAAGTCCCAATTGTTGACCAAAATGAATCAAAACGTAACTCCCATTCAACAAAACCAAAATATTGAAACTAGCTCCTCTAATGTGAATCCAAATCAGAGACCTAGAGGTCAAACTGTTGAAGTGGCTAGAGGATAAACCCCTATACCTCTTCAACCTACCTTTACTTGAAGGGAGGAACCACCTATTGAAACTAAAATACCAATGCTTGATGAAGTGAGGAGTAGCTACATAGAATGTGTTCCCTTCCTACAAAAATCTATGAGATTATGTCCCTGAACCAATACATGAACCAAAAGAAGAAGAGAGGAGGCGAAATAAATGAGAATCATGCTCCTATCCTCCAAGGTGTAGAGTCCCTACTAATGTCCAATAGACTTGGTGTCAGACACACAATTTAGAGGAAAACTTGACTAAACGGTCCACTAAACCCTTGGAAAGGCCTTCATTAAATTATCAACTAGGGCTATTTGTAAGCTTGTGATGATGTTGGCATTGTATGTTCTTGCAAAGACTCAAGACTGCCTAGATCATCCTAGCATAGTTGTTTACATTTTTTGATAAGTCACAAAAATGCATAACAAAAAAAGAAGTAATATTGTCACTATTACTAGGAGTACTTACAACGGAAGACTGTGACTAGTTCACTGTCAAGAAATGAATCCTAAAATTAACCAATACTATTGACTAAACCTACACTTTGAAGTACAATATATTGAATCAAGCTAAAGCATAAATGTAAAACAATCTTTGTTCATAGATTCATTCATAACATAAAGAATTTAATTTAGACAACATGCATTCATGAGGTAACTACTTTAACAAAAATAAATGTACAAAACATAAAGTGGGGAATAGTTACCTTTAGTGGACCTTGCTCAAGTGATTGTATCCACAGATTTAACCAAAATATAACTCCTCAAATTAACGTAATCATGACAATAATGCACAACCATTCATTGCATAACCCAAAATATGATAATCTAAGATTCTTTTGAAATATCTTATTCATAAGATCATGAACATTCTCTGTGTAAAAAAAATAAGAAGTGAAACTAAAAGTGTCTTTTGTTATATCTACTACTAGATAGTTAACCAACTTAACAAACACCTCAACCATCAAACCATACATATAGGCACAAGGGGGTTTATTAAAATAAAGACTCTAAAATGAAATCATAAATTACCACTCCCTACATAACAGAGTGTGATAAAGTCTAATAACTAAACCATAACTGAAAAAAGGAAGAGTCCAAATAGAACTATGACTCTGCTACAACAAGAATTGGAACATGGAATGTTGAAATAGTCACGTTGGACTCCTATGTATAATAGAGTTCTTCTCCTTCAGATTCTTTAGTGAATGTCATAATGATGCATGATCATCTTCAATAAATGCTTCCATTTTTTCAATTGCTACGCTCAACTTATTCTGGAAACTCCTTTGGCTGCAGGCTACACCCCCAGTTGTTGCAGGGTATATTCTACCTACTTTGGCTCCTTGGCTGCAAATAGTTAGTTCATACAACATCTACACAATACTAATAACCATAGCTTAAACATAGATATTCATTGCAATTCACACATAACCACACATCCATTATACAATAACTATCACATTATAACCATATTTCCATATACTTCAAATCAAGTTCAAGTTTTTATAATGAGCATAAAATATAGTAAAGTTTAGGAATATGTATGAGATAAGTGTCTGGAAATGTCTATGGGTATGCATAATTCATCAGAAAACTAACTAATAACTAGACTCATCATTTCCCCCCAACTACTCATTTGCTTGTCCTCAAGCAAATCGACTAGGGTTGGAGGTTGTAATGCAAAGTGATCTCCCTAAGATCTATAATAGTATTCACTCCATCAATTTGTTTCAAATAAAATTCCCCATAGCATGCAAGTATGGCCATCTTGGTATCCTCAGCTTCCTCATGTTCCTCATTATTTCCCCTGTCCAATGTGGCAATGGGTAGAGAAGCGTTGGTGGCTGGAAAGTGAGTGGTACCAATTTAAATGCTTTTTCTTTGGCAATATCCATGTGCATGTGTGTTCTTTCAAGCATGCATACAAAATTATAAATAGAGTGGGACTCTTTTCTGTGCAACTTAGGGGTTAAGTTGTCCCACCTTTCTTGCACAAATGAATAACAATGATGGATAAGTCCTACAGTTAGTCTCTACATTTTGTCATAGTCGCTAATCCTCAAATTCATGATTTTTCTACCCACACCTTTGTACTACAAGAGTGTTGTCCATTCCTCTATGATCACATGGGGGTTTTTGGATTCCTTTCTAATTGGAAGGGCAATTGACTTCTCCCTTTCAACATATTTTTGCATGATCTCACCCCTCTATCTTTCATTCCTAAAGTATGATTCTAGTGCCTTTATTTGTAGATCACCCACAAACATTAATGGGTTTCAATCTATATCATATGGTACGACATAATTATGTAAATAAAATCTACATAATTGGTCTAGTTAATCAAGTGTGATGTTAGAGAAAAACTTGAGAAAATCAAATTTCCTACTCATTGCAACTGGAAATTACCGATCAATCTACTAAACTAATAACTCAAGTTTTTTTTTGTAAGAATAAAGCATATGTCCTAGCAAGAGGTCTACACCTAACAATTTGAGTAGCCTTGTCTATTACTTCTTCAAGCTTGATTGTTAACTTTTTCAAATCAATGTCTTTACTCTCCAGAACTCTGGTGTGCTCTAAAACCATAATTTTTTTTCTTTCTTCCAAATCTCCTTCTACTAAGAAAATTCTCGAGTGACTTTCCATAGCTGGTAACCTAGAGACATGTTTGTATGATGGGTTGGAGTTTTTACATCAGGGGGTCTTATGTTCTCAGTTGTAAGCTCTTTGTTTCCTTCTTTTACCATTTAAGTTGTGCAAGCAAGTCTAATTTGGACCCATGCCCATAAGCATGCAATTTCTCCTCCAACTCCTTAATTTTCAATTCTCTTTCATTGTCCCATTGTTCATAAGTTTCCACTAGTTCTTCTAATTGTTTAATCCTTTCCAGTGCTTCTTGTAATTCCTTCCTTACATTTCTTTCCTCTAAAAATTGATCCTCATCTTTCTTTAAAGATTGTTCATCATCACCCCCAGTGTACTCATAACCCTCACTATTAGGGCTAGTTAAGGTTCTTTTCCTAGTTTTGTTTGCAACAAAAATATCCTTTGAATCTAATTTAGAGGTAGTTGATATGTACCATTTTCTTTTCATGGGAACATGCACATTTTCATAAACATTGACCTTTAATTCTGAATCAGTCCCTACTGTCACAATGCCTTCTTCTTGCTTCTTAACACTACCCCTCATGACACCTTTCCTTTTCAAGTGGTGTGAACACCATGGTTGGGTGGACTTCCTTTTTTGCACCTTTGAAGGTGCAAAGGAAGAACCACCTCTCTTCTTTCTAGTTTTTGGATTTTTAGATGAAGCTGGGGTTTCATGGACCTCTTCTACTGCAAGCTGATCAGATGTTGTGTGATGAATTTAGCATAATTTTCTCCTTTGGTTCTCCCCTGTTGTGGGGTAGATGAAGTAGGAGGTGAAACAGGGAGCATTTCTCTTAATGAAGCATCAAGTGACTCTAAGTTTTATGTGACTTCTAGTTCCTCAATAGTATTGTTAATATTTTCATAGATCAAAAAATTGTCCTAGGAAACATGTGGGTACTAAACCCTAAGGCTTCTCTTTACTGATAGGTTAACCAAATAGTAATGTGACAGAGCTGAATCATTTATTTTTCTTTGATACTTAGACCCCGTTCTCTTTAACAAATTATAGAGGAAATTAGGTACATTAACCAGTTTTTTGTGACAAAGGTGACTCAAAAGCTTAAAATGTACAGTATATAGAAGGGATTGTCTACCATCAAAAGTGATATATTTAACAATGTAAGAGGTAGAAGAAGCCCATACCCATGGAAGTGACAACCTTTTGGTGCCTTGTGATGATGAGTCAAGGTTTTCTCCAAGCTCCCTGAATTCATCCCTGATAGCTATTGCATTTTCTCTGACAGGGAATTCAACTCAATTTCTTGGTAGACCGGATACCTCTACAATTGTAGCCTCTGAAGCATCCACCCTCAATCCTCTAACAATGGCTTCATCATGTTGAAGTGTTGTTGCAAAATGCCTTGTCATATCTTCATTGTATTCAATTAACTTCAAGAAATAATCTTACCACCTTGCTCTTGTGAATATGGGAAAGACTAATATGTCCTCCAATATATGTTGGTGTGTAGATGGTTCCCTTCTGACAATATCTCCTCCCATGATGGGATAACCTCACTATGTTCTTCTCAAATTTTGCAACAATCATCTCACAATTCAAATTCACCAACCCTTTATGTCTACTATACCTGTACTTCTTCAACTGTAATTTCAAATGCTATGTCCTATCCCTTTGTTTCAATTGTTCCAGCCTAAATTAGCTTGGAAATTGGATTGGAGTTTGGGAACAGACGACACAAAGGTTTCAAAAAGGGAAAAAAGGGATTATGTGTTTGTTTCTGTGATTGTTTCTTTTGGTGGATTTTTTTTTAAAACCCTGATATAATATACTATCTCCCCCCAACTAAAATGTTGAAGTGGCTTCATTTCAATGTACTTACTAGACAAAGGGAGTGATTATTGGTTATGGAAATAATATTTATGAATGTAAAGCATGTAAAATCAAATGTGAGGACATATTGAAAGCATCGAAAATCTATGTTAATTATGGAAAATTAGTATGTGTACTTTTCGCTTTAGATGAACTTAACTCCGCGCATGTGAAACATTTGTAAGAGTGTCTTCTGCTTGATTTTGATTTTATGTTGGTTAATTGCTATGGGTGATGGATGAAATGATAGGTTTGGGCATGTGAATTAAAGGTTGTGGAATGTATGATTCATGGAATATGAAGTGATTTTTCAAATGCATAAAATTCAAGATAGGAGATGTGGAATAAAGTGGTTAATCTGCATGTATTGATATGGCAGGTTTGTGGTTGCATGTCTGGAAAAGTGGAATGAATTTGGATGATATGCAATTATTTTGGCATAAATTTTTGAATTTTCTGACAAGTGAGTGTTATGGGTACCTTCAATAACAGGTCTCGATGTGAACAATTGCAGCTTTTACTCATGAAGCTACATGTCCTTATTACATCATAGAGCATTCTTGAAAAATATTTTTGATCGTGTCCTCTATGTGATGTGTGCACGCGAATTCAAATAGGGAATTATACCTGAGTGACCTTAGGAGGTGAGCTGTGTAGCTCATCTGCTAAGTCACTTTGAGAACCGATAGTATTTGTTGCTGAGTTGTCAACTTGTGGTAGTATTTTTGTATCAAAATCACTACTTGAACCATATTGATGGATTAGAGAAAGAAGGAAATCATCTTTTAGTGTTGGCTTCTTGTAAATTTTTAGTCTATGGTCATTGACCAACAATGAAAATCTAACTACATCTATGGTCTACAATTTGACTGCTCCATTTGGAAAATCCTGATGTATTTCATATGGTCCCAACCATCTAGATTGTAGCTTCCCCTTATAATATTTATATTTGGAATCATATAATAAAGCCCAACTACCTACATTAAATTCTTTAGTCTTTATAAATCGATCATGCCATTTAATTCTCTATTTTTGAATTATCTCTATGTGATGCATGGCCTCCATTCTAATTTCATCTAACCCATTTAGATTATGTAGCCTCTCCTTCTTTGTTTCTATCAAGTCCATATCTAGTTTAAGTGTTGTTCTAAGTGTCTTGTATTCAAACTCAATTGGCAGAACTGTTGTCTTACCATACACCAACTCATAAGGTGTGAAACTTGTAGTTATTTTCCATGTTGTCCTATAGGTCCATAATGCCTTAGGTAACCCGGTTGCCCAGTCTTTTATGTGAATCTACACTGTTTTAGTCAAAATATTCTCAATCTCTCTATTTGTAACCTCCACCTGCCCATTGGATTGGGGGTGATAAGGTGTTGATTTTCTATGCCTAATTTCATATTCCTTAACCAATTTAGAAATGAGTTCTGAAGTGAACTAGGGACCTTGATTAGTCACAATCTCTTTAGGTACTCCAAACCTGGTAAAGATTTATTCATACAATAATTTAGCTACATTCCAATCTCTAGCGAATTGTAATGCCTTGACTTCAACCCACTTTGTCAGGTAATTTGTACAAACTAAAATATACTCTGTGTTATTGGATGTTGGTGAGATTGGGCCTATGAATTCTAACCCCCATTTATCAAATGGTGTTAGTTCCAATTGTGGCTACAAAGGAATCTCATATGTTCTTGTTGGCTTTCCCATCCTTTGACATCTATCACATCTCCTTGTATACTTTGTTGAATCGTTATGAAGAGTTGGCCAATAGTAGCCAGTTGTTAGGATCTTGAGTGCAATCCTTTTAGCTACAAAGTGACCCCCACAAGGTTCATCATGGTAAGCTTTTAGGATGTCAAATACCTTATCCTCTCTTATGCATCTCCTCATTATATTATATGAATTAGCTACCCAAGAATATGGAAAGCTTTTATACACCAACAATCTCTTTTCTCTAGAAGAGAAGTGTGATGGTATTTGTCCTGCTACAAAGTAATTTATAATGTTAGAAAACCAAGGTGTGTGTACATTGAGATAAAATAAATGCTCATCTAGAAAAGAATCATCCATAACACCTTCTTCTATGAAAGAAAGCTAAGGTAATAGAACAACTTCCTACACTAATCTTGAGAGGAGGATAATGCAAAACTTTTACAAATCTTTAACAGTTACATAAACTTAAACAAAAATAAACACAAATATCATGCATACCACAACATAATGATTTATGTGGGGAAAACCCTTTTGGGAAAAAAACCCCACACTTCAAAAGTTGCCCAATATATTATTCAACAATCACAAAGATTACAATATACTTGCAGAGAAAGCTTCTCACAAGAGTATCACCACTCAGAGATCTAGAGACAACGCAAATGCTATCAGACTCTCAGAATACTACTCCCCTTGTCATCGTTGCTTGAACAGTACCTAATGTATCAATAGTAACTTATGAAATTGTAAGGCTGAGACACATTTTCTCAACATTCTAGTTGTGTTGGTAATCTAGACAAAAAATCTGCCACCACATTAGCCTTTCCAAGCTTATCCACTATGGTTATATCAAATTCCTGTAGTAAGAGAAACCATCTAACTAGTCTACCTCCAACCATAGGTTTATTCATTAAATATCTGATTGTAGTATGATTAGTGTGGATAAAGACTAGGTGCCCTGTGATATAGTGTCTAAACTTATTTATTGCATAGAAAACTACCAACATCTCTTTTTTTTGTAATTGTATAGTTGATTTTTTCTCCTTGTAAATTCTTGTTGATGTAATAAATAGCATACTCCTTATTACCTTCCTTTTGTCCCAATACTAATCCTATAGGAAAGCTAGAAGCATTAATGTGTATATGGAAAGGAAATGTCCAGTTTGGACCTCTCAATATAGGTGATTTTATCAAGGTTGTCTTAAGTGCTTCAAAAGAGTGTTGACATTCTATGGTCCATTCAAATTCTATATCCTTGTTGAGTAGAACAAATAAAGGTGTTGCAATTTTGTTGAAGTCCTAAATGAATCTTCTATAGTAGCCTACATGTCCTAGAAAACTCCTTACATATCTTTGTTTTTGTGGCACAAGAAGTGTGGATATTATCTCAATCTTGTTGGGATCCACTTGAATTCCATCACTTGATATAAAATTTCCTAGAACAACCCCTTGGGTCATCATCATGAAGCATTTCTCATGAATCAGGGATAAATTTTATTCTTGAAACCTTTTCAAAACCTTCTCTAGATTGTTGAGTGCTTCTTAATATGTTTCTCCATAGGTGGTGAAATCATCCATGTAGATTTCCATGGAGTCATGAGCGTAATTTGAGAAAACACTTAGCACTAACCTTTGGAAAGTGATTGGGGCATCACATAGTCCAAAAGGAAGAACAAAATAGGCATATGTTCCCAAAGGGAATGTAAATGTGGTTTTAGCCTGGTCCTTTGGAGCTATCTTTATATGTTTATAGCCACTAAATCCATCTAGGAAGGAGAACTACATTTTACCTGCTAAGGAATCAAGCACTTGGTCATGAAAGGTAGTGGAAACTGGTCCTTTCTAGTGGTTGTTTTTATCTCTCTATAGTCCACACATACTCTTCATTTCCCCCCTTTCTTGGGAACAATAAATAGAGGTAACACCCATTGACTATCAGAAATAGGGTAAATGAAGCCCATTAAGTAACTTTTGTAGCTCAGTTTTAACTATTTCTCTTAAGGTAGGATTCATCCTCCTTTGGGGTTGCCTAATTGGTTTGAAACCATCATTTATGTAGATCCTATGCATGCACAAGTTTGGATCAATCCCCTTCATGTTATGGCAGACCCATGTAAAGGCTGTTGTGTGTGTCTACAACACAATGTTTAGGGAATTTTGTTGTTCTTCATTTAATCCATTGTTAACATTCAACATTTTACCTGGCATGATTTATAATGTCTTGGATTTTTATTGTACACATGAAAGGTCAAGTCCACTAATGTTTGGGACACATTGTTGTGACAATAAAGAATAGAAAAGTTGGGATACTTCTAATGAATTTGCAACTATATTATTTTATAGTGGACCTTGCAGACATGAGAGATAGTCTTGTTGCCACGGGTCTCTACTACAGTTATTTTGTATGATGTGGTCAATTAAATCATCCTCATCTTGATTTTTCAATAGGGGGTTGCATTCAATAGCCATGAGAGTTTGCAGGGAATAATGGTCTTCTTCATCCAAGTAGGCCATATAGTATGTTCTAGATTTTCATGAGATTAGGTTTGTGGAAAGAGGACCAATTTATTAGTCATAGTTCTATTTAATATTATCATGTTCCTAGACCTACAACCTATAAATGCATCAGCTGTTGCTAACCATGGTCTGCATAAAATAATTGGATACCTTGCAAGGTTGGCATTTGATTGCAAGACTATAAAATCTGCAGGATATTCTCATGAATCTAATTCTATGAATAAGTCCTTAATGATACCCTCAAGTTTCACTATTGACCTATGTTCCAATTGTAAAATAGTGGGTGTAGGTCTAAGGTTTACTAGTTGTAGTAGTTGCATTGTCTCCTTAGTCATGACATTGATGGTTGCACCTAAATCAATCAAGGTATTTTTTATAAGGGTTCCATTTATCTTAACATCCACCACTGGACTTCCAAGGTTTGTATATTTAGGAAGAGATATTCCCTAGCATAATGTCAGAAAGGTTCCCTAGGACATGTACCGTCTAAGGGTCCTTCCTCTTTCTCCTTGGATTTTTAAGACAAAGGTCTCTTACTATCTTGGTGTAAATTGGAATTTCCTTGATGGATTGAATGAGGGGAATTTTGATACTCGCATCCTTTCATTGAACCAATAGGTCTATCTTAGCTTGGTTCTAATGTCTTGGAATAGCTAAACACTTAGGGAATGGAGGCTCTAAACTTGAAATAGTTGAGTTTACTTGATTTGACTTGGGCGAATTGTCTAAAGCTTCAGTAGTGGGTTCTAGATCCACCATCTCAGTAATTTGAGGGGATGAAGGCCTAACTAGTGTTTTCCCTAACCTAAGGTGGACATCACTCACCTCTACCCCATAAGTAGGGTATTGAATAGCCTCATTAGTGTATGCCTATTGAATAGGCTTTTTATTGTGGTTAGGTGTAGGTTGGGTAGGCAGTTGTGATGCTCTTGGTGGCTAAGATGTTGGGTTTGATGGATTGGGCATAATGGCCAACTATTATGGTTGAGAAGGCAACAAAGGTTGTTGGTAATTCATATTTTGGTTTTGCCACTACTAGCCCTTTTTCCATTGTGGCTTCCATTGATTTTTCTATACTAGCCATTAAGGTTTGTAATTAGAGCCTTGAAAAAAAAATTGTGGCCATACATTTGGTTGCTATTGGTTCCAATTTTGTTGAGGGTTTTACCATTAGTTTTGGGTATCTGGCCAAGGCTAGGGGTTCCAACTAGAGAAATTTTGATTACCAACTAGAAATGGTGTATTGATATTTAAAGGGTCTTGTGGCATACCTTGTCTTATTTTCCATGGTCTTTTTGTACAATGTAGAAAAACTGTCCATCTTCATTCTCCAGTGGTTGAAAATTTAGTTTCTCTTATTTTTCCTCTATAATACTTTCCACCCTTTTACACTTGCAGTTGTCTTTTCTTTGTTTACAATTGGGGCAATATTCAACAAGTATTGCCTCAACCTCTTCTTGATTTATCTTCACATGTAGAGTGTCTAATTGAATAGCTATATGACTTATAATATCTTCGTTCATGTTGGATAGTAGGTTACTCAATTCTACTCTGGAAACTCAATTGGATGTCTTGGCAGTGGAAGATACTCTATCCCCCCTTGTCCTTTTGGCAAAGGTCCTTGAGTAATTTCTACAAACCTTGCAGATTTTTTTAAAGGGTAATTGAGACACATCCCTTGACCCAATAAGGTTAAGGGAATCCATGCAATTATCATTAACTCCTCTCAAAAACACCCGCTTTAGGGTTTCTTTTGACAGTATATTTGGTGGGTTCTTCTTCAAGTAGAAGTGGAACCTCTCTACATAATCCTCCAATGGTTCATCCTCTTTCTAAGTCATCTTGAAAGTGGCATCCCTTATTCTATCAACTCATCTATAATAGTCCTGGTATTTTTCCAAGAACTTTGTTTTCATAGTGGTCCAATCTGGAACATCTTTTGCTAGTCCCATAAACCATCTCATGGAAACATCCTTCAAAGTTACAGTAAATAGCTTGAGCCTATGCTAATCAGTTGTGTAGTCATAACTCCTACATAGGACATCAAACTCGAACAAAAATGTGTCTAGATCCTCAATTACCAAACCATAGAAGATATGCAATATTGAAGGAGGTATATTCTTCAAGATAGTGGCCCTTTCTTGGTTGGCAATTGGAAATTTAAAAGTCACGTGCTCGGTGGATCATCTACAGTTGCATCAACCATGGTTTGGAAGGTCTCCTCTATGTTTCCAGTATATGTTGATGAAATGGAAAAAATTTCATTAGAAATACCCTCACTCTAATCACTATGATCACCAATATCTACTCTAGCTTGTTGATTTGAGGGGAGAAATCTTCCCAAAGTGTCTCTCTGCCTCCGCATACATGTGTGACTTTGTATAGCAAAAAATCCTACACAATGTTAGTGAAATATTTTGGTATTTGAAGGAACAAAACTTAATTGTCCTAATACTGAAAGAAAAATTTTAAACTATGAAAGCTTGAAAATAACATAAATGAATCTTTGAAAGTAGCACCATCCTTGAAAATGATGCCAAAAATGTAGAGTCCCTACTAATGTCCAATAGACTTGGTGTCAGACACACAATTCAAAGGAAAACCTAACTGAACAATCCTCTAAACCCTTGGAAAGACCTTCATTAATTTATCAACTAGGGTTATTCGTAAGCTTGTGATGATGTTCTCATTGTATGTACTTCCAAAGACTCAAGACTACCTAGATCATCCTAACATAGGTATTTACACTTGCTGAGAAATCACAAAAATGCATAACAATAAAAGAAGTAATGTTGGCACTATTTCTTTGGATACCTACAATGGAAGACTGTGGCTAGTTCACTGTCAAGAAATGAATCCTAAAATTAACCAATACTATTAACTAAACCTACACTCTGGAGTACAACAAATTGAAGCAAGCTAAAGCATAAATATAAAACAACATTTGTTCATGGACTCATTCATAACATAAAGAATTTAATTTAGACAACATGCATTCATGAGGTAACTACTTTAATAGAAATAAATGTACAAAAGATAAAGTGGGGAACAATTACCTTGAGTGGCCCTTTCTCAAGTGACTATCTCCATATATTTAACCCAAATCCAAATCCTCAGATTAACATAATTGTGACAATAATGAACAACCATTCATTTCATAACTCAAAATGTCACAATCTAAGATTTTGCTGAAATATCTTTGTAATGGAACGAATTGCACCCCTAGGCAAGTTTTCCATTTCATCACCCCTACCTTAGAAAATGTAAACCTGATATACAATTTCACTGCTACCACCTCGCTCCTTCCACCTGACCGCATCATTTTTGCATCAGTAGCGGAATCTCTATTAGGGATGTGCATGTGCCACGTGGATGTTCGCATGTCGTACTATCATCCTAACAAGATTCCTACCCCTGGATTCCATAGAAACATTATGTTTCCTATTGGATGCAAAGTGTAATGTCTCCTGTCTCCTTGACCAATGAATTTTGACCATTCTACTACCCTTTTTCCAATTCAAATGTTCTAACTTTAATTATTTTACTTTCTCTTCACTCACTCTATCATTCTAACTCATTCTAGCTCTTCCATTCTCTTGCTTCTACACCATCTCTTCTTGGCTGCAAGCTCCTCACTTGGCTCTAGCATCATGTTCTTGTTACACCACCATTTTCATTAGATAATCATCAAGCTTCATCTTCCCTACGTGGTGGAGTGCTTCCTTCCTTCTACTATTGGTCTTGAGAGTTTATAGTTGAGGAGGTGATATTGTAATTTGTTGTTCACTTTGCATCATTTTGTTTACTAGGTAGCATACTGATGTCTTTGCTCAAATTCCTTTCTACTTTATTTATAACTTTCTACACTTTGTGGCTATCTAGCTTTCCATGGAGGTGGTAACACCGAAATGGGTGATTGACTAAGGCAATCTCTTAAAATAGCCCCAACATTTTTGTCATTTTTGTGTGTTCAAGTGTTTTTGAGTGGAGCTACTTGAAGAATCAACTTGTGGGTGAAAAGGCACATTTTCCTACTCTCCTTGTCATTTCTAGCATAGCTCTTCTTAGCATCCTTTTCATTATATTTGTTGTTTTTGTACTTTATTATTCTCTGTCAAAACATAAAACATCACATAGTTATGTATTTAGTAGGTTTCCTTATGCTTTTTCTTATTTTCTAGGCCCCTATCCATATGGATTCTAGTGCATCCTTGAGACACCAGTGTGTTGTGCTAGAGTCTGAGATCCGTGCTACCATCCTCAAACAATGAGTTTTCTGGGCAGTAGGTCGAACCTTTGAAATTGGCTCTTTTAACCCTGTGAGCATTTGGTTTTAGTAGAAGGAAGGTAGTAAGCTATTTTCCCTTCCTTTTCAACCTCAGTACTCTATCTTTTTTGATTTTTCAAGAAAAAACTAAGGTAGTTTAGGGCAGCTCATTTCTTGGGGCTCTCCTGTGACCTGGAGTCCCAAGGTGATAGGTCCCCCTTCTCTAAATTTTGGTGAACCCAATGTGAACCTTCTGTTTCCATTTCTTTGTGTTGAGATATATTTTCCTGGGTGTATTGCATACTTACGTGTTGTAAAGATTAATGAGATTTATAACTCAATCTATAACCTCTTGTCACATTGTTAGAAGAATTGTGTGGCATTTCGATATGGATTTTATGAAGGTCACTATGGGTCTTACCATGAAGAATTGACCTTTGGAACAAATACAATTTTTTCTAGTCCCTTTGGGGAAGAACCTCGCTTCTCCTTCTGCTTCCTCTATGGAGGAGGATGAGGCTATCAAAATTCCCATAAAGCAACTGTTGGCCCTAAAAAGAAGGCTTTCGGAGTTTGGGGAGTATTTGGGAAAAGAAAGGGTTATGACTAAGGCCGCTAAGGTTGTGAATGACTTGAGAGTTATGTTGGACAAGGACCAAGTAGGTCTTGAATTTCTTTGGGGACACTCATATCCCATCATACAACCCTAGTTCCAACACTACCTGAGATCTTGGGTCTGATACTATTGAAAGACATATATAAGTCTCGATTCCCACAATGTCAGTGTACATAGTCAAGACCGAACCATACTTTAACATTACCACTATTCCTTAGGCACCCGCCATCATTAAGGTAAATAGGGTACCCTTAGGTTTCAACTCTGCTTGCCCTAATGCTCTTGGTGGTAGTTTTGTAACCCATACTAGTCCTAGTGGTGAGGTCTCTACTGGAATGGAGGTTGGTGGCTCTAGTGGTAGTTCCATTGTTCTTGTCTCATCTTCTGACCTTGTTTTGAATGCCTTGCTATAAAACATGGGTTAGATGCAAAATTATCCAATGCCACTTCATAGCCTATCTTTGAACCCTTCTTTCAATACAATCCTTTTTCGATGGTGATTCTAAATACTCCTATCCCTCAGGGGATGGAGATTCTAAAATTTTGAGAAATATGATAGTAAAGGAGATCCTCAAACGCACGTCTCGACATTCAATGCCGTGTGCACAAATTTATTTCACCATGATGCTTTAATGAATAAGTTGTTTCCAAGGTCTCTTAAGGATACTGCCCTCCAATGGTATTGTTCCTTACCAGACAATTCTATCTTTTCATTGGATCAGCTAGTAAATTAGTTTCTCTGATAGTTCCAAGATAATATCAAACCGAAGATGACCTTTTCGAATCTTGCCCGATGTAAGCAAGGGGACAATGAGAAGATAGATAATTTTATGGCTTGATATCAAGCACTCTTCTTGCAAATATCTTATCCTTTTCCCAACTCAAATGTTCAAAAGGTCTTTCTTGAAAACCTATAGAGGCCTTGGCACATAAAATTTGCTTTAATGAAATATCATACTTTTGCACATCTATGTGCTATGTTACGAGAAGACCAACAGATATTTGCATAGTTCAAGGGAACTTCCTCACGCTCCCATTTTGAGGGTTGGTTTATAGTGTTGGTGTCTGGTAAGAATAAGGTCATTGCAAATGTGGTCTCTACATATAATGACAAGAGCCTGAAGCACAACTGGTCTTTTACATTTAAGTTATCGAATTCGTACACTTCTATGTTGAAAATATTATTGAAATATAAAGTCCTAACATTACCAAACCCTATCTTGATTGGTATGATGAACATCAATTATTCTAGTACCATCAAATGCACGAACATTATACTGAAATATGCATGTGCCTGCATCATGAGATCCAGGACCACATTGATGATGGTACTATCTATCTCAATGGGAAAAATTAGAATTCTAATAAGTCTATGGCAAAGGATAACGAATTAGAAATTTATACAGATCTGTTTCCATCTCATTTCATAAACTTAATTGTTGAACCTTCTACTTCTACTGAGTGCATTTCATCAGAGTACATTAATATGGTCCCATTCACATGTATTCCTTCTAACCAGCCTGCGAGTGGATCACCAGACATAACTTTTACCTCACTGGATTTACATATGAATAAATATCCTTCTCCCTTGTACATTCCCACTCGTGTCAATGGAAACATTATGATTGGTGTTCTATTTGACACTATGATCTGAGTGAATGTTATAATGGAAGAAAATTTTCTTATAAATTTTTTGCATATGGAGGAATACGAAGAATCAAAGGCCACTATACACACACATGATGGACTCTTAGTCCCTCCTCTTAGTTCTATTACTCTTTCGGTCTTGGTAGGACCCATGGCTATAGATACCTCCTTTATCATTTTAGAGTCGAACCTGTTCAGAGTGAAATTGGGCATCCCATGGCTAGTTTCCATGAATGGTGTTGCTTCAATGATTCATAAATTTCTCAAGTTCTTTCATGAGGTCTCTATGCACCTTGTGCACAACATTGATTATAAACCACTGGTATCGCATGGGGGCTTCTTGTTATACCACTTTTGGCCAACTCCCATTGGACCATTCCCTCTAAGGACATACTTTTTATATCATGCCTATGTCAAGTATAAGATTGGTGGCATGGTGCCAAAAGTGACCTACCCAGTATCCCCGTATGTTATTTCAATAAAAGGTAATATGATTATGCAGCAACAAGATGTCTCCTCCTCCCAATAAAAAGGGTAAGGGGAAGCTTTCTTGTGACCATGGGCCTTCCTCTTCTATGTCCTCTACTCCATCCACTTCCACTTCTCGCCCTGTTGTGGAATCCTTGACTCCTATTCCCATTCCTCGCATAGGGACCCTGATGGTGCCCGCTTGGAAAAAATCTAAGCGTTAAGTGTTTGAACCTTCTGTCTTTCCCACAATACCTAGAACCATTGTTTATGATAAGGGGAAGGGTCCTCATGGAGTTTCGGGGAAGGGTCCTTGTAGAGTTTCCCCCGTGTCTTTGCCTCCATGTCCTCCTATTATTCCTCCTTATGTCCCTCTATTAGTGAATGGGAAGAGCCCTTCTATTAAGGCACTCGTGTTTGCTTCTCCACCTGTTGATTTTTCTTCTCCTATGCTTCTTGCTCCTGCTCCTATCTAGGAGGTTGCCCTTCCACTGGAAATGGTTGTGAAGGACACTTCTATGGTAGAACAAGAGCTTCTCATCCCTTCTTAGGCTATGACTTCTATTGCTCGAAGGCAACGTAACAGGCTTGCGCACAAGCACAAGCATAGGAGAAAAGCTATGTTCACTGAACAAGTTTCCTTGCAGCCAAAAGGGGGAGCCAGTAGCTCCTATTTCAACACCTCATGTTGTGCCTCCTCCTTTTGATCCTTCTTCTTTAGTTCCACTTGCCTCAATTTTTCTTTCAACTCCCTTAGCGAGTGTTAATGATCCTCACCCCAAAAGGTTGTAGGTGTTCATCACCCCTTCTGTGGAGTCTCCACTTCTGATGTCCCTTCCAGACATCCCTTCATTTTATCAAACCATAGACATGCTGAACATAATGGCAGTGTTTTTCATGGCTCTATCTTCTCACTCCTCTACCTCCGCTTCTTTTATGGGGGTCCAGTATCCTCTGCTAAGGTGCAAGCCAGAGGATGACCTCACTTCAAGTGGTGGTCAGAAGAAGGGTTCACCTTCTTCATGAGCTAGTTCTACTTTGGATTGTGTCATCATTCTGATGGAGTTGGCCTCGGAATCCCCTAAGATTTTCACTACCCCTCTCGATGAGGTTGGTAGTGGTTCTCGGGCACCTCCTTCTTCTCCTACCTAGTTAACACATGGCACTCTATTTAAGTGCATGTTTAACTCAATGGATGATGTCCCATCTCTATCAACGATCTTTGCGAGATTGATGATCTCCACCTCACAAGAGCTCAACAAAGAGGACCTTGAGGGTCCTTCTTTCTTGGTCCTTATTCTAGGAGAGTTAGAGGGTACTCCCCTTGCTATCCCACCCTTGCAGGCCCATCCTCCCTATCTCTATAATGATCTAGATTGGGATCAAGATGACCTGTTGGTCGATGAGGAGTAGGGTGGTACCTCTTCTTTATTTGTAGATTAGATTTGTGTGTATGTCTTATGTTTCCCCTGTGCTTGTATTTAAGTGTTTGTGATCCTATGTGGAGGACCCTTGCTACCTTTGTAGGTGCTTGGATACAGGCCTGTAAATTTTTTTGTGAACTTCCTCTATGTGTTTCATTATTATTCTATATGTTGACTTTGAATTTTAACAATTGGGGACAATACAAAGTTTTGGGGGAATTTATGTCTTCCTTCAGTATTGACCCAATCTTTTATTTTCATTTTGTCTTCATGTGCTCTTCTTCATGATCTAGGAAATTTTTGGGTTGATGATCTTTCCTTAATACACCGAGTGCTACCTATTTATATATATGAACTGATCTGACCCCGAACTCCCAAATCCCCCTGTCTCTTGATTTCTTCATCTCTACCTGTTTCTTGTTTTCTTTGTATTTGTTTGTCTCTCTCTATCTACTTAGTGATTTTATGGTAATTATGTGTTGTTCCTCGTGTGTGTTACAACATCTCCACATTTACATCCCACAATGTATCATGGGACACAACATCCTTGCTTCTTTGCTCTCTCCTTAGGATGCCATGTGTTCCTCTATTTCACACACACCATCCTAAGGGGGGCTACTACACTTCTCTAATTTTCAATAAGCTGAATTCGGTGGCCAACGAATCCCTTACTAATTTTTTTTCACTTTTCAAAAGCGCATTCTTCAACCAAGGATCCCCTTAGTGAATTTTTTCTTTCGAAAATGAATTTGTAGCAAAATAATCTAAAAAATTTCCTTTAGAAAAGGAGGAATTTTTCTGATGAAGAAGTCTGAAAACTTTCCTTTGAGAATGAGCATTCTTTTTTATCAGATTCCATGACAAAAGAGATCTTTTAAAATGATTCCTTGATGACAAAATCATTTGCGAAAAATGTTGTGCTTTTTAAAACGAAGTGTCCCTTTGCATGGGCCCCTTGCTATATTGAAGGGTTCCCAAGGGGACCCCTTTGAAAAATTCTCGTTCACTTTCTTGCTTTGTAATATGTCTGATTGTCTTGTATTTTTTGCCTAACATTTTTTTTCTGCAGCTTAACATTTTGCTTTGCAGGGCCAAGCACATGTAAAGCTACTTTCACTCTCAAGCTTGCCTAGCAGAATTGAGCACCTCATCAATCTTTCCTTGCAAGACCAAGCACCTATAAGGGCATTTCACTTCAAACTCTTCAGAACTAAGCACTTGTAGGATCCTTTCATGTCAAGCCTCGCAAAATCAAGAACTTGTGGCACCCCCTTTGTAGGATCGAGAACCTATGAAGCTCCTTCTTTCTATGGAACCAAGAACCTGTACAATCTTTGTTCAACTTCTATGGGATTAAGAACCCATGGAGCCAATTTTGTAGGATCGAGTACTTGTGGAGCCATCTCTCTCTCTCTCTCTCTCTCTCTCTCTCTCTCTCTCTCTCTCTCTCTCTCTCTCTCTCTCTCTCTCTCTTTCACATCAACGTTGCCCTATGAGACTGAGAACCTGTAGAGCTACCTCTTGCACATCTAGGTGTGTCAGATTGCAGATCTACTTCCTCATTGATTAAGGTATATTCTCTTCAACCTCTTTCTACTTTACCTCACATTTTCACTAACACGCATGCTTGATAAAGTGGGGGAAAAATATAATGGAGAAAATTTGCACCCCTAGGAAAATTCCCCATTTCATCACTCCTAACTTAGAAAATGTAAACTCAATGATGCAATTTCATCACTACCACCTCACTCCTTCCACCTATTAGTGTCATTTTATGTCTCCTGAGGAATCTCTATTGGGATGTGTGTTCACCACATGGATTTCCGCACACACAATGCCATCCTAACAGGATTCTACCCCTAGATTCCATAGAAATGTTACATTTCCTATTGGGTGTGAAGTGTAACACCTCCTACCTCCTTGACCAATGAATTTTAACCCTTCTACTACCCTTTTTCCAATTCAAATGTTCTAAATTTCATTCCTTCACTCTCTCTTCACTTGGTCTAGCATTCTATCTCATTCTAGCTCTTCATTCTTGTGCTTCTACACCATCTCTTCTTGTTTACAAGCTCCTCAATTGGCTCTAGCATCACATTCTTGTTTCAACACCATTTCCATTAGAGAACCTTCAAGCTTCATCTTACCTATGTGGTGGAGACGCCTCCTTCCTTCTACTATTGGCCTTGAGAGCTCGTAGTTGATGAGGTGATATTGTACTTTATTGTTCACTTTGCATCATTTAATTTACTAGATAGCATACTATTGTCTTTTCTCTACTTCCTTTCTACTTTATTTATTGCTTTCTACACTTTGTGGCTATTTGGCTATCCATGGAGGTAGGAATAATGAAACAAGGGATTGACTGAGGCAATTCTCTAAAACAACCCCAAAAAATTTCCTATTTTTGTGTGTGCAGGTATTTTCGAGTGGAGCTACTTGAAGAATCAACTATGGGTTAAAAGGAATGCTTTCTCACTCTCCTTGTCATTTCTAGCATAGCTCTTCTTAGCATCCTTTTCGTTATATTTGTTGTTTGTGTACTTTATTACTCTTTGTAAAAAAAGAAAACATCACATAGTCAGGTAGTTAGTAGGTTTCCTTGTGCTTTTGCTTATTTTTAGGACCCCTTGTCTGTATGAACTCTCGTGCATCCCTAAGACACTAGCGCGTCACACTAAAGTTTGAGATCCACGTTGTCATCCTCAAATTGTGATCTATTTGGGTAGTAGGAAAAACCTTTAAAACTAGATTTTCTAACCTCGTGAGAATCTTGTTTTAGTAGAAGGAAAGCAATAAGCTAATTTCCCTTCCTTTTGAGCCTCAATACTCTTCCCTTTTCAATATATCTAGCAAAAATTGAGGTAGTTTAGGGAAGCCCATTCCTTGGGGCTCTCCCATGACCTGGAGTCTTGGGGATGATGGGTCCCCCTTCTCTATAATCTTATTCATAAGATTATGAACATTGTTTATGTAAGAAAATAATAATTGAAATTGAAAGTGTCTTTTGTTATATCTGCTATTGGATAATTAACCAACTTAATTAACACCTCAACCACAAAACCATACATACAAGCATGGGGGATTTCATTGAAATAAGGACTGTAAACTAAAATCATAAATTACCACTCCCTACATAACAAAGTGTGATAAAATATAATCAACTAAACCATAATTGAAAAGGGAAAAAGATTCCAAATAAAACTATGGCTCTACTACAACAAGAATTGGAATGTGGACTGTTGAAACAGTCACGCTGGACTCCTATCTATAATATATTTCTTCTCCTTTAGCTTCATCAGTGTATGTTCTAATGATGCACAATCATCTTCAATAAGTTCCTCCATTTTTGTATTTTTTGTGCTCAACTTATCCTAGAACTTCTCCTACATTGTTGTCTAGAAACTCCTTTGGCTACAGGTTGCACCCCCTAGTTTTTGCGGGATATAGTTTACCTCCTTGGTTGCGAAGAGTTAGTTCATAAAGCATATACACAATGCTAATAACCATAAATTAAGCATAAATATTCATTACAATTCATACATATCCACACATCAATTATACAATAACTATCACATTATAACCATATTTCCATATACTTCAAATCAAGTTCAGGTTTGTATAATGAGCATAAAAGATAGTAAAGTTTAGCAATATGTCTGAGATGAGTGTCTAGAAATATTGATGAGTATGCATAAAAACATCAGAAAAATAACTAATAACTAGACTCATCACAAGTGATTTCTAACAAGCCCTTGGGAAGGTTACCTTGGCCAATTTTGATGGAAGTGATAAGTGTTTGACAAGATCATGGGTCCAAAATCTTGATAACTACCTCTGATTGAGGCCAATTCCAGAACAAGGTGCCATCAAGTTTGCTACTCTACATTTAGCTGGGGCTTCCCATGAGTGGTGGTATCATGGTTTGGTCACTCTTGGCAAAAACCTCATTGTTACCTATGATGAATTCAACAAAATCATTAAAATATTTAACACTAAATATCTTGAGGTAAAATTTCATGAGCTTACACAGCTGAAACAACATGGCTCACTATATAGTTACATTTCTGAATTTCAAAGGCTTTCCATGATGGTGCCCAACATCATTGAAAGGAGGCTTGTAGTCCTATTTTTAGAGGGACTAATGGAACCATTGAAGGTTTGGGTGAAGAGTTTCAACCCACTAACACTTGCAAAAGAAATTATAAAATCTAGAAGTATGGAATTGGCTACCCCAAGGCCAAAATTTTAGTCCAAGCCACTTTCACATAGGAGGGTTAAGAAGCCTTTTGAGAAAGATTCAAATCGGACCAAGAATTTCCCTTCTCGGATGGACTATGACCTCTAAAATGAGCTCAAAATAAAGAAACTATGTTTCACTTGTAAGGAACCATTGGCCCCAAGACACAAGTGCTTTGAAAGAGCCAAATCTCATGATAGGAGGTGTATTCATCTAATGAAACAACATCTGATTTTTTAGAACACTAGTCTTATATGGAGGAAAAAGAGGATGAAGAGGCAATAGAAGAGGTGTAAGAAGGCCATGAAAGTGGGGGTGCATTTTCCCAACTTTCTAGATTTCAAAAGAATGAGTCATTTAGAGTTTGTGGAGTGCTTGGAGTGAAGCGTATTGTTTCTCTAATTGATACTAGAGCGACACATAACTTCATTAATGAATTAGTTGCAAAGAGATTCCTTAAGACATGAGAATTTGAAGGTTTCAAGGTTATGGTGGATGATGGATTTACTATCACCTGCACTCGCAAGATCTCTAACATGTCAATCTAGTTGGGTAACTATGAAATAAAATACGAATTCTATGTTGTGAGAATTGGTGATATTGATGTAGTGCTTGGTATTCAATGGCTGCAATCTCTTGGAGAGATCACTTTGAAACTTCAGAACATGGAGTTGAAGCTCACATCAGAAGGGAAGAAGATAGTTTTCAAAGGGATTTCAAATGGAGGCCCTCGTATTGTGTCTTTCAAATGGATGGATAGGTTGATTCGTTGTGACTAGGTTGAGTGGGAAGAAAAATATTTGACTATGCCTTTCGATCCAACATAGGGTAAGAGAAATTTCCATCCTAATGTGAAATCCTTATCACAAAATAGAGCAATTTTTTTTATGACATACCTCCAAGGAGACCTCCTAAAAGGGGGATTGAGCACATCATTGAGCTTGAAGAAGGAGCCAAACCTACCATAACGACTCCATACAAGTATCCAAAGAGGCATAAAGATGAGATAGAGAAGGCCATCAAAGAACTCTTGGACATGGGTCACATTTTTCCAAGCAAGAGTCCCTTCGCTTCTAGAGTTATTTTGGTGAAGAAGAAGGATGGCACTATGCTCATGTGCATAGACTATCATACCCTCAACTAGAAGGCAATTAAAAATGGGTATCCTGTTCCAAGGATTGATGAGCTACATGGAGTTGTCTACTTCTCTAAGATAGATCTAAGATCAAGTTACCATTAGATCAGAATGAGATAAACATACATTGAGAAGACTTCCTTCAGATGCCATTTTGGGAATTTTGAGTTTCTATTCATGCCTTTTGGGTTGACTAATGTAGCTGCAACCTTCCAGTCTTCCATGAACATGATATTCCAAAAATAGTTGAGGAAGTTTGTGCTTATCTTCTTCGATGACATCCTCATCTACATTAAATCATGAGAAGAGAATCTTAAGCACTTGGAGAAAGTGCTTACATCCTCGAGTCAAAATAATTATTTGTAAAGGAGTCCAAATGTGAATTTGGAATGATCGAGCTTCTCTATATTGGTCATGTGATCAACTCTAAGGGGGTCATTGTTGATCAAGAGAAGATTAAGGTTATATTGGATTGGCCTCCACCAAAAAACCTCTCTTAGTTGAAGTTTTTTTTTGGGATACCAAAAAAATAGAAGATAAGTTGAATAAAAGACATGAGTAGAGACTGAGAGGAAGAGGTGGAAGATTTCAGAGAGAGAATTTTTACTAGAGAAGGAAGAGGATATTTTGCAGATCAAAATAAAGATAAGGAAGTCAGTAAGAATGATAATCCATACAATAGAGATAATGGAAACTCTTACCTAAGAGGAGGATATGGTGGTTACCGGAATGAGGGTTATAGAAAAGGTGATAGAGGGCAAGAGAAAAGAGTATTCAGGGGAACTTGTTTTAAGTGTGGTGGAGAAGGACATAGAGCCTTTGAATGTAATCAGGGAGAGACAAGAAATAAGATAGAGAACGGTAGAAGAACAACCTTTGCTGAGGAGGATCATGTTGGATCATCTAATAAAATGGAAGAGGGAGAAGTGATGGTGAATAAAAGAGTATTGTGTCAAAGTGAGATGGAGCAGGAACTGTTGTAGAGAAAGAATTTGTTCTGAACCAGATGCAAGGTAGCTGGTAAATGTTGTAGAGCGATTATTGATAGTGGAAGCTCTGAGAACCTGGTTTTTGAAGAAATGGTGACCAAATTGAAGTTGGAAAGATTGAAACACCCAAAGCCCTATTAGATAGCATGGATTCAAGATGAGCATAAGATACTGGTAAGTGAATAATGTTTGGTGAAATTGAACATAGGAAATTATAATGATGAAGTTTTGTGTGATATCATGCCTATGGATGTATGCCATGTTTTTTTGGGAAGGCCTTGGTAGTATGATAGACAGGCTATTCATGATGGAAAGAAGAACACATATACCATTGTTGCTAATGGGATGAATCAGACTTTGTTGCCATTGGAGGATGTTCCTAAAGTTGAGGTTTGTATGAATGCTAGAATTCGTTTGGTTGATGGAAGGGGATTTCTAGATGTATTGATACATGAGAACATGTGATATGCCTTGGTTCCTAAGAAGGCTAAAGACTTGAAGCATGTAGAAGAAAAACTGGAGGAGATAAAGGAATTGCTGGCAAAATATGAAGCTATCATTTCGGATAATGTACCTGATGGATTGCCACCTGTGAGGAGTATTAGTCATTGCATGGATTTGATTCCTAGAGCTAGTTTTCCTAATAAAGTAGCACATCGGATGACATTGGCAGAGAATGAAGAGTTGAATAAACAAGTGTAAGAGTTATTGAGGAAGGGTTTGATCAAAGAAAGCTTAAGTCCTTGTGCAGTACCTGCTATTCTAGCACCTAAGAAGGATGGAGAATGGAGGATGTGTATAGACTCTAGATCCATAAATAAAATCATAGTGAAGTATAGATTTCCTTTGCCCTAGATGGATGACATTATGGATTGTTTGAGTGGAGCTAAATACTTTACAAAATAGATTTGAAGAGTGGATATCATCAGATCAAAATTAGAGAAGGGAATGAATGGAAGACAACATTGAAGACAAATGAAGGATTGTATGAGTGGTTGGTGATGCCTTTTGGACTAACAAATACACCGGTACTTTCATGAGGTTGATGAATGAGGTATTGAAGAAATTCTTGTGTAAGTCTGTGATTGTCTATTTGGATGACATCTTGATTTTTAGTAAGACTAGAGAAGAACATTTGTTGCATATAAGACAAGTTTTGCAGAGGTTGAGAGAAGAGCAGTTGTTGATAAACATTAAGAAGTATAGTTTCATGAAGGAAGAATTGGTATATCTAGGATTTGTGATATTTGTTGATGGATTGGAGATGGATCCTGAGAAGATAAGAGAGATTAATGAATGGCCTACACCGGAAAGCATTGGAGAGGTAAGATCATTTCATGGATTGATTAGTTTCTACTAGAGGCTCATTAGGAATTTCAGTTCTATTTGTAGTCCTATGATAGAAATAATGAGAGGAGATAATAAATATTTTAGGTGGACATCTAGAGTAGACCGGAGTTTTGAGTTGTTGAAACAAAAGGTGACTAAGCAGCCTATGTTGGCTTTAACAAAATTTAATAAGGTATTTTAGGTAGACTGTGATGCAAGTGGAAATGCAATTGGAGCAGTATTGAGTTAAGAAGGGAGACCCGTAGCTTATTTTAGTGAGAAATTGAATGATGCTAGGAAAAGGTATTCAGTGTATGACCAGGAGTTTTATGCCATAGTTCAAGCCTTGAAGAATTGGAGACATTACTTGTTGCCTAAGGATTTTTTTTTGTATACTGATCATTAGGGATTGCAGTATTTGAACAGTCAAGGTAAGTTGAATCAGAGACACATGAGATGGGTGAAATTCTTGCAGAGTTATAGTTTTTTTTTGAAACATAGGAGTGGAAAGTCAAATAGAGTTACTGATGCTTTGAGTAGGAGAAGGAATTTACTAGCATAAATGAGAGTGGAGGTATTAGGCTTTGATGAATTGAAGAACTTGTATGAGGAAGACCCATATTTTGTAGAACCTTGGAGAGGTTGTAAAGAACCAATCTTGGAGGATAGGAGTCAGTGGTTGGATTATTTCATTCAGGAGGATATGTTGTTAAGAGGGAATCAATTGTGTATACCTTGAAGTTCAATAGGGGATAGTTTGGTGAAAGAAAAACATATTGGAGGATTGGAAGGACACTTTGGAATTGATAAGATAGTAGCATTGGTAAGTGAGAATTAATTTTGGCCACAGATTCATAAGGATGTTAGGAAATTTGTGTAGAGTTGCAAAGTTTGTTAAGCTGCAAAAGGGAGTGGTCAGAATGTTGGATTGTATAAGCCTTTGACAGTTCCAGAGAGACCTTGGGTGTATATCAACATGGATTTCATACTTCATTTTCCAAAGACACAGAGAAGTAATGATTCTATATTTGTGGTGGTGGATAGATTTTATAAAATGGCACATTTCATACCTTGTAAGAAGACAACAAATGTGGTACATGTAGTAGAATTTTTTTTCAAGGAAGTAGTCAGATTGCATGGATTACCTAGCAGTATTATTTTAGACAGAGATACAAAATTTGTTGGTTACTTTTGGAGGAAACTTTGGAAGAAGTTAAATATAGATTTAAAGTTTAGTTCTACTTTTCACCCACAGACTAATGGACAGACAGAGGTAGTAAACGAGAGTTTGGGGAATTTTTCGAGATGTTTGGTTGGGGAGAAGACCTAAAATTGGGATTTAGTCCTTGCACAAGCAGAGTTTTCTTACAATAATTTAGTGAATAGGAGTACAAGAAAGACACCTTTTGAGATTGTTACTGGAGTTCATCCTAGAGGTATATCAGAGTTGTGAGACATCAGCAAGGAAGATAAAAGGAGTACAAAAGCAAGGGAATTTGCAGAACATATGAAGAAAGTGCATACTCAAGTAAAGCAACAATTGGAAGATATGAACCAGAAGTATAAGAAGCGAGTAGATGAAAAGAGGAGACATAAGGAGTTTGAATTTGGAGATGAAGTGATGGTGTATTTGAGGAAGGAAAGATTTCTAGTTGGCACATACAATAAGCTCAAGATGAGGAAGTTTAAACCCTGTAAGATTTTGAAGAAATTTGATTCAGGAAATGCATATGAAGTAGAGTTACCGTATGGCATGGGTATATCACTTATATTCAATATTGTAGAACTACATCAGTACCATTAAGCAAAATTCAATGAAGACGGTAAAGAAAAATTGGAGAAACAGTTTCCTATACAACAATCAGACGAGATAGAAGAGATTTTGGATATCAAAGATGGGAGGACAACACATGGTAGACAATACAAAGAATATCTTGTAAAGTGGAAAGGCAGACAAGTAGAGGATTCCTCTTGGATTTCTTAGGCTGAGGTAGACCGTATTGGTTTTCCTTTAGCCCCAAAAAAGTGAGGGACTCACTTTTCAAATAACTCTAGATGTCTGATGCAGGAGCATCCTTGGTTCTTTGTAATCCTGCATCAACCAAAAATATTTTCATTTCAATTTTTTTGTTCAGTTCAAGTTGGAAGATTCAGTATTTCATCATATTTTCTCACCAGACCCTATGGATCTATGTTTTCATCATGGACATGTTCATTTTCCTTATTCCAAGATTTCAACATGATTGGATCTTTTTCTGGCAAGTTATCTCTTTCGGATTAAGTGACAGTTTCTAGAACAGAGCATAGAAGCAGTTTCGAGCCTAATAGCTAATTTGATCTCTTGTGGATCCTCGCGTTGTGTTTTGAATTGTTCTGTGGAGTGTCCCTAACCTTAATTTAGGTCCAAAATTCATCATATGCACCTACCGAGGTGAAATTCAAATTGAAGGCCAACCTATTTCATGCACATTAGATTTCCTTTATCAAAGATTGTAATGATCTTTGGCCGATGCAGACGATTCTAGATCTAAGATGTGATATAAATCATTCTAATAGATCATTAGGATAGCAAGTAGAATGAATATGGGATTTGAGATGTAAGATTTCAGCTCACATTAAGGAGCATATAGGACTATTGTGTTTCGAGCATGTTGTATCAGGCCTGTGAGCCCAATCTATGAACCCGGATGTTGCCAACTAATTGTAATTGAAATATTTGATAATAAGAATGTGTGAATTTGCATTTGCCTCCATATTCAGAGTAGCTTATGTTGTGTAATGCTTGGTACATGATTCAGATTGTTCTCTTTGAGGACCCTCCTACTATGACTACACCAGGATTTGTGGATTCTACAGAAGACTTATGAAGGGGTATTCTCAAATGAATACTACTCTCACAGACCTTACGAAAAATGGGGCATTTGCATGATCGGAAAAAGCATAGCAAGCCTTTTATTGATTCTAACAGCTTATGAGTTCATGTCTCGTTTTGGTTATACCAAACTTCTCCAAGCCATTTGAATTGTAGTGTGATGCTTCTAGAGAAGGTGTTGGTGATGTCCTAATGAAAGACAAACATCCTATTGTATTCAAGAGGAAAAATGAGGGTGTGGAGAGGACATATTCTATCTATGACAAGGAGATGCTTTTTAATATGTATGCCTTGGCCAAATTTAGGCAGTATTTGGTGGGGAGCAAGTTCATTGTGAAGACTGATCACAAAAATCTCAAACACTTCATGCATCAGAAGGATCTTAATGATAGACAACAGAAGTGGGTGATTAAGCTCCAAAATTATGGTTTTGACATCGAGTATGTCAAAGGTAAGAACAACATTGTGGTTGATTCCTTGTCAAGAAGGCCATACTTGAGTTCATTAGTGGAGATCATTGTTGATTGGAAGGAGAATTTTTTTGCAGAGTATGCCAAGAATCCATTTGCTACTAGTATAGTTGATGGAACTTTACATGAAAAGAGGTATAGTTTGGTTGATGATTTGATACACTACAAGGGTAGAGTCTTCTTGGTACCAACATTGAAGATCAAAATGAATATTCTCCGATCATTTCTTGGCATTCCCTTGGCTGGTCACTAGGAGTATTTCAAAAAATATAGGCAGATTTCAAGAGACATTTTCATGGAAGGGGCTCAAGGACGAGGTCCTTCACTATGTTAAGGAGTGTCCTATCTTCCAACAGAATAAAAATGAGCATACACTTCCAGTTGGTTTGTTGCATCTCTTGTCCATTCCCAATAAAAAATGGGAAAGTATCTCTATGGAATTCATCACGGGGTTGCCTAAGGTGCTAGGGAGAGATTGCATCTATGTTATTTTTGATAGATTGACGAAGTTTTGTCACTTTCTTTCCATTACTAGCTCATTTACAACAGCTTGGTTTGCTGATTTTTTCTCTAGAGAGGTATTTAGGTTGCATGGGTTGCCTAAGAACATTGTAAGTGATAGGGACAAGAAGTTCCTAAGTACTTTTTGGTAGGAGATTTTTAGATTAAGTGATACAATGCTCACTCCAAGCACTAGTTATCACCTATAGATGGATGGGAAAATCAATATTGTGAACAAGTGGTTGGAAGGTTATCTCAAGAACTATGTTTCGAAACAGTAGAAGGATTGGGTGAGATGGCTTCATTTGGGGGAGTATCTATAACTCTTCTTACCACATGTGTATCAAAATGTCTCATTTCATGGCTTTGTATGAGTATGAGGCTCCTAGCTTCATTGATTTGTTATTTGGTGGCAGTAGAACCCCTCAAGTAAGGGATATGTTGCAGTAGAGTCAAGAAATTTTGAATTTCTTGAAGGATAATCTTCAACATGACCATGATCAATAAAAGTTGTATGTTGATAAACAATGCATAGAGAACACATTTGAGGTTGGGGATATCATCTACTTGAGCTCCAACCATATAGACAGTCCACTATCAAGAAGAGTGGAGAAAAGAATCTTAAGCCATGTTTATATGGGCCTTTAAGGATCACTAGGAGAGTTGGGGAGGTGGCTTATGAGTTGGAGCTACCAATGAGTAGAAAATTTTAGAACATTTTCCACATGTCACGCCTCAAGAAGGTGCTTGGACACAATGTTGTTGCTTCTTTTGATTTGCCTCCATTGGATGAGGAGGGATAGTTGATATTGGTGCCAAAGGTAGTTATTGATTTTAGAGAGCATTCCTTGAGGAGGAGGACTATCAGAGAATATTTGGTGAAGTGGAAGAATCTACCAATTGAGGATGCTACTTGGGAGGATGAGCAGATTTTACAGGATCCAAACTTGTGATTGATTGAGGATGAACAATCTTGGGGAGGGAGGACTGTAATGTAACCTTCTCAGTCCTAGTCCTTTCTAAGACCATCGACCTATTTCAGAGGCCCATAGGCTATTCAAAGAATTTTTAGGGTTTTCTATTTTCTTGGAGGTATCATGGCAGTTTTTCAGTTCTTTGTAGGAGTTTGCTAGTAGGTTTTCTGGGTCTTTCTAGGTTTTTTAAGAGCTTTGGTGGGTATTCATTTCTATTTTTAGAAGTGTCTATTTTTATACTTACTATTTTTAGTAAGTTACGACGACTACCTCGAATGTGCTCATATGGTGTTCGGAGTCACTATTTTTAGCAGTATGCTATTTTAGTAAGTGTTATTTCTGGTAGTGGGCTATGGCAGTAGTTCAACACTTGATTTCTATTTCTAGTAGTGTGGTAGTGTAGTTTTGGTTATGGCTCTTCCAACGTCCTTGGAGTCTAAAAATGGAAGGTTTGCAACTTAATTTTATGTTTTTTATTGTGTTGTTTTTTGGCCCCCACTCTTAGGTTGAGCAACTTAAGTTGTTTTTAAAAACTGGACTTATGTGTTGGACGCCCAAGTTGGAAATATTTGCATTTTTCAAAGGTTAATTGATGCCAAGTAGAGTGGATTCCTAGGTTTGAAAATTCAAGTGATTTTTTAATGAATATTAGAATGCTCCAAAAGTGGCATCTCATTTTGGAGGGAATGAAAATTTCAAAATTTTGGGTCTTGGTCTTATAAATAAGCCTCTCTCCCTCTCGTTTTAGTTATGTAATTTTATAATAACAAAGTTTTGTTAGATTGGCATCAAAACTCTTGAGCTTTAAGGATGATACCCCTCTAATCTTACTTTAGTTTCAAGTTTGTGAGACAACTCCTAGTTGAACAATGCTTGCAACTTCACTAAGAGGTTGCAGTAGTGTGTACAATGGTGATGGATTCCTTCATTCTTTCCATTCTTATTTTGTTTGATGTTTTCTAGCATATTTTTGTGTGTGTGTGTGTTAGCTTATAGTTTGGGGATAATTTTGGAGTGTTTAATAAGTTTTTTATGTTGTTGGTTTGTGTATGGTTGATGCACATTTTTTTCTTGTATTGATTTAAGGAGATGAGATATTTTTGTGGGTATTGTTTTTGAGGGTTTCTCATGTTGGGGCACCCCCTTGCTCCAAGTTCAGTGATTTTTAGCTAAGAACCTAATTTTTTGGAAGAGGTCAACTAGCTTAGGAGGTCATACCATTTGTAGCAGGTGCCTTGGGATCCATGCTTGAGTTTTAGTGCCTATTTCAAAGTGTATTGCTACTTGAAGTTGCATTCCTAGGCCTACTCTCACATTTACAATATATTTGAGGTCATTTCTATGGGTGTTTGGAGAGTTATGAGTATTTGAATGGGTGTTGGTTGGTGTATAAAGTTTGTTGTCCAAGAAATCAGGTTATTGTAACGGTATATCAGACCTGATATATTCATGATACTTTGTTGTTTTTTGATGCCTAACTAATCGTGTGTTGCAAGGATTGATCTATGCTGTAATAGGCTATCATTTTGAGTAGTTCTTATCATTATATCATGTATTTGACAATCATTATAATGTTGATATGGTAGTACCTTTTAGCTATTTACTTTTAGTTATTTGGTACTTCACTCCCATTGAATAAGTGGTCGAGTTTTCCTTTCTTTTATTGTAGTCCATTGAAAAGTGGAAGTGGTTTACTTTACCACCAAGTAATTTACTTTCTTTATTGGTTGGCTTGTTTCCAATAACTTTACTTGTTTACTTCTAGCATTATATTTACATTTAAATTCCCTTACATTGTATGCTCACACCTTGCCCTCTCTATGATATGGGTGATTAGAAAGTGAAGGGTTGCTTCCAGTTGTCTATCATTGCATTTGGCTAACACTAATGGGTGCAAGTTGTGAAGTTTAGTTTTTTAGAAAAAAAGAGTGGATGTTATATTACATGAAAGTTCAAGATTGATCAAAGTTATTTCTCTTCGATTACTCATTATCCATTTTGTGATTTCATTAGCATCAATTGGTTTTGATATAAATCCACTCATCACGTCCCATAGATCATTTTCAATAAGGGTCAATTGTAGCTTGACTTGCCATGTGTGGAAGTATTTACCTTCAGATTTCTCAATCAATGTGCTATTTTTATCCATATTAAAATTATTTGAACCCCCTTAATCAAATTGTTTGAGTATACTATTATATTTGATTCTTATATGAATAAGACAAAATAATCCTCTCCCTTTTTACTGCATATAAATCCTATCATATCATAAAATTAACATTAAACAAATAAGATTTTTTGAAAAATGGAAAACAACATTTTTTTTCTTTGAAAAAAAATCATCTCTTCTCTTGTGATGGTCAAGTTCTTCCAACAGTTCTTTCACAGTAAAGCATAGACTGAAAACCACAAAAAAAGATGTCTCTATAACTTTATAACTCAAGATAATGTAATCAAATCAAATTGCTATATAAAAACACCCCTCTCCAAGAATCAAAACACTCCACCATGGGCAGATCAAAAATGCCTTTCTACCTATCATTCATGAATGGATCTTCTCTCTTCAAACTGGTTGAATACAAGTGAAGAACACATCTCAATCACTTGACTTCCAAAAACAATCCAAATGTGTTGTTGATTTTTTAAAATGAGAACTCATGAGTAATATATTCCTCTACTTTCATCTCCCTATACATAAACGTCTCCATTATTTCAATAAATTCTAGTCAGGAACAAAATATTGCATGGAATAGTAAATTTTCTAGAGAATTGATGACACTTGGGTTTTATGTGTTTACCAATTACAAGTTCCATCCTATAGAACATAATTTGTATACTAGTAGGCAATAATGGTAGCCAGGGAATACACCACAACCATTTTAAAATAGATATAATTGATCATCACAATAGAATACTACTTGAAAACCATCAATTAGATCAACTTGACCACAACCTTATCATTTGTGAGAGAAACCTCATTCAAATTCTTGATACATGAGACAATCGAGAAGAGAACAATACAATAGAAAATCACATCCACTTCAAATTGGTTACATAAAACATGGTTTAGTTTACTTTCCTTTAGATCTTACACTCTACACATAAGTTCATTGCTCTCAATCACCTTCACATTCAGTTGAAGTGCAACAAAAACTCTTACATATAGTTGGTACGAGGCAAATGGAGGTTGAAGCTCTAGTAATTTCCCTTGGACCTAGGCCTCAAGGCCTGAAGTTAATCTAAATTAAGTGATAAAAGGAGGGCATGAAAAGAAATGGAATGGATTTAATACCATGAAAAGAATCAGAAGAATTTTACACAAAATAATAAGCTTCTATTCTCTTCAATCAAATACATTACATATTTATAGAATTATCATATCCTAAACAACTTTCTTAAATATTTAACAACTCAATATGAACAAGTATTCATCCTACTAATATATTATCCTATTTAACAAAATTTAAACCAAACTAACAAATGACTATTATATGTATTCTAAAGACACGCTAGCATACCTAAATATATGGGAATGATGTAATACTCCCAAAAAATCCTTCATTTGATGTCACCTCTTTCCTCTATTCATGACCTTGTTACCCAATGGAGTAGGCACTGGTCCATATTGGTTAGACATCAACTAATCCATCATTTTAATCACTTCCATCCCTATTAGCAGTAGAAGTAGAAGTAGATTAGAGATTGTATGTTGTTCATGATTTAGTGTTGCAAACTAATGAACTATCTTAAGCAAATCTTAAAACGTCAAATCATTAGAGTATCATGTCCAATATGTTTGCACATTTCTATTATGTATGAAATGTTAAATAAAATCATCTTAATGGATATAATATCATTTTTATCCATAGTTCCATGTGCAAGGTGTTATTAGTTATAAAAAATGTTCTATGTAACTAGTTTGTCTTTGACCTAGTAACAATAATTGGGGTCAAATATATATTGAGTGTAGTTGTTGGTTATAGATGATGCAATTGTAAATACATCTACTAGTGGGTCTAAAATTTATAATAAATTTCATGAGGTATACTTGGCCCTTTAATGTGTATAGTTATCTAGAGTTCTAAAGTAGAATTAGCATACCAGGATGAGTCAACACCTTGGAAAGATTCTATGGGTTCATAATATTAGACACTGCTAAGGAAAAAACCATATGAACTTAATGATCTTCCACTAGAGAAGAAAGATAGTATATGCAATTGGGTTTAATAATTAAAATATATAAGGAAATTGGTAGCATTGACCAATACAAGTCCCAACTTGTCACTAAGGGATATGTATATAAAGAAGGTATTGATTCTGATTAAATATTTTCCACCATAGCAAAGATGAAGACTTTTGAAATGGTTTTGGGGATGGCATCATAGCTTGGTTCAAAATTTCATCAAATGGATGCCAAGAAATTATTTCCTAATAGATATGCCAAGAAAAAGTGTTCCAACTTGTGAAACATCCCACTAGATAATTTTTAATCTCAATGCTTAGAAATAAGGGCTCAATACAACTAGCACCCATGCACATAGATATCTCATGTACCCATGTCGTACCCTTGTTTTATCTCCACTCATAGAGAAAGCATTAACATATTAATGTAGCCTAAAAAATTTGAGAGCTTTGGGGTGAAAAATAGGATTGTGCAAAGCATAGACGTGCCCATGTGGATGTGTTGGGTTTGACGGTTCCCCATGACACATAGAACAAAAAATAGGTGACCCTACAACTTCAAATTGCATGAATCTAACAATTTTGGGGCATCATAAAATTTTCCACGGAAAAATAGTTTCAAGTATTCAAATTTTTAGAGAGTTTGTAGTAGAGGGGCCTCACATGCACCTATAGGTTTATAAAAAATGTTTGTATGTGCCACCAACTTCGAAAAACAACACGTCAAAGTTCGACATTTTTTTGCACTTAGGGATCTTAAGAGAAAGCATTGGCACAATTTAACCCAAAACATTCAGGAGATTTGGGGTGTAAAACAAGACCAAGCTTGGTCTAGACATTCCCACTTGGACGTGTTGATGCTAATGATTTGGCCCCATGAAGAACAAAAAAAAAAATAGCCTACCTTGCAACTTTACACTACATGTATATGACATTTTTTGGGGCAGCAAAAAAAAATTCACCACGGGCAAATGGATTGGAGATATGAAAAATTGAGAGAGGTTATTGTAGAAGGACCCTACATGATCTTATATATTAAGAAAAATAATTTCTAAGTGTCATAGTTTTTGAGAAAGAGCTCATCAAATTTTTCAACTTTTTTGCACTTTGGTCTCTTAAGAGAAATCATCGGTACAATGTAACTTGCACTATTTTGACATGATAGGGTGAAAAACAGGACCTTTCTATTGGAAAATGTGCCTCAATTTACTGGCTTGGACCTCTGTTAAAGGCTTGATGAATTTATGCCTTTATTGCTACATCGTGGAGTTCTCATGTGGTCATTTTAGTCTCTGGTCATCGAGACTTTGTTTGGTCGGCGAGACTCCAATAGGTGTTATAGCCATGGGCCGATAGGCTTGGAGTTGGTGGAATGTTATGTCGGTTTGCCTCGGCTTCATCGGTGAAACATTCGCATATCAATGGGAGACAATGCATTGTCTCACTGATGTGCCAATGTAGTTAACTAACCTTCATTGCCGGAATGGACGCTTATCGGTGGGAGGAAATGCAGTGCCTCGCTGATATGCCGACACCTGCATCTACGGTTGCGATGGCTTTTTAATCCGACGGTTCTCATTATGTTTTGTGCCCTTTTGAGGCAAGTACAGACGGGGCCTTGTGAGTCAGGTGGAATTGTCTGAGCGATTGACGCATGGCAGTTTGATCAGCGGTGATCACTTGTCCCGTACCTCGAATGGTGGGTCTCGAGTTATTACTCCAAAGTGTTGTCGGCTCTGGACACGTGTCAAAATTTCAGAGAAAGTTATTGGAAAATTGCGGATGTTGTTTTAGATTCCCCGAAAGAGAACTAGCAGTGTACACGTGTCATGGTGGGCCACGACTATGATGACGGTTGGAGTTAGCAATAGCGCAGTATTTGGAGCCCGGGGGTAGTTGACCAATCCTTTTTTCGGTCAAGCGGCTGATGAATGGAATATCAACACATGGTGCATTTTCATTGGTTATTTTTGCATTGTTGTTGCAAAACAACATTTATTGGTCGGAAGCTCGATTGGTGAAAAGCGATATATCATGCATTTAGTATGAGATCGGATTTGGCGGATGTCAAAGCCCGATCTAGGTAATTCTCTGTAATAAAATTAAATGTTTGGGCAACCCGATGCATGATTGCAGGGCGACTTGGTCAGATTCGATCGGATTCATCTGTCAGAAGGAAGGTGCATAATTAAAGCACCCGATTAGTTGGTTGGAAGAATGTGATGTAAGACTTGTAACAGTCGGATACAAAGGCATAGAGACTAAGGTGGCAGAGAGAGTTGTGATTCATTGTATGCGATAATAGCATTGGAACAGTGAAGAGGTTGACTAAATGCTACTGAGAGCTAACATCTTCAAGTAAAGTCTGTAACTTTGTATATAAACTATTTTTACTGAAATACAAAGTGATTTAGCTTGGTGTGGTGGGTTTTTTCTCCCGTAAGGGTTTTCCCACGTAAATCTAGTGTTATCTTTGTGATCGTTTATTTCCGTTACTCTTGTTTTCATGTACGTGTTCATCTTAATTGTTTTAAAGTTTTAAAATTGGTCTTTGCACTTCTCCTATGTGGTTTTAGCATTAGGAAAGAATTTTCGCATCGTTTACTTTTTCCTTTCAAGTGGTATCAGAGCTTGGCCAGTTATGTTATCCTTGTTAGTAGGGCTGGTTTTTTGTGCTAATACTGTTCCAGTGGGAGTCTTGCAAAGCTAGAAACTAGTTCTATTTAAGATGGTGAGTACATCAGGTAGATTAGAAATTGAAAAATTCAATGGCAACAAATTTGAGTTGTGGAAACTCAAAATAGAAGACTTGCTTGTGGATAGAGACCTTTGGGTTGTTGTTTCTGGAACTATGCCACAATGTATGAAGCAAGAAGATTGGGACCTTGCATATAGAAAAGTGAGAGGCCTGATAAGACTTAGTATGGCTGATTCTGTACTCCTGAACGTCCATGAGGAGAATTTTGTAGCTTCATTATGGAAGAAGCGTGGTGATATTTATCAGGGAAAGTCTATGGTAAATAAGTTATTCCTGAGGAAGAAGTTGTACTCCTTGAAGATGGAAGAAGGTGCATGTGTTGCAGACCATCTGAACTCATTTAATATGAGTGTTTCTCAGTTGGCATCTATGGGTGTGAAGATAGAGGAGGATTGTTGAATTCTCTTGTTATGCTCATTAGCTGACACTTGGGATCATCTTGTAATGGATATTGGAAGTACGACCACTACTTTCAAGATGGAAGATGTTGTTGCCTTACTGTTGTCTAAAGAGATGTGGAGGAAGTCTTCAAAGATGGCCAAAGAGGCTCTAGTTGTTCGAGGTAGGTTGAAGGAGAAAGGCAAGAAGAAGGACAAGAATACTAAATCTAAATCTAGAGGGAGGTCAAAGTCTCCTGGTAAAAATTCCAAGGTGAAATGCTGGAATTGTGGGCATCCTAGCCATATCCGAAAGGATTGTAAGGAGAAGAAGAAGAATAATAATGCTTCAAATAATGACTCTTCTTAGAGTGATGCAGATGCCTTCATTACATCCTTCCAACTCAGGTATCAAATGATGTCTAGTTGGTTGACTCAGGTGCATCTTTTCACATGACGTCTCATAGAGAGTGATTCACTAAGTATGAAAAGTATGATGGTGGAAAGGTGTACCTAGCAAGTGATTCAACACTGGAGATTTTTGGTCATTGAAGAGTTAAAATACAATTACTTGATGGAAGAATCAAAGGGATTGGTGATGTACTGCACATACTAGGTTTGGCTCATAACTTAATTTATGTCAGTAAGCTGAATGATGCTAGTGTGGAAGTTTATTTATCGATTAAAGGATGTAAGATGGCTAGAGGCGCTATCGTGTTGGCTAAGGGCATACGTACTGGCACTCTATACAAGTTGGATGCACATCTTGTTCAATGTAACAATATCTCTGTAAAGTCAAGAAAAGTTGCTCCTGTAGAGAAGGATGATGAAGCTCTTCTAGGTGCAAATGCCTTGGAGGTGAAACTCCCAACACATAAGACCATGTTGTGGCATCATAAACTCAGTCACATAGGTGAGAAAGGTTTAAAAACCTTGAAAAATAAAAATATTGTTGAAGGGCTTGTTGATTGTAACCTTGAGTTCAATTTTTGTGAAAATTGCATATATGGAAAGCAACACCGTGTTTCATTTTATTCGAGTCCTCATAAATATTATGGTGTACTGAATTATGTTCATTCTGATGTGTTTGGTCCAGTTAATGTTCCTTCGTTATCGAAGTCTAGATATTATGTTTCTTTTATTGATGACTATTCGAGAAGGGAATTTATATACTTTCTTAAGAGTAAATCAGAAGTGTTCAGTCGGTTTAAAGAATTCAAAACTTTGGTAGAGAATCAGACTGGAAGGAAAATTAAATGTTTAAGGATGGATAATGGTGGTGAGTTATGTTCTACTTATTTTGAAAGGTATTTTAAAGACCATGGGATTAAAAGGCATAAAACTACACCTTATACTCCACAACAGAATGGAGTCGCTAAAAGGTTGAACATAATGTTAATGGAGAGAGTGAGAAGTATGTTGAACAGTTTTGTTTTGGACCAAAAGTTATGGGCTGAGGCCATGGCTATATCATGTTACCTGGTAAATCGTTCACCTTGTTCTAATCTTGTTGACAAAACACCTTTGGAAGCATGGTCTGGTAAGAAGCCCTCTCTGAGACATATTTGTGTCTTTGGCTGTGAGGCATATGCATATGTTCCAAATGAGAAAAGATCTAAGTTGGAGAACAAGGTTGTTAAATGTATCTTCATCAGCTATGGAATTGGTGTGAAGGGATACAAGCTTTGGAATCCTGATACTGAGAAGGTTTTTAACAACAAAAGTGTAATATTTCATGAGCTGAAACCTTCAGTAGATGATCCATAGTTGGACACAGATAAAAGAGAAAAGAAGAATGATGTAGTTGAAATTCCTCAGACTCCAGAAAAAGAGGAACTACATGGTGTACCTAAAACCGAGGAGAGTTCAAGCAGCTTTGAGAGTTATGAAGATGAAGAACTACAACCTCAGCCAATAAGAAGGTCGACACGTGAAAAATGACAACCTGATAGGTATGGTTTCTCTATGTTGGATTTGAACTGTACCTATGCTTTGATTACTAGAACTAATGAGCCTAGGACTATAAAAGAGGAAATTAACATGTCTGATTCAAATTCCTAGTTGGAAGCCATGAATGAAAAAATGGAATCATTGAAGAAAAATGAAACCTAGGATTTGGTACCTTTGCTTGAAGGGTGAAAGCCTGTTGGTTGTAAATGGGTATTTAAGAAGAAGACCAGTCTAGATGGCAGTGTTGAAAAATATAAGGCAAGGTTGGTTGCAAAAGGATTTTCCCAGATAGAGGGAATTGATTATGGAGAAATATTTTCCCTTGTAGCAAAGCTGACATCTATCGGATTTCTTTTGTCATTGGCAACAACGTATGACTTAGAGATCGAGCAGATGGATGTGAAAACAACGTTTCCCCATGGAGAGCTGGAAGAAGAGATTTATATGTCCCAGCCTAAGCACTTCGTTGAAAAAGGTAAAGAAAGTCTGGTCTACAAATTAGAGAAACTTTGTATGGTTTGAAGTAGACTCCTAGAATGTGGTACCAAAAATTTGACACTTTTGTGTTGTCTATGGGATTTGTGAGATCAAAATCTGATCATTGTGTTTATTAAAAATCTAAAAATGATCATGTGTTTATTATTACCTTGTATGTGGATGATATGTTGTTCATAGAAAATAGTAAGACTATGATTTCTGATCTTAAATCTCAATTATCTGCAAAGTTTGAAATGAAAGATCTGGGTGCAGCAAGGTATATTGTGGGGATAAAATAACCAGGGACAGAATGAGTAGAAAGCTTTGGGTTAGCCAGAGTAAGTATGTTAACACTGTTATGGAGAGATTTGGTATGAATGATTGCAAGCAATTATTTGTTCCATTTTTGCAAGGAACAAAGCTATATGTTAAAGATTGTCCAAGATCTGCTTCTGAGATGGAGGATATGACCAGGGTGCCTTATGCAAGTGTTGTTGGAAGTTTAATGTATGCAATGGTTTATACAAGGTCAGCCATTGCCCAAGCAGTGGGAGTTCTGAGCCATTTTATGGAAAATCCAGGAAGGACACATTGGGATGATGTGAAGAGAGTGTTTAGATATTTGAGAGGTACTTCAGAATATGATCTGTGTTACCATGGTGATTTGGTTTCATCACAGAGAACACTCAACATTTGTGGATATGTGGATTTTGATTGGGTAGTTACATTGACTGCAGAAGATCCACCAGTGGATACACTTTCATGTTAGATGGTGGTGCATTCAGCTAGATGAGCAAGCGATAGGTTGTAGTCACTTTGTCTACTACGGAGGTAGAATACATGGAAGCAACACACGCCTACAAAGAATTTGTTTGGCTGAGTCATTTGTGTTCTGATATTGGTTTTAATGCAGGGCAGATTATAATTTGTTGTGAAAGTCAGAGTGCCATTTTTTTGGCAAAGAACCCTACTTTCCATGCTAGGACGAAGCACATTGATTTGCAATATCACTTTGTTCGAGATATGGTAGAGGATGGAAAGGTCTGTTTAGAAAAGGTGGATACTCTGAAGAATGTTGTTGATGCTTTGACAAAGCCAATGAGCACGATCAAGTTCAGATGTTGTGCAAGTTCGATGGGCCTTGGGGCCTATCATCATCAATAAATTCAAAGTCTAGAGGAAGCCAGTAAGTCTTCATCAAGTGGGAGCTTGTTGGAAAATGTGCCCCAATTTACTGGCTTGGACCTTTGTTAAAGGCTTGACGAATGTATGCCTTTATTGCTACACCGTGGAGTTCTCATGTGGTCATTTTGGTCTCTGGTCATCGAGACTTTGTTTGGTCGGTGAGACTCCAATGGGTGTTACAGCGATGGGCCGACGGGTTTGGAGTTGGCGAAATGTTATGTCGGTTTGCCTTGGATTCATCGACGAAACGTTCGCATATTGGTGGGAGACAATGCATTGTCTCACTGATGTGTCGGTGTAGTTACCTCGCCTTCATAACCAGAACGGATGCTTATCGGTGGGAGGAAATGCAGTGCCTCGCCGATATGTCGACACCTGCATCTACAGCTACGATGGTTTTTTAATCCAACGGTTCTCGTTATGTTCTAAACCCTTTTGAGGCAAGTACCAACGGGGCCTTGTGAGTCGAGCGGAATTGTCTGAGCAGTTGACACGTGGAAGTTTTATCAGCGGTGATCTCTTGTCTTGTACCTCGCATGGTGGGTCTCGAGTTATTACTGTAGAGTGTTGCCAGCTCCGGACACGTGTCAACGTTTCAGAGAAAGTTATTGGAATATTGCAGATGTGGTTTTAGATTCCTTGAAAGAGAACTAGTAGCGTACATGTGTCATGGTGGGCCCCGGCTATGATGATGGTTGGAGTTAGCGATAGCATGGTATTTGGAGCCCGTGGGTAGTTGATCAATCCTTTTTCGGTCAAGCAGCTGACATATGGCATATCGACACGTGGTGCATTTTCATTGGTTGTTTTTGCATCGCTGTTGCAAAACAACATTTATTGGCAAGAAGCTCGATTGGTGAAAAATGATATATCATGCATTTAGTATGAGATCGGATTTGGTAGATGCCAGAGCCTGATCTAGGTAATTCTCTATAATAGAATTAAATGTTTGGGCTGCCTGATACGTGATTGCAGGGCAACTTGGTTAGAATCAATCGGATTCATCTATCAGAAGGAAGGTGCATAATTAAGGCACCCGATTGGTTGGTTGGAAGAATGTGATGTAAGACTTGTAGTAGTCAGATACATAGGCATAGAGACTAAGGTGACAAAGAGATTTGTGATTCATTGTATGCGGTAATAGCATTGGAACAGTGAAGAGGTCGGCTGAATGCTGCTGAGAGCTAACATCTTCAAGTAAAGTCTTTAACTTTGTATGTAAACTATTTTTACTAAAATTCAAAGTGATTTAGCTTGGTGTGGTGGTTTTTTCTCCCATAAGGGTTTTCCCACATAAATTTGGTGTTATCTTTGTGATCTTTTATTTTTGATAGTCTTGTTTTCCTATATGTGTTCATCTTAAGTGTTTTAAAGTTTTAAAATTGGTCTTTGCATTTCTCCTATGTGGTTTTAGTGTTAGGAAAGCATTTCCGCACTGTTTAATTTTTCCTTTCACTTTCCCATCATAAACCTACCCACCCGAACATGTTGGAACTATCGGTTTGGTCACACGACAACAAAACAAAAATTACGCCACCTTGCAACTTTCTCTTCAATGCATTTGATGCTTTTTCCATCAACTGAAAACTTGCCACAACAGGAAAATGGATTAGAGATATGAAAAAATAAGAGAGGCTACTGTAGAAATACCATAAATGAACCTATAAATTTAGATGGAATGATTGTAAGTGTCACAATTTTCAAGAAATAACTTTTCAAATTTTGCCACTTTTTTATACTTAGAGCTCCGAAGAAGTCATTGATACAATGTAACCTAGAATAATCCAGCATGCTAGGGTGTGAAATAGGACCTTGCCTAGCATAAACATGCCCACTCAAAAATGTTGGAACTATTAGTTTGGTCACACAATATACAAAACAAAAATTATGCCACCTTGTGACTTTAGATTGCATGCATCTAATTCTTTTTGCAATGTGTGAAATCTTGTCACCACAAACAAATTGATTGAAGATATGAAAATCTAAGAAAGTTTATTGTATATGGACCCTACATGATCATATACCTTTAGATAGAATGGTTGTAAGTGCCATGATTTCTAATAAATAGCTCATCAAAGTTTTCCACTTTTTAACAATTTAGTCTCTTGAGAGAAATCGTTGGTACAATGTAGCCCAAAACGTTTCGGCATGCTAGGGTGCAAAAAAGGACCTTTCCTAGCATAAAACTACCCACACAAATGTGTTGAAACTTTTGGTTTGGTCACACAATGAATATAACAAAAATTATGCCACCTTACAACTTTCTCTTTAATGCATTTGATGCTTTTTCCATCAATTGAAAACTTGTCACCATAGGAAAATGGATTGGAGATATGAAAAACAAAGAGAGGTTATTGTAGAGGGACCCTAAATGATCTTTTAAATTTAGATGAAACATTTCTAAGTGCCATGATTTTTGAGAAAGAGCTTTTCAAATTTTTCCACTTTTTCACACTTTGGTCTCTTGAGAGAAATCGATGGTACAATGTAGCCCAGATTATTCTGGCATGTTGGGGTGTGAAACAAGACATTTCCTAGAATAAAATTTCCAACTCAAATGTGTTGGAACTATCATTTTGGTTGCATAATTAACATAATGAAAATCATGCCACCTTGCAACTTTCTCTTCAATGCATTTGATGCTTTTTCCATCAATTGAAAACTTTCACGACGGAAAAATGGATTGGAGATATGAAAAATTGAGAGAGTATTGTAGAGGGACCCTACATGACCACGTACCTTCATAAAAAAATGGTTTTAATTTCCATGGATTCTAAGGAATAGCTCATCAAATTTTTCCATATTTTCACACTTAGACCTCTTAAGAATTCGTCGGTACAGTGTAGCCTAGAACGATACGGCATGTTGGGGTGCAAAACAAGACCTTTCCTAGCATAAAACCATCAAACTAGACATTCTAGAACTTTCATTTTTGTCACACAATGAACATAATGAAAATTATGCCACCTTGCAACTTTAGACTACATGCATTTGATGCTCTTTTCATCAACTAAAAAATTGTCACCACGAGAAAATGGATTGGAGATATTAAAACCTAAGAGAGGTTATTGTAGAGGGTCCCTACATGATCATGTAGCCTCAGAATTTTTTTTTCTAAGTTTCACATTTTTTGAGAAAGAGCTTGTCAAAGTTTTCCACTTTCCGCACTTTGGTCTCTTAAGAGAAATCGTCGATACAATGTACTCTAGAACGTTTCGGCATGATGGGGTGTAAAAAATGACATTTCCTAACATAAACCTACCCACCTGGACATGTTGGAACTATCAATTTGGTTGCACAAAAAACAAAATAAAAATTACACAACCTTGCAACTTTCTCTTCAATGCATTTGATGTTTTTTCATCAACTAAAAGCTTGTCACCATGGGCACATGGATTGGAGATATGAAAAATGAGAGAGGGTATTGTAGAGGGACCCTATGTGAACTTGTACCTTTAGATGGAATGGTTGTAGGCACCATGTTTTCTGAGAAACAACTCATAAAATTTTACCACTTTTTTGCACTTAGAGCTCTTAAGAAGTCGTCGATACAATATAACTTGGAACAATCCGTCATTGTAGGTGATGGGCCTAGAAAATAACTATTTTTACTCATTTTAGTTTATGTATTTTTAACATTTCAAGTTGCTTATCTCATAGAAAATCATGAAACTTATATATCTTTTATGTCTTTAATGCATCCTAAACCAAACTTTACCATGTGGAAATATAATTATGATATGATGATGTTTGCATGGATAAATGTGTGAATGTTTATGAAATTTAATATGATTCTATTTTAATTCATGGTTTATTAATGATGTATATAATTTAGATGAAACTGACCTCTTGCAACTAGAAGAATTACAACCCACAACAACTAGATTGACCAACCCATAGCCAAAAGATTTCAGGCAGATTGTAGGGGAAAGTCCATGACACTGAGAACGTGATAGTTCCAAGAAATAATGAAGGTGATCATTGAAGTGGTCAATAGTGAGTCGCTAGATCATCTAATAAGATGAAATGAGGAAAAATAATTTTGTATTGATAAGGAAGCAACATGATTTTTCTCATAGAGCACGTCTCTATCAAACCATTAGGGAAAAGAGTCAATCCTATTTGTCTTCTTTTATCTTTTTCAGTTATAGTTTCAGTTGCAAAGACTTTGTCTCTCTATTTTGAAGGAGAGTAGACATCTTTATTTAATTTTTCTTTTTATTCCTTATTCAAATAAAACTCCTCCTGAGTGTATATAGTTGGATTGATGATTGAGGAGTAGATCTAGTTAGAAGATATATGTTTTGATATTTATAGTTTTGTTTCATAGACAATACTTCATTGTTAGTTTTCTATTATGCACTCATGAATGAGAAATCTGTGAAGATTCTTGTCAGGTTATAGAGTTCAGTTATATGCAATAAATATGTTATAGTTTATTGTTATGATTAGTTGATTCAAGTAGCACATAGTTGGTTTCTCATGTGGGTATAACAACTTGAGCAAGAGCTACTCGAGGTATTATTCACCCACCTTAATTTTTGTTGTTAATTAGATGTTTACATTGTTGCATTAATTTCAAGCATATTCTCAATTACATGCACATGAATGATATCTTGTATCATGAATTATTCTTTGTAATTTGTCTTTGATTCATTTTCAAAGAGGTAAAGTATTTATAAGTAAGAGTCAATAGTGTTAGTGAATTGCAAAGTTTAGGTTTAGTAGTTAATAGTTATAGTGCTAAATTGAAGGTACCTTTAGCATCAGTAGTAGATTAACTTATTTCCCTTATTTTGCAAGTTAACACTTTATTTACTTTTCTAGCCTTTAATATTTTCCTATATATGTGTAAACCACCTATACTCACTGATTTAGGCCATATAGAGTTCATGAATGCACATATAGTGCCAAAATCATCAAAATCTTACAAAGCCTTGGTTGATAATTAAATGAATTCTTTACAAGGGTTTAGTGAATTGTTCAACTAGGAACTCCTCCTTTGAATTGTGTGTCTAGCACCAAGTTGATTGATCTTTAATAGAGGCCTTACATTTTTGGTTTTGTTGTCAAGGATGGTGCTACATTCAGGGTTCTCTTGTGTAATTTCAAGCTTTCATAGTTTAAATGTTTTGATTTTAGCATTAGGATAATTAGGTTTTAATCCATCCACACAAAACAATTTTACTAACACTGTGCAAGAGCATATGATCTAAAGAGCTACAACTATTGTATATGGAGGTGACAAGATGCTTTGGGAATATTTCTCCCCTCAACACATGAAGTTTTAGAGGATACTGGTGATCAAAGTGAAAAGAGTGAGGTAATTCCTGAAGAACAATAGTCGTTGGCACCAATGTCCACATCAAATATAGAGGAGACTTCCCATACACAAATCATCATCATGGGTGATGTTGAGGTAGAAGACCCACAAGAGCATGTGACTTTTGAGTTCCCTATTGCCAACTAGGAGAGAGAAATTTCCCTGAAGAATATGTCACCTTTAGCATTACCTATCTTCTATGGGTTTGGTACATAGGATCCAAATACCTTCCTTTTTGAGTTTGATGTGCTATGTAGAAGTTAATATTATACTACAGATGCACATAGGCTCAAAATGTTCCCAACAACATTGAAGGATGATGCTCTGAGATATTTTATGGGTTTGGGAAGAGATGTTGTTCCAAATTCGAATACCATGAAGACAAAGTTCCTGGAAAAGTACCAAGTCTACTATAGAGGAATAAATAGAAAGAGAGATGACATCTTCAGGATGTCAGAAGAGGAGGATGAATCCCTAGAAGACTACATGGAAAGATTTTAGTTTTTCCTTAAGAAATCCCACCAGAACAAACTCTATGATAAGTCTTTAAAGTTGATATTCTTAAGGGGGATTAATGAGTATTACATGGATGCACTTAACCTCATTGGGGTAGGATATATTTCTCAAGCACCATTTGAGGATATCTTCAAGGAATTCAAGAAATATTCAAGGTGTTTCACAAAGAAGGTTAGAGGAGACATGACATCTTCCATCAACAAACCATCAAATGGAGTGTCAAGAGTTGAATTGAGCAATCTTCTGTTAAATATGAAGGATGATATTATCAGCCATATTGCTAGAGAGTTAGACACCCTCCATATCAAAAAGAAGTAAGAAGAGGCAGAAGAAACTCTTACAAAATACTACCCACATTATAGACAAAGAAAGACTAATTTCAAGTGTAAGAAGGTGGCTAGTATATTTGAAGAGAAGCAAGGAACAACATAATTTCATGCATTGGAAGGTGAATATGGACAAGTATTCTACATGGATCAAAGGAAACCATGCTATCCAAGACAAGGTATTCCCCAAGATCCTTTGAATTACAATGTCATTTCCTAGTAACAATTCAAATCTTCCTAATTGGAATCCTCGATCTTAGGCAAATATGCAAAACCAATAATGGAAAATTCCTCAAACCAATTAGAATCAATAGTAGAAAAACATGTGGCCATCAAAAAATTACCAAGGATATAATTCTCAATGGACACCCAAAAAAAACAAATGGCAACCTCAATGGCAACAAGTTCAGCAGTGGAAAAATCAAAACATGAATTATCAGCAACCACAACAACCCTTGCAGCCTGCAACCACAACAACATGCCATTATTCCAAACCCAAAAAATATAGCACCACATCCCCCTAGAGCACCTTAGTTGTCAGCCCAACCTACACCTAACAATAATAATAAGTCTATTTAGTAGGCTTATTCTAATGGAGTTATTGAATACCTTACTTATGGGGTAGAGGTGAGTGATGTCCACATCAGATTAGCGAAAATGTTGGTTGGGCCTTCATCCCCTCAAATCATGGAATTGTTTTATGAAGAACCCCCAACAAAGACCTTGGACAACCAATCTAATGAGCCAGAGTCAAATCAGGTTAACCAAACCAATCAAAGTCTAGAGCCTACATTCCCTCAAAGATTAGCAGTTCAAAGGCATCAACCACAAGATGAAACTGACCTAGTGGGACAACTCAAGGATTTTTGTATCAAGATACCCCTTATCCAATCCATTAGGGAGGTTCCCATATATACTAAAATAGTGAGAGACCTATACCTTAATAATCCAAGCAAGAAGAAAAAAGATCCCTATACTATGCATGTCCTAAGACAACTTGCAAACATTATGTTGGGAAACATAACTATCACCGAATATGCATACCCTAGTACAGGAGTCTTGTAGTGGATGTAAATATAAATGACACTTTCATTAAGAACACCTTAATTGACTTGGGAGAAGCTATTAATCTAATGAATAAAGAGACTGAAGTTGTTACAATTGATAGAAATTAAACCTACACCTATTGTTCTATAGTTGGAAGATAGGTCCATAGTCAAACCTGAGGGTATAATTGAAGACTTTGTAATAACACTAGATTCATTAGAGTACCTTGTAGATTTCATGGTATTGCAACTAAAATCTAATCTTGTAGACTAGCCCCTCATTTTAGGAAGGCCTTGGTTGGAAATAGCAAATACCTTTATAGGTTACAGGTCTGGGAATATGATTATCTTAAATGGAAATGTGACTAAGAAATTGGTCCTTAATCCACCAGTCTGGCCACATACAGACCTAGAACAAACCATTTTCCCTACCCTACATGAGGAGAATTAATATTCCTTGCAAACCCTAATGACTATTGAATGCAATCCTTTGTTAGAAAACCAAGATGAAGATGACTTGATAGTAAACATCATGCAAAATAACTATGGTAGGGACTTGTATGATCAGGACTATCTAACATGTATGTAGGATCCTCTATAAAATTTGATTCCTGATAGCTCATCTGAGTCAATTTCTCAAAAATATTCCACACCTTGTTACCACACCAATGTGTCCAAAACATAGCAACACTTGAGATATCAACAATTCAAACAACATCCAAGACTTTAGAGATAATGTCTGGTAAATCATTGAAAGTTAACAGTCAATTGATTGATATACAATAGGCCTCACTAGTGAACATGGCGTAAGCACACACAATAGCCTTTGCATGGGATTACCATGACATGAAGGGGATAGACCTTGACTTGTGCATGCATAGTATTTATATCAATGATGGTTTTAAACCCATTAGGCAACCTCAAAGGAGAAAGAACCTTGCAGTTAAAGGCAGTTAAATCAAAATTGCAAAAATTGCTTGATGCAGAATTTATCTATCCTATCTCTGATAGTCAATGGGTGTCACCTCTAGTAATTTTCCCAAAGAAAGGAGGAAAGTGGAGAGTGTGTGTAGACTAACGAGAACTAAATGTTGCAACTAGGAAGACCACTTTTCACTCCCCTTCATTGACCAAGTACTTGATTCATTAGTAAGAAAGAAGTACTTTTCCTTTTTGTATGGATTTAGTGGCTACAACCAAATAAAGATTGCCTTAGAAGATCAGGATAAGAAAACTTTTACATTCCCTTGGAGCACATATTATTATTGTGTCCTACCATTTGGGTTATGTGATGCACCAACCACCTTCCATAAGGTAGTATTGAGTATATTATCATACTTTGCACATGACTCCATGGAGGTTTACATGGATGATTTCACAACTTATGGGAATACATATGATGAAACATGTGGCAATCTAGAGAAGGTTCCTAAAAGGTGTCAAGAACATAACTTATCCCTAAGTCATAAAAATAATTTTATGATGATGATAGAAGGGATTGTATTAAGACATTTTGTGTCAAATGAAGGAACTTAAGTGGAACCCAACAAAATTGAAGTAATCTCAACACTCCATGTGCCTCAAAGACAAAAATATGTTAGAAGTTTCCTAGGACATGTTCGGTATTACAGGAGATTTATTTAGTACATTAGCAAATGTGTAGCTCCACTATTTGTTTTATTGTCTAAAGATGTAGAATTTGAGTGGACAACTGCTTGTCAACACTCTTTTGAAACACTCAAGGCAGCATTGACCAAAACCCTTGTCTTGAGAATTGGACCTTACCTTTTCATATCCATACAGATTCCTTTTATTTTTCTATAGGAGTTGTACTTGGAAAAAGAAAGGAAACAAAGAGTGTTCCATGTATTACATCAACAAAAATCTACAAGAGGTAGAACTCAATTATATAGCTACAGAGAAAGAGATGTTGGTAGTAATATATGCAATAAACAAATTTAGGCATTATATTATAGGATACCCAATGTTCATACATACTAACCATACAACAATAAGGTATATAATGAAAAAACTATTGGTTGGTGGCAAGCTTGTTAGGCGGTTATTATTGTTTTAGGAATTTGACATTATCGTTGTGGATAATCTAGCTAAAGAAAATGTAGTGGCAGATTTTCTATCCAAACTACCAACCAAATCAGAAGAAGATGTTGTTGATGATTCTTTCCTAGATGGGAATTTACTTTCTCTATCTCTATATATACCTTGGTATGTAGATATTTCCAACTATCTTGTTGCAAGACAATCACCACCCCATTTCTCACCTAGAGAAAAGAGGCAATTGGTTCATAAGAGTTTTCCTTACTCCTAGATAGTTGGATACTTATTTTACACAGGCCCAAACAACATTATGAGGATATATATCAAAGAAGATGAGGTATATGATATCCTCATAGCATGCCATGATGAACCCTATGGGGGACACTTTTCACTAAAGAGGATAACTCTTAAGATTTTCAACACTAGCTACTATTGGTAAACCCTTAATAAAGATGTAGTGAAGTATAATAGGGGTTGTGATAAGTGTCAAATAATGGGAAGGCCAACAAAATCAGATAAAATTCCATTACAACCATAGTTGCAATAAAACCATTTGATAAATGGGAATTGTAATTTATTGGCCCCATATCACCGACATCAAACAACATAGAGTACATACTGGTATGCACAAATTACCTTACAAATCAGGTGGAGGTTAAGGCTCTACAATTTGCAAGAGATGTTAATGTGGAGAATTTTCTTTATGAGGACATATTCACAATATATGAAGTTCCAAGGGAGATTATTATAGACCGAGGACCCTAGTTTACATCAAAACTGACCACAAAATTGGTTCAAGAGTATAAGGTTAGACATAGGACCACCCTCAATCTAATGGCCAGGTTGAAGTCACAAATAGGGAAATTGAAAATATTCTCACAAAGACAATGCAAATTCATAGGAAGGATTGGAGCCAGCTTTCCTAAGGTAGTTTAGGCCTATAGGACAACTTGGAAGACCACAACTAGATTTACACCATATGAAGTGGTGTATGGGAAGAAAGTAGTATTTCCTATTGAATTTGAATAAAAAACATTAAGGATAATAGTTACATTAGGCATGTACTTGTCCATAACTTAACAAGAAATATTACATAACCTAAATGTACTCGATGAAATCATAATGGAAGTCATAAACCACACTAAATTTTTCTAGAATCAAATAATCATATGACATGATCAAATTCATAAAGACAAAGGAATTAAGTGTAGGTGATTGGGGTCTCCTTTATGACTCAAGATACAGAGACTATAAGGGGAAAGTTAAAAACTAAATGGTTGGTTCCATATGAGATAAAACAACTGTTTCTAAATGGAGCAGTACAACTAAATAAAATCAAAGATACCAAGTTCTCATTACTAGTTAATGGACATAGATTGAAGCTTTACAAAAATCCATTACAAAAGGATGACTTCCTTCTTTTATTAATTAAGTAGTTTGGACCTATAATTGATAATTCAACAAAAGAGACTACAAGTTCTACAAATGAATCAACAGATGAGCTACATAGCTCACCAATTGATGTTTCAAAGGTATAATTCCACCATCTCTTTCAAATGCAAACATAGCACATATGACAAATGATAACATATATTTTCTAGAAGATTATATGAAGCAACATGGACTTATATCATAACTCCTGAAGGAAACAAACATTCAGAAGGGACCTATCACTACAAGCACCCGTAGCACTTGTCTAATAGTAATTTCATATTACCACCACATCCATCACATATCTATCATTTCAAATTACATCCATCTATACATGAAGCAATATATATATATATATATATATATATATATATATATATATTATTTACACTCACATGTATCATTTCCAACACCTTTCTCGATTACCACATACCATGCATTCATTTCACCTCACCTATTCTGTATATTTTGTAGTCTTTTCATTCCATCATTCACCACACATCATTCATATGTTGTCATTCATTTCAAATTTCTTCTGGACGATTTTCATTAGAATTATAGTAAGTCATTTCACATTTAGCCACAATTTATCAACAATCACTTCACATGAGTTCAATTTCATTCCAACACATTTCTATAGGTACACACATTAACTTTTCATAATTAACATAGTGATTATTGATTTTAAAAATGTTTATACATTACTCCATGCATGCTTCATATCTAAATTTATTTCCCTCTACATTTCATTTAACCCTTCACCATAACCATACCACTAAATGAGGACACTTAGTATCTTTAGTTGGCGGGAGGTTTCCTTATTTTCTCAATCTTCAAAAACCCTCTACAAGATTTATGGTTGTTTTATTTTTTTCCATTTTTTAAACAATACAAGCTCAGAGGAGAGAAAGAGGATTAAATACAGTTGAATTAAGAGGTTTCAAGCATACATATATTGTGAAGGTTGTGTATTTGGAGTGACAAATAGAGAATTAATGGATTATAGAACAACAACAATATTATGGGAGGTGACATTATTCGTAGGGAACCAGTAGCACACACCCCATTGTTAGAAGACAGGCTAGTATCACCCATTTTTCAACATGTTGGTTGGTTGGATTATTTATTGAAGCTTACAATTATAATGAGGTCATGACACAATTTTTTTTTTCCACACTACAAAACTATGAAGCAGTAGTGAGAGGTTTAAGAATAGATGCCTCAAAAGCCACCATTTCTAAAGTATCTAATTTGCCACGGGAAGGAGAAGAATTTCCAACTAGGGAAGATGCTATTGTTTCCAAGGATGAATTCAAGCATCCAAGAGAGAACCTAGACTCACATTTTTAAGGTACTAAAAAATTATCCTTATCTTAGGCCCGGGCTTCAGTTTCTTCTTACATAATCAAGTATTTAACCTATGATGGTAGGCAATCCTTGTATTATTCCATTTTAAGTTATTGAGTCATTTTCGCCATGATAGGCATGTGAATGTTCCAAATGTTTTGTAAAATTTATTGAAAAGAATGAGATCTAAGTATAAAAAGGAAAAGGAATAACACAACATTATCACATTTATGTTTAGTCACATTGTTCATAAAAAGGAATTTAAGAACTCAACTTATACATGTTTTGTGGGAAAGTTTCCTAAATTGCAACCATATCAATAGTATCCTTAAAGAACCTGATATCCCAAAAATAATTGAGGAACCTGTTATTTCAAAGATGGAAATACCCTTTGCCTCCTCTACTACATCAGCTATCCACAACATAGGAGAGCCAAAGGAGTAGGGTTTGCAGGGCACTCAATCTGTAGCTGTAAGGAAGCTAAGGTAGCGAAACAACTTCCTACACTAATCTTGAGAGGAGAATAATGCAAAACTTTTACATATCTTTAACAGTTACAAAAACTTAGATATAAATAAACACAAATATCATGCATATCACAATGCAATGATTTACATGGGAAAAACCCTTTCAAAAGAAAAACCCCACACTCCAAAATCCATCCAATATATTATTTAGAAATGATAAAGATTAGAATATACTTGAAAAACAAGCTTCTCATAGGAGTATCACTAACCAGAGATCCAAAGGTAGCATAGCCACTATTAGACTCTCAGAATACATCACAATACACAATCGTAATACAATTCCCTCATAAAATAGGGTTTCCTTCTAGGGAAATTCAAGCCAAAAAATATATCGACCATGAGATATGAGACATAATGATGAATGATCCATATTTACGATAATAAAGTGTATATACAATTTGGCTTTCGGGGGCACTACCCTTGAGCCCCTACCGGGGTGAGCTATCCCTTGGACCCCAACCAAGGGGATGATCCCTCAGACCCCTCATGGGGGAAATTCCCCATGCCCCCCCTATCATTTTCGGATGAGCGGTATCTCATGCATCAACAATACCTTATGTAATTCCAAGGTTGAGACACATTTTCTAAACAAATCCCCCACTTGTCTAACACCTTGCAATATCAACGAGAGGGGGTAAAAACATCATCTCTCAATTTCTAGGGGTTGATGAGGGTAAAATGTGTCCTTATTTTTATCTTTTATTTACCCTTTACCCTTTCATTCCTATAGAATCCCTTGTTGATCCTATCACTATTTGTTAATGAAGTAAGGATATTTAGTAAAATGCAAAGAAACGATAAAAACTTGTGGATATATAAAAACCTTTTTACTAATTATCTTCATAAATATTATAAACATGAGATAATTATGTGGATGGTATGTGGAAGAAAGAGGAGCATCAGTGGAATGAAGACAAAACTATTTATGGGTCATGTGTCACTTTTCATTAAGTTTGATCTAAGTTAGTTTTTTTTGGAATGATGTTGAAGTCTGTAATCTATTTCTAAGTAGATTTTAAGGTTGTTGGTTGTAGGCCACAATAACCTAAACAACCATATGGTTTTTAATCAATATTAGTTATAAACTCAGTGAGATATAATCTCTATAAATATGTATGAGAAGACTTGAATTGATAATCGATAATATATATCTATAAGTTGTTTTGATTCGAAAAGAATGGGATTTTGAATATAATTTGATACTGAGTAGCATGGAATAATATTTCATTTCATCACTGGATAATTGGAGAAGGTAAGGCCCACTTCCTTGATTGTCTGGTGAATTGTTTTAGTATTAGCGTGTTGTGTGGTAATAAGGTTTTTCATTTTTAAACCTGGTTTTAATCTTTAATGGTTGCACTAATTCAAACTTATTCAGCATGTTATTAATTATTATGTTGAGATAATTTGGAGTTCTCTTAATCAGTGTATTTATGGTTACAGGTAAATCTGGCATAGCATATTATCTTCTAATGCATATCAGTGAACGTGATTGTTGTTCTTAGTTTAATATTACAATCGGTGTTAATCAGTGTGTGTTCATCAATATATGTGAATTTAGTTTAACATATTGGATTTCAATTCTAGTACTTAGTTATCTTCTGTCAATTCATTTTCAATGTGGAAGTTTTAATTTTTTTGTACTATTTGATTGTAATCTTCCTTTGTTACAAACTATTCCTAGCACAAGTTCCTATCACACAATTGATAGGAAGTTTGAAAACCAAATTTCTAAATAAAAACAGTTTACATGTAGTTGCATCCATCCACACTTAGCGCACTAGGTTCAACCCTTAAGCAAACAACCCTAATATCTTTCATAAGTTTACCTCTCTTGGATTGACAATTAAGGAATAAACTAAGGAAACCTCCATAAAGTTCCCAAGGATTGATTTAAACACATTTTCCAATAATATAGAATTACAATGATATTTTTCTCCTAAAGTTCACCCATGATTTAATCCAATCATTTTGGCATCATTGCCAAGGAAAGGTACTAAAGGCATGAAATCATAGCAAGTTGAGTTAGGACCAATACATCAAGGGGAAATCATATACAATTGTCGACCACGTTAAGGTTAATACTCTTGATTTGTGATGTTATAAGTCATATAGGTGCATGAATTGTAGTAGGGATAATAGAGGTAGATTTGTTAAAAGGGAGAAAGGAAATAGTTCACAACCTGAAAAAATAGAAAAATAAAACAAAACCATCCATTGAGGGAAGTAGCTCACAACGAGAAAAAATGAAAAACAAATTACAACCATTAGTTGTGCACAATTCACCTGAGGAGGAATTAGTCAAACCTTTAGTTGTACACCCATCACTTGAGAAAGAGTTACCTGAACCAGACATCAAAAATTGTGTTATCAAGTCTACCATTGTTGAGACCCCTTCTGATATCTGTCCAAAGTCTTCTGAATAATTACAAAAAAGGTTCGCAAAGCTATTTCAAGAATCTTATGATTCTAGAGCTGGTGCATCCTTAGGAAACCAAAATCCATTTAAAACATTCTTCACTCCTTGGGTATCTCAAGTCATGGCTGATCTCAACAACAACAACAACAAAAAACAATAATAATGAGAGGGCATTGGATTACAACAACCCAATCACTTTTTAGGTTCCAATCATGCCTCCTGAAGAGGATACCCCTATGAAAAATTTTCCCCGTTTAGTCTTGCCTGTGTTTCGTTGTATTTTTGTTGAGGATCTTGATAGTTTTTGTTTGAGTTTGATGTGTTGTGCCATAGTTATGACAATCAAAGTGATGCACAGAAGCTCAAGTTACTCCCAACCACATTGAAGGATGTAGCCTTACGTTGGTTCATGAACCTCAAAAATATCAGAACATGGGACATCATCAAGGAATTATTTTTTTATCAAATATTAGGAGTATTGTAAAATGAGAGAGGTTTGGGATGAGATCTTCGATATGACATGAAAAGAAGATGAGACCGTGAAAGATTACCTCGAGTGCTTCATGTTCAGCCTACAATGATAAAAAAAACCAGAGCTAACTCTTGATACTAGTAAAATTTTGTTTCTTACGGGAATAAGAGATGATACTACGGATGAACTGAATTGAATAGGAAAAGGAAATGTTTCTAAATTGAACTTTGATGATATATGTGACATTTTTAGGAATTACTTGAGGTCTCAACATTCGAGGAGGAGTTATTCAAGTAAGTTTCATTCTTCAAGAAATTCCACAGGTATAACAAAGCATGAAATAGGTAATTTACTTGAGGATATTAAAACTGATTTGTTAAATCATATGGGTAAACAAATAGACACTTTGTATACTTTTAGAAAGCAAGAGGAAGCCAAAAAGGCCTTGGTTGTATTATATCAGACTTTTCACAAGATACATAGTAGTGAGGATTGACTGTATAATAGGACAAATATTTCATGCTTAGAAGAAGTCGGAAAAATTTCTATCTTAAGGCCTCTTCCCGTAGGTACACCTGACATTGAATATTCTAAGGAACATGTCTACTACATGGCCCCTAGGCGACCATTTCCACCTCAAGTAATGCATCCTGGAATGACGAATGATTATTTTTCTCTAAGACCTAGCCAATCTAATTCTTTTTCTAATCAACCTATATGGTATGGGGTTGGCAACAACCTCCACCATACCCTCAATGGATTCCACAATACTAGTATGCTTCACAGTCATGGCAACAGGTGTGGAGGCCACAACCACCACAACCTTTACCATACCAACAACAATATCCATCACAATCACAATTTCCACCTCCTCCAATGATCAACCCATATCAACAGCTACAAAAATTTCTTCCACCCATACCATCATCCACCAAAGCCCACACTAATTCCATCCCAACCAAACCTAAATTCCAACAATAAGGCAACACAACCCTTGTATAATAATGAGGCAGCAAGTTACTTTACGTATCTAATTAATATTATAGAAATAGATGGAGTTCAATTAAGATCGAGGAAGGCTCTTCAGGGGCCCACCATCACTGAAATTCATGAAGAACCTAAAGCAGATCCAGTAAAAGAACCCCCCTTCCCCAGCTGATTTCAGTCAAAACCAGTATAAATGAAAGTCTCTAAACTTGAATTTGATTTTTTCAATGAGTTACACAATGTTAACATCAAGATTCCTTTGTTGTAGGCCATCAAGGATATCCCCATATATAAAAAAAATAGCTCATGATTTATGTACTCAGAAGAAGAAGAAGAAGCAAGATCTGAGAACCGTCCAAGTTATTGGACAGCTGGAAGACCTCATGCTTGGGAACCTAACCATTCCTAAGTACTAAAATCCAATTAGTCCTATAATCAAGGTATCTATTAATAAATTTATCATTCCTAATGCACTTGTTGATTTGGGCACTGTGATTAATGTTATGACAAATGAAACAAAGGAAAGGTTATCACTAAAGGGACTTAGACCTACTCCCATAGTCCTCCAAATGTTAGACCAATATTTTGGTCAAACTAGAGGGTATGATTGAATATGTAGTCCTTTCTATTGATTCATGGGAATACCCAACTAGCTTTATGGTTCTACAACCAAAGATTAAGTTGGGGGGATACCCCTTGATTTTGGGATGACCTTGGTTAGTGGCTGTGGATTCTTTCATCAACTATTGATCAGGGAACATGCTCATTTCTAATGGAGAGCACACAAAATAGTTGACTCTATACCCACCAGCACAACCCTTGTTGGAGACGGGGGATCCAATATGGGTTGATAGTGATTTGGATGAGTCATTACCAATCTTGAAAATTGATCAAGCATTAGATATTGAGGAACCTATTGAAGATAATATTCTTGTTGATTTTCTTCAAAATAGATATGCATCTAATGAAATATTTGAAAGTATGGCTCTTCATTGAGTTATAAATACTTTTTGTCCTTTTGGAGATTTTCCAGTGGTGGGTAGCTCACAATTTTTTCAACACTTTGTCACATTGCATTAGTTGCTACCTCATAATTATCTGTATAGTTCATTTTTATTTTCTGGAAATTCTAGTAATACACCATCTACTTCACAAGTACTAGCCATTAATTCACCTGCACAATCAAAAGCCATGGAAATTTTACCTAGTTGCACACTTAATATTAATCCACATTTAAGCACTAAACAAATCCAAGATCTCATTGCCTTGCTTAGAACTAATAAAGATGCATTTGCTTGGGAATACCAATACATGGATGGCATTCATCCCGATACCTGCACCCACCATGTTTATATTGAAGAAGCTAGTCGTCCAGTTAAGCAACCACAACGATGGCTCAATCCCATCTTGCATGAAATAGTTAAAGAGGAGTTATAGAAACTGTTAAATGTTGGCTTTATATATCCTATATTAGATAGTCAGCGGGTCTCTCCTCTAGTTGTGGTTCCTAAGAAAAATGGTAAGTGGAGAATTTGTTTTTATTATAGAGCACTTAATAAAGCTACTAAAAGTATCACTTTCTATTACCATTTATTGATCAAGTGTTGGACACTCTTGCAGGTAAAAAGTTCTTTTTTTTTTTACGGGTTTAGTGGCTACAACCAGATTCGCATAGAACTCAAAGACCAAGACAAAACCACCTTCATTTGTCCTTGGGGAACCTTTGCTTATAATTTTTTATCGTTTGGTTTATGTAATGCCCCTGCCACTTATCAAAGGGTAGTTTTGAATATTTTTGCAGATCTTGTAAATGATTATGTTGAGGTGTATATGGATGATTTTACTATCCATGGTAATACTTATGAAGAGGATAAAAAAAAATTAGAAAGGTACTTAAATGTTCTATAGACACTAATTTAACATTAAGCCATGAGAAGTGTCATATGCTAATTATAGATGGAATAGTACTTGGTCATTATATTTCTTCCAAGGGTATTCAAGTTGATCCCAAAAAGATACAAATAATTTAGGACTTGCCCCGCTATCCAAAAGGATGTGTGTATCATTCTAGGCCATGCGAGGTATTATAGGAGGTTTATCCAAAATTTTAGTAAGATTTCCTCCCCATTATTTTCTTTGTTAGCAAAAGATGTCATTGTCTCTTAGATAGTAGAATTTCAAGAAGCCTTTGAAACCATTAAGAACAAGCTTGTAACCACACCAATACTTAGAGGTCTAAACTGGAACTACCTTTTCATATTCATACTGATGCCTCAGATTGTTCCATGGGAGTTGTCCTTGGACAAAAAGAAGATAACATTTTCTATTCCATTTACTACATCAACAAGAATTTCATAGGAGCTGAGGTAAACTATATGGTAATTGAAAAGGAGTTTCGAGCTATTGTTTATGCAATCAATAAGTTTTGTCATTATATTACCAAATATAAAGTGTTTGTTCATACTGATCATTCTGCAATTCGATTATTAATGAATAAACCTATTGTAACCGATAGAGTTATTAGATGGTTACTTTTGCTTCAAGAATTTGACATTACTATACTTGACAAGCCTAGTTAGGAGAATGTGGTTGCAAAATTTTTGTCCAGGTTACAATAGCAATATGATGAACAAGTTCCAATCGATGATGCATTTCTAGATGATCATCTCTTTGCTATATCAGCAAAAAAATTGTGGTACACTACCATGGAAAATTACCTCATTACTTACAAGTTCCTACCTCATTTCTCTCTGAGGTAACACTAAAAATTGGTTGGACTCGGTGGTGATTACACGTGGGTTGATGGATTGCTCTTCTCACATGGCCTTAACAACATCATGTGTTAATATGTGCCCAAAGGCAATGTCTTCAACATACTTTGTCCATGTCACATAGAACCTTGCAAAGGACATTTTTCTTCTCAGAGGACTACCTAGAAGGTCTTAATTGCAGGCTAATATTGGCCTACACTCCATAAGGATCGCAAGTGTTTTATTTAACACTATGATAAATTTCAATGTATGGGCTGCCCCATGCACTCAGATGAAATGCCCCTGCATCCTCAGTTGTCCATTGATCCCTTTAAAAATGGGGGCTTGATTTTGTTGGACCTATCAACCCACCATCTTAGAAAAAGGAATACATCCTTGTGTGCACAGACTATGTAACCAAGTGGGTTGAATTTGTTGCTTTGAAGCATGCAAGGGACACCAAGGTATCTAACTTTCTCTATTCCAATATTTTTACCAGTTCAATGTTTTGTGAGAGATAGTCATGGATCAAGGTCCACAGTTCACATCTGACCTCGTTTTTGTTTTGGTTTGTGAGTATGAGATTCAACATCAAAAGTATTCACCTTATCATCCTTAGGCTAATGACCAGGTTGAAGTTACCAACAAAGAACTTGAGAACATCCTTACTAAGACAGTTGCCCTCCATAAATGATATTGGGTTGCACGACTTCCTAAAGTAGTGTGGGCCTACCACATGACATGGAAAACCACCACTATTTTGATACCTTATGAACTTGTCTATGGTAAGAGAGTTGTTCTTCCTATTGAGTTTGAGGTGAAAAATCTTCGCATTGCACTCTAGTTGGGTATGAACCTGACTGATGCACATAAAGAACGAACTGCACAACTTCATTCATTGGATGAACTTTTTCAACAAGCACTCTTCCACACAGAGATTTTCTAGAAATAGCGTGCTCTATGGCATGATCATTTCATTCAACATGGTCATTTCAACTAGGTGATTGGGCACTCTTTGTATGACTCTCATTTCCAAGATTTTAAGGGAAAGTTCCACACTCAGTGGCTTGGGCCTTATGAAATTGAGATGGTCTACGACAATGGTGCAGTCAAGCTTCATAGGGTGGACTCCAAGTGTATGGATCTATTTTTCAATGGTCACTATTTGAAGTTGTACAAGAGGCCTATTTCCAGGGAACAATTTGTCTCAATTTTTCCAAAGGAACTCCATCTACTTGATAGGGTTCCTATGGCCTCTTCAAGTACCTTTTAGGTACTTTTCAAAATGTATTTACTTATTAAAAAAAAGAGCGAAAAAAATAAGAAAAAATAAATAAAAGATCCAACAGTGAAAGCCTTAGGGAATTGTTGGCCAATTAGCACCTAAAAATTAGTTTTCGGTGGGTGTTAACTGCTAAATAATCTTAGGTGTGAAAATAGGTTTCCCGGTGCCTCTAGGTGATGATAAGGTGAAAACCAGGTTATTGGTGGTCTATCATCGAGATTAAAAAACAAAAAACAAACTTCCTGTCACTTTTGTGCCAAGAACTATCTTCTACAGTTAGCAGCCCTTGTTCTTCTTTCTTCTTTGGTACACACGTGATGGGTTTTCATTCTTCACTGTTTAAGGCCAACTTTTGAGGATCTGTCCCTCCTTCTTAGCTGATTGCACCACCATTTTGTGTGCCTCATTCTGTGTGGTTGTCTCAGGACTTGGTTCTTGTCATTTCCTAGACAGGATTCCTTGTTTGGTTTCTTTGCAGATGCTATTGATTGGTGTTTATCTCCTTGTTTCAGTGGTCATTTCACCTCCTTCCTTGTGTTGCTGCCATCATTCTTTCATGATTCCATTTGGCTACTCCATCATTTATGGCTACACTTCCTCCTCAATTGATTTCATGATCTGCTTACATACTCATGCCACTTACTTGCTCATCCATGATCATTACCTTCAAT
>CM021100.1:919069867-919101153 GCA_007115665.2 Sequoiadendron giganteum
CTAGCAATCACCATAGCTCCTCTAACCATCTTGCATCCTGCATCAAAAACTACTACCTTCACACCTGCATCTATTAGTTTACTCAAAGATAACAAATTTTGTGCTAAACTAGGGATATGGAACACACCATTAATCCTTTTTATTCTATCATCAAGAAACTTGATTTTAACTTTACCACATCTAACAATATTTAAATAAGAATCATCACCCAAGTACACCTTACCTCCATCAAATTCTTCATGTTCAGAAAACCAACCTCTATTAAAGGTCATATGGAAAGATGCACTTGAGTCAATTAACCATGCATCATTACCTACATGAGTTTTCAAAGTTGTAATGAATGTGTCACCATCTTCCTTCTCAGACTCAATATCATAATCAAATCTCTTCTTTTTCTTCTTATTTTCTTCTTTGTATTCCTTACGAATGTGTCTAGGCTTACCACATTTCCAACAAATAACTTTGGACTTTCTAGGAGACTTAGATCTCCCCTTGGACTTGTATTTTTCACGCTTCCCATTCTTCTTTTTCTTTTTCCTTAGGTATTCCATGATCACTTAGGGATTCCTTCGCACTGATGGATACCTTCCTCCTCATCTCTTTAGAAAGAAAAGAACCCACCACATCTTCAGTCTTTAATGTAACAAAAGTAGTACTTCCAATAGCCATAATAAGAGAATCCCACAAATCAGGAAAAGAAAAAAGCAAGATTTGAAATTTCTCCTCTTCATCCATTTTGAAACTAATTGTTGCCAGCTGAGCCACCAACATATTGAATGCTTCCAGGTAGTCTATAATTCTTTCACCATCTTCTATTCTCAAGGACTATAATTTCTTCCTCAAGAAAATATTGTTCACTAAATATTTAGCATGATACATCTCACCAAGCTTCTTTCATAGTTTCTATGCAAAGGTATCTTCATGGACATTGATTAAAACAAATTCTACCAAGCACATTGTGATTAGATCCTTGCCTTTACGGTCCATAACATCATATTGACCAGCTTGAGTAGGATTTGTAGGCCCTGAAACATTCTCAGCAATAACATCCCACAAGTATCAATCTATCAACAGATCCTCCATCTTTAGCTTCCACATTTTAAAATTATTTCCATAGAATTTACCCACCTCTATTCTCCTTGATGAACTTGCCATCTAAAAATTCTTGCAAAAAGATTACAAAGTATCTTTTGTACAAGATCCCACTCATATCTGGATTAGCTCAAAAACCCCAACAACCCACAGCTAAAACCAAAGGTGATCAAGCTCTAAAACCACTTGTAAGGAAGATTTAAGGTAGTGGAACAACTTCCTACACTAATATTGAGAGGAGAATAATGAAAAAAATTTACAAATCTTTAATAGTTATAGAAACTTAAATAGAAATAAACACAAATATCATGCATACCACAACATAGTGATTTACGTGGGGAAAACCCTTTTGGGAGAAAAACCCCACACTCCAAAAGTTTCCCAATATATTGTTCAAAAATTGCAAAGATAACAATATACTTACAGAGCAAGCTTCTCATAGGAGTGTCACCAACCAGAGATCTAGAGGTAGCACAACCACTATTAGACTCTCATAATACATTAAAAAACACAGTCATAATACAACACTCTCATAAAATAGGGCTGCCTTCTAAGGAAAGTCAAGCCAACAAAAATATCGATCGTCAGATGAGACATAATGATGAACGATCAAAAAATATTGTCGTAGGATGAATAGTACCTTATTTATCAATAGTACCTTATGTAATTGGAAGGTTGAGACACATTTTCCCAATAGTAGCCATTGCCAAGCAACCCGCAACAAAGATGATGAATAAACCATTGTTTTTGGAAAAAATAGAGAGCCAAGAAAAGGAAAGGTGAATCTTCTTCTATACCTTCCATAGGGCAGAAAAGATCCATAAGGTGGTCACATCGCCTTAGAGGAAAAAGGCCAATGAGGGGAACAAGTAGGAGACAAAAAGAAGATATGGTTACAATTGAAATAGACTCAGAATCAGAGGGGAATTCTATAGGTAATGTAAGTTCACCTATTGCACATTCATGGTATTATACAAGTGCTTTGAATCTAATTTAGAGGATGTTTTTATTGCAAGGAAAATGAGAAAAGGAACTTTAAAGAGCCCTAATTCAGAGGGTAATTATTATACAAGTTAGAGGGATGACCAATTTTTGGAAAGAGAAAAAGGAATTTTTGTTAAGAAAAGGATGTTGGCAAAGAATTACAAGAGGCTATGGAAAGGATAAAGCAATTGGAAAATTTGTTGAAAATACACCAACAAAAAAACAATGAAAGGGACAAAAGAATTAAAGAATTGGAGGAATTTATAAATTTGAGCATGGTTCTAGGTTAGATGAATTGGAAAAACTTGTTATCATAGAAGCAGAAAACAAGGAACTAGTACCCTAGGGCCCAAATCCTCCACTCATAGTTCAATTTGTGCCAGCTGTGGTGTCCTTGGGTGTGGAATTGTGGAAAATAACCCAAGAGCTCTTTGAGGAGCAGAAGGAATGGGAAAAAGAAAAGGTTGAGTTGATATCCAAATACACCAAGGAACTTAAATAGAAAGAGGTAGAAATAAAAAGGTTGACAGTGAAGATTGAAGTAGTAGATAATGTTTCACAAATTCTAAAGTGTAGACCTCCTGCAAGAGTTTATGCATTATTTATGTAGGAAAAGTAATTTTGTTTTCAGTTAATTCAAGTGATTAGTGATTTTCAATGTCAATGAATATAATTTTTTTGTTTTTAGATACTTTCTCTGACTCTACATTGGACATGCAAGACCAATTATGTGAGTTTTACTTGCATAATCTTGTTCTCTCAGATCAGATTGAATGGAATCCACTAAATTTTATGGGGGACTTACAAATCATAGCATTAGCCTCTTATATAAGGAACGAACATCAAAGAGGTGAAATCTTACAAGAATACAATGAGAGGGAGAAATATATTGCTCTGTAGTTGAGGAAAGAATCACAAGACCCAAATATAGTCATTGATCAGTGGTTAGATCTCCTAGATTATAGAGGTGTGGGAAGGAAAATAATGTATCAGGGAACAAGACTACATGAGGATGAAGCAACTAGCTACAAGATCCATTAATCAAACCTTCTAGTTTGTGAAGAATAGATGGGAAGAACTAACCCCTGAATTAAAGAAAAAGGAACCACACTCCTTGTATAATTTCATAGCCATTATTAGAAGATCTCAGAAGTATATAGACATTACCAGGGATAATGGAATTAAATGGTTTCCACTCACCCTTCATCCACCTCTTCTGATGAGGGTGCCAACCCGAGTCACAAAAATCCATGCACAAAACCAGAGAATCTTATTATTTTCAAAATATGAAATTCTTACATGCAGAGGGTCTCAAATCCTCGAGTTCTGCAATACATGCAAATTACATAAAGTTATAGAAATTCCCCTTTTCGCAATATGCGATCTTCTTTCCCCAAAAACTACCCAAACAAATCAGAAACTAGCCCATAAATAGCCCCTTTCTCTGTTTGGAGCCAAAAACAACATTCCAATTATGCACCAACTTCCGAAAGCCCTAACTTTCATTTTCCACCAATTTTCGGGCCCATCCAGAGCCTTTAAGTACCTCAAAATTAGCTTCGAAGATTTTATAGGGCAAAAAGCAGAAACTGAAACTTGAATAAATTTTGAACCGGGAATGATCTTAGCCTGATTCTTTCACCAAAGTGTTTATTTTTTTGTCTTGAAGATTCCCATAAATTTTTGTCTCCTCACGCCTTCAAATTCACACCTGGTAAAAGTAGCAGTTGAGCAAAAAAAAGCAAAAAAGCAGTTCTGAAAGTTGGAACTTCTTCGACGAAAAGGGTATCCAAAAATGCAAAAACATCTAAAAAAAGCTAAATGCAAGTAAGATATTTTTGGGTGATGTAGGATTTCCCTTACACCACTAGATGCTCCTGTATCAGACACCCAGGGTAATGCCACATGGGATAGGAAGGAAATGTGATGAAATTGAGACAACAGAGAATATGAGGCTAGCAAATATTTCATGTCAAAAATGCTACTCTCTGAGACAGACAAAGGGAGTTGATATGGTGACAAATTTTAGGGAAATGACTCTCCAGTACAACCTTCGGTCTTAAACATTGCTTGACAAGAAAATACTCTAGTTGGGGGGAATGATGGGCCTAGGAAATAGCTAGCTTTCTTCCTTTTGTTTATCTTTTTAACATTTCAAGCTACTTATCTCACAAACAATAATGAACTGTATATATCTTTTAATTATTTTATGCATCTTGTATCATACTTTACCATGTGGGAATATAATTATGATATGATGATGTTTGCATGGATAAATGTGTAAGTGTTTATGAAATTTAATATGGTTTTGTGCTAATTCATGGTTGATTAATGATGTGTATACTTTATATGAAACTAAACTCTTGCAACTAGAAGAATTGCAACCTGTAGCAACTATATTGAACATCCTACAGCCAAAGGATTTCAGGAAGATTGCAAGGGAAAGTCTAGAATGTGATAGTTCCAAGAAATAATGAAGGCAATTGTTCAAGTGGTCAATAGTGAGTCACCAAATCATCCAATAAGATAATAAGAGGAAGAATAAGTATGTGTTGATAAGGAAGCCAACGTGACTATTCTCACAGAGCACGCCTTTGTCAAACTGTTAGGGTAGAGTGTCAATCTAATTTGTCTACTTCTATCTTTTTTAGCTATAGTTTTACTTGCAAAGACTTTGTATCTCTATTTTGAAAGAGAGTGGGCATCTACATTTAATTTCTATTTTTCAGTCCTTATTCAAATAAAAATCCTCCCAATCCTATATAGTTGGATTGATGGTTGAGGAGGAGATCTAGTTAAAGAATATATGTTTTGATAGTTATAGTTTTGTTTCACAGACAATACTTCATTGTTAGTTTTTTGTTATATACTCATGAATGAGAAATTTGTGAAGATTATTGTTAGATTATAGAGTTCAGTTATATGCAATAAAGATTTTATCATTTACTGTTATGATTAGTTGATTCAAGTAACACATATTTGGTTTCTCCTGTGGGTATAACAACTTGAGCAAGGACCACTCGAGGTACTCTTCACCCACCTTAATTTCTATTGTTAATTTAGATGTTTACATTTTTGCATTCATTTCAAGTAGATTCTCAATCACATGCACATGAATGATATCTTGTATCATGAATTATGCTTTGTAATGTGTCTTTGAGTCATTATCTAGAGAGGTCAAGTAGTTAGAAGTAACAGTCAATAGTGTTATTGAATTGAAGAGTTTAGGTTTAGTAGTTAACAGTTACAATGCTAAGTTGAATGTACTCGTAGCATGAATAATAGATTAAGTTATTTCCCCTATTTTGCAAGTTAACACTTTATTTACTTTTCCAGCCTTTACTATTTTCTTGTATATGTTTAAACCACCTATACTCACTGATATAAGTCATATAGAGTCCATGAATTCAAATACAATTTTAGAATCACCAAAAGCTTATGAAGCCCTAGTTGATAATTAAATGAAGTCTTTACAAGGGTTCAGTGAATTGTTTAGTTAGGAACTCCTCCTGTGAATTGTGTGTCTAGCACCAAGTTGACTGAGAATTAGTAGAGGCCTTAAACTAGGGTGTGAAATAGTACCTTTCCTAGCATAAACCCAAGCACTCAGACGTGTTGGAATTGTCAGTTTGGTTGCTTGATGAATAGAAAAAAAAATATGCCACCTTGCAACTTTAGATTACATGTATTCGAAACTTTTTCCATCAACTGAAAACTTGTCACCACTAGAAAATGGATTGGAGATATGAAAAAATGAGAGAGATTATTATAGAGGGACCCTACATGATCTTTTACCTTCAAATGGAACATTTCTAAGTACCATGCTTTTCGAGAAAGAGCTCATCAAACTTTGCCACTTTTTCACACTTTGGTCTCTTAAGAGAAATCATCGACAAAATGTAGCCTGGAATGTTTTGGCATGTTGGGGTGCAAAACATGACATTTCCTAGCATAAACCTACCCACACAAATATGTTGGAACTATCATTTTGGTCGCACGAAGAACAAAACAAAAATTACACCACCTTGTAACTTTCTCTTCATTGCATTTAATGCTTTTTCCATCAACTAAAAACTTGTCACCAAAAGAAAATTGATTAAAGACATAAAAAACTAAGAGAGGTTATAGTAGAGGGACCCTGTGTGACCTTGTAACTTTAGACAGAATGGTTGTAAGTGCCATGGTTTCCAAGAAATATCTCGTCAAATTTTTCCATATTTTTGCACTTAGAGCTCTTAAGAAGTCACTGGTACAATGATCCTAGAACAATATGGCATGTTGGGGTGTGAAATAGGACCTTTCATAGCATAAACCTACCCATCTAGATGTGTTGGAATTGTCAGTTTGGTTTCACAATGAACAAAACAAAAATTATGCCACTTTGCAACTTTAGACTGCATGCATCTAATGATTTTTGCAATGTGCAAAATCTTGTCACCATGGGAAAATGGATTAGAGATATGAAAAATAAGAGGTTATTATCGAGGGACCGTACATGATCCTATAGCTTCATAAATAATGGTTGTAAGTGCCACATTTTTTTATAAAGAGCTCATCAAAGTTTGCCACTTTTTTTCACTTTGGCCTCTCAAGAAAAATCAATGGTACAATGTATCTTGGAATATTCTAACATGTTGGGGTGTGAAAAAGGACCTTTCCTAGCATAAAAATGCTCACTTAGAAATGTTGGAGGTGTCAGTTTTGTGGCATGAAGAACTAAATGAAAATTATGCCACCTTGCAAATTTACACTGCATGCATAGAGGCATCACAAAGAAGGACAATTTGTGATCAAAGGAAAACAACATTAAAGAAGCGTTATTCATCATAGAGGTCGAAATCTCTTAATCATGTTCATGAATTCATATGATAGTCACATAAGAACTTGCTACACATTCACATAGAACTAGGCTAGGCAGCGAGAAATGAAGAGATTATAGGCACAACCCCTATTTTTTGACTTGCAAGAAGGGTAGGCCTTATGAATTGCAACAAATATTGACAAGTTGAAGTGTCAAATGTCAAGGGAAACCCTTTCAAGAGTTCATAAAGCTTTAAAAATCATACTCATTATGAAAATCCTAGTTTTCAAGATATTATGAAAGTCATAGTGGTTTACAAGCATGGTCATGGCAAGGGGCAGTCATACCACTAATGGATCACATTCATTTATGACTATGTTAAAGACATTGACTGTGAGATTCATATGAGTCTTCATGGTGTTTTCCTTTGTAAAACCAAGTAAGCACCTATGACAAGAGAGTAGGTGTGCACATGTTGCTAGGGTAGATCTAAGTGATTGTGGTGCACTAAATGAGGATTGTTTCAAGCTTGCAAAGACATAGATAAAAATCATGACATTCATTGGAATATCGTAGGACTAAGATCTTATTGACAGTGTCATGACTATGTTGAGGGATTTTTTGCATGGTTCACAGTCTAGTAACTTTTTAATCACCTAAAGGTACATGATAGAATAATTTTAACCCACTAGGATGACTTCAATACATAGACATGAGGAACTCAAGGATAAACCACATGCCACCAAAGATATGAGGTGTAAAATTTGTGCACATGTGGCTAAATGCCATTAATTTATATTAGATACAAGGCCACTTGTGTGCATGAAGTGGAAGGTTAAAAAATAGCCAAATATGAATTGTCCTTGTTTCCTTCTATTGACTTTCATTTGTATGGTTGTCCTCTAATATTTATATGCAACTCATTATCTTTGAGACCTAATGATTTCCCTCTTGAATCATTAAGGACTATCTTTCCTCTTCTAATTGCACTCCATTTAACAAAGGTTTGTAACCTTTTGTGCAATCTACCATTAATGACCATCTTGAAACCTATAGTGTTCCTTGTAGAGCTTACTTAAGATTTTTCCTTCAAACTTACGATATCAAAATATGCTAAAGGACTAATGATTATAAGAGAGGGTAAAAATGGTTATAGAACTTTTCAATCTTAAAGAGTAACTCTAACTTATTGTTTTGCACTAGTCCTGATCAATAGACACTTAAATATTAATAGGAAAAATTATTTTTGATATAAATTTTGAAATAAGAAGTTGATTCAATAATTCGTTCAATAATGGAATTTTGTCTAAAAAGTATGTATTTTTTTTACTTATCAAAATTTAAAATAATGTATTAGCATATACAAGATAATTATGCAATTAATTTGATCGTTGTTCCTGACTTGGTCTCTATAGTCATAAAATTTCCCTGGCCACTATGTCTGAAATTTACAAATTGATCATACGTCTATTCCTTTGGCTAGTCGCAAGCTCTTTTAGAGCACTCAATCTAAAGTTTTAAATATATAAATCTATAATGTTCGATGCCCATTCTTGAATGAACTTTGATCCGTCTCATATGGGATTTGGGTGGCCATGATGTGAGAAGTTGTGTCTCAATCATTTCTCTTTACTTAACTAACCATTAGTTAACTATTTGATGCCATGATCGAATTGATTGTGCTCCCTTAACTAATCATTAACTTAATTATTTTCACCTTGATCGAATTGATTGTGTTTCCTTTAATCAATGATATCTTTATTGATGATCCTCATGTCAATGCTTGATCAACTGATTTGTCTTTTCTATAACCCGTGATGATTTATTTCATGTCAATTAATGTCTTGGGATGATGCGTCCACTGTATTTGATTTCTCTGACACTCGAGCGGGGGTTATTATAGTCTCCCCTCCTTGGAAATTCTTTCCCATAAGAACTTATGTTAGAATATTAGAGAACTTGCTCATTTTCCTATGTTGTGTCTTATATAGGTAAACGCTTCTATTTGATGAGGTATTCTTTGATGAACCGGTTCCTCAACCTTTTCTCCCTTATGTCTATAACTTCATCAGGAACCAAGACCAACTTTCCTTCTTCATTTAAGGGTGAAATTTTAGTAGAGGCGGCAACCTGTTGTCCAAGGGCCCTTTTGAGGCATGACACATGGAATACATTATTTATTTTGTTGCCTTCCAAAAGTTCTAGTTCATATGCCACTTCACTTATTCTCTTAATCACCTTATAAGGTCCATAGAATAGGGGTTTCAATTTCCTAATGCCACTCTTCTTCAAGGATGATTGTTGATATGGTTGTAGGTGGAGGTAAACCAAATCCCCAATCTCAAAACTTCGCTCAACCTAATGTTTATCCACATAGATATTTTGTTGATTTTGGGCATGTTGTAAATTCTATTAAGGGACTTAAGAATATCTTGACATTCTTGGACCCATTCTTTGGTGTTGGGTACCTTACTTTCTCCAAATGTCATATCTAAGAATGATGATACGTCATATCCATATAATTCCTTGAATGGTGTCATTCCAATTGACATGTGATAAGTAGTTTTATAACAATATTCTCCCAAATTAAGTCACTTAAGCCATGCCCTTTGTTGGCCTACCACATAGTTATGCAGATAGCCTTCCACCCATTTATTTATAATCTCATTTTTCTCGTTTGTTTGCGGGTGGTAATTGGTACTGGGCATTAATTTTGTGCTTGATAGTTTGAATAATTTAGTTCAAAAGATACTAAGAAATATGCTATCATGGTCACTCACTATTTTTTTTAGAAGTCCATGGAGCCTAAATATTTCCTTGAAGAATAATTTTGTAGCTTGTGGTGCTTTATACTTGGAAGGAATTGTGAAAAAGTGAGCATACTTGGTTAACTGATTGACAACGACAAAGATACAATCTTTACCATGGACTTTAGGGAGTCCGATGATAAAGTCCACTGAGATTCCCTCCTATTTTTGATCGGGAATGGGCCGAAGAGGTTGTAGCAATCCTGATGGGAAAGTATGTTTTTCCTTATTTTTTTGACATGTAGTATATTCCCTAGCAAAATGAAGGACATCATTTTTTAGGCCCTTCAAAGAGAACCTTTCTCTAACTTTTTTTTAGGTTTTAAAGTACCCTAGGTTTCCCACCAATGGTGTCTCATGAATTGCCCTCAAGATCTTTTCCTTTAGTTTTGATTCAGTTACCAGGTAGATCCAATTTTTATAATAAATGATATCATCCACTACCTTGTATTACTTATCTTGAATTCGTCCTTCCATTAGTTCACATGCAAAAGTGTTTTTTTAATATTCTACTAATAGATGTGCTTTCTAATCGGTTGAGATTTCAGATAATGAGCAAATGGTTAGTTTCTAGGATAGGGCATCATCCACCACAATCCTTTTTTCCTTTTATATATTCAATATCAAAATTGTATGCTTGGATCTTACTAACCCATAAAATTTTTGATGTTCATTAAGGTATTTTTTCTCCAAGAAGTATTTCAAACTATTATGATCTGTCTATACTACAAACTTCCCACCAACTAGATATTGTTGAAACTTGGTCAATGCATTCATTATGGAAGGCATATCCTTGTCATATGTAGAGTATAATATTTCATTGTATTTCAACTTCCTACTTTTGAAAGGAATAGGATACCCATTTTTCATTAAGACTACCCAATTCCTTCTCTCAATGCGTCACATTCTAGTACAAAGGGCTGATTGAAATTTGGCAGGGCGAGGACTAGACAAGTGCTCATATTCTCCTTCAACTTATCAAATACTTGTTGTGCCTAATTTGTCCATTTAAATGCTCCTTTCTTGGTTAGACTTGTTAAGGGAGCCCAAAGTTGGTAAAATCCTTTAACAAACCTTCTATAATAACTACTCAACCCATAGAAACCACGTAATTCTATGAGGTTCTTTGGTGGGGACCAATCTAGAATGGCTTAAATCTTCTCTTGTTGTACTTGAACTCCTTTTGCACCAATTATGTGGCCCAAGTATAGAATTTTGGGCATACCAAATTCACACTTAGATGCTTTGGAATATAATGATTATGCTTCCATGATTCCCAAAACTTCATCCAAGTGCTTTAAATGATTTTCCCATGTCTTACTATATATGAGTATGTTGTCAAAGAACACAAGAATTTTTTTTTGTATATCCTTATTGAATATGTGATTCATACAATATTGAAAGGTGGTTGGTGCATTGGTCAAGCTAAAAGGCATAACAAAAAAATCATAATGGCCAAAATGACAACGAAAAGTGGTCTTATGGATGTCATTTTCTCACACTCCTATTTGGTGGTAGCCCGACCTGAAGTCTATCTTTGAGAAGTAAACTACACCATGCAATTTATCCAATAATTCATTGATCCTGGTGATTGGATACTGATTTTTATTATTTTCTTGTTTAAGGCTCGATAGTCAATGCACATTTGGAGAGTTCCATCCTTTTTCTTTACTAACACCATAGAAGATGCAAATGGGCTAGAGCTAGGCCTTATATGTCCCATTTCAAGTAATTCTTTGATAGATTTCTCAATTTCATCCTTAAACTTCTTGGGGTGCTTGTATGGTGTTGTGATGATAGGTTTTACACCCTCTTCTAATTCGATAGAGTGTTCAAATCCTTTATGAGGTGGTTTCCCTGGTGGTATGTCCCCAAAAACTAGACTATGTTTATCCAATATTGGTAGTAAGTCATCTTGATAATACTTAGGCTTGTTCCTTAGTGATTTGGAGGAAACAAGGCATTGTGCGACCCAAGATATATCTTTGTGCCTAAATATTCTCTCCATCCTTTTGGATGATACCACTCGAGGCACTCCATCAGATAATCCCTTAAATACCAATTTCCTACCATTCACCTTGAACTTGAACTCCATTATTTGAATTTTTTGTGAGTACTTACTAATGTACATTATCTATTGGATACCAAGTATTGCATTGGTATCACCCAAATCCACAACATAAAAAATCATTGGTGACTTTGTAGTCACCAATTGAAAATTTCAATTTTGGTACCTTTGTTGAACAAGATATTTGGTAGCCATCCACCACCATTACATTAAACCCTTCATGTTTAACTATTTGAATTCCTTTTTTGGTGACCAAGGCTAAATCAATAAAGTAATGAGTAGCTTCGATATCAATTAGCACCATTATCCTTTGTCCTTTCAATACACAAAAAACTTTAAATGAGTTAAATCTTGGAGTTTCGATCATAGTGGAAATTACACCACCCTTTTTTTCTTGAGGTGGGGACTCCTTTACCTTTGGTGGTTCTTCCTCTATTTCATCTTGCATGCTGCTTAGATCAGATTTCTCTTCTTTATCACTATTGGGCACAACTTCGATATAGTGAACCTTCCCCTTACCAAGGCATCTATGTCCCGGTGTCCAGGGTTCTTTGCAAGTAAAACAAAGTTTCTTCCTCCTTAACTCTTGTCTAGTTTCTTCATCCATTATTTTCTTCATTGGTCATTCCTTTGAGAAAGTTTATTTTTCTTTGTCCTTTTGGAAACATAATCCTTTAGATGGCATTTTATTCTTTGTCGCACTTGATTCCATATTCCTAGCCTTCTTAACTGCTTCTTGAAGTGTACTAGCTTTGAGGGCTTTGACCCAACCCCTTAGAGGATATATTAGGCCATCCATAAGTAGAACAACCAACCTTCGTTTAGAAATTTCGGTAACCAGAATGGAAAGTCTTTGGAATTCTACAATATATTCATCAATGGTTCCATATTGTTTTAATTGTGACAATAATTTAAAGTGGATCCTAAGATCCTTGTTGTCAAACCTCTCTATTAGCTTCTTTGTGAATTACACACATGAATTTATTTGTTCATGGCCCATGGTGATCATGCCACGGTACCACCATTCATGAGCTATCCTATCTAGATGTAGTGTGACATATTTGATTGTTTTGTTCTCCAACATTGGGTTGAGTTGGAAGTATGTATCAACCTTTTTAACCCACACTCATGTCACGGTATTTCCTAAACCATCAAATTATGGAAAGCTAAGCTTACCAATTTTCCTCCTTAGGTCATTATAATGGTCTCTATCACCCCTATTGGGAAAATGCTTCATTCTTAGGTCCATGTAATCTCTTCAGAAAAAATTGTTTGGAGTCATTTGTCTATCCAATCTTGGTGGAATTGATCTTGTAACTCTACCAATTTTGGTTCGTTTCCTTCTTGATGTTCCACTCTATGTGGGAAAGTAAGTATCATGGGTTTAGAACTAGTTGTAGGAGCATGACGATTCAGAGTTCTATTGTTGATTGAATTATCTTCATTGCCATCACTATTTCCACCATGGGTGTTATTATTATTTGTACTTATCATGACTTGAGTCAATGTGTCCAATAATTATGTCATTCGTTGTTGAGTAGTTCTTTGTTCTGTTATGAATTGATCCATATGATCAATGATATTTCATGTATCTCCCATGTTTTTGCTTCTTTGTTCTGTATTTAAAGATTTAGGACTATTAGGGTTATTATTTAATGATGATCCTTGGTGGGCATCCAATATATCAGAGGTTTTTCTTCCTTTTGGAGCATGGGAAAGTTCCCATTATTGGCAAAGCAAGGACAGATAATTGAGAGGGGGGTGAATCAGTTGTCACATAATTTAGAACTTATTTAACCTTATTAACCTTTAATCTTCGATCTGATAAATAACAGTGAAATCATGAATCAAAAACATATTAGAAACACATAACACCAAGATTTTTGTGTGGAAACCCTATTAAGGGAAAAACCACGGTGGAGGTTAATCCACAAGTTATACCATGTTAAAAGTATAAGGAAAATGAATAAGGAATTCACATGCATTCAGGCACACTGCCTAGAGCTCACTACTCAAAGAAGACACAACTATCTTACATAAAACTTTTAGATTAAATCCATCTGAAGAGGTTGAACTGAGAAATTAGCTTCATCAAAAGCCTGATGATAGTTCTAGTTAGGCACAGAAACACTTCTTCACACTTCACTCAAACTTCTTCACACTCTGCTCTGCAATCAAATGATATGATCTTTATTCGCATATTTTGCATACACACTTACACCACACACTTCAAAATGAAGAAATAATTGCTCTTATATATCTGCTTCATGGAATTACATCAACAACTTTGTCGGCCAAAATAAAATGATAAATGAATTATAAACTGTTGGCCCAATTCATGAACAAATTTCAATGCGTACTAACCTAAGTCAGTCACATCATAATGAAGACCTAAAACAGCTTCCTCAAACATGGCAAACATTAAAAGATTAATCCATGAGGATCCGCAACACGCTACAACCACCATCTCAGCCAAGAACATGAAAACCTTATCAGACAAAGGAAAATCTTCGATCACGATCACACTGATCAATGTGGATGTGCAACAAGGATAAGCATGATCTAGAAACATCAATGAACATCGCAGGAGCATATGCAACAATTGAAATTACCAGAATTACATTCTCTTCATCCAGAAACACCAACTACAATAACAGAATAACTGTAGGAACACAAAAACTCACAACTTGCACAAATCTTGATGCGCACCTCTGAAACTTCTGGAGTATAAACTAGATAGGATCAACAACAAACCCTTTAAAGTGAAACTTCTTAATACCAACATACTGAATTCTCCACCACACTGAACTTCATAGCTTCACAGATAACCTTCAACATATTTAATATAATTTTCTTAATATCCTCAACATATACAGCCTTCAAAAACATCAATGCTAATAGTGTTGACATCAATGACAACCACATATCAACAACACAACCACAACATCCAACACCCATTATCTTCTTACCTCCCTGTTATAATATCTTCTCTCCCTCTCACTCATAAACCTTCACAGGCTGGTAGGTTTTACTAGCTCTAATACCAATTGTAGTGTCCCTTTTAGAGCTTACTTAGGATTTTTCCTTCAATCTTACAATATCAAAATATGCTAAAGGACTAATGCATGTAAGAGAGGGTAAAAATGGTTATAGACCTTTACTATCTTAAAGAGTAACTCTAACTTACTATTTTGCACTAGTCCTGATCAATGGAGACTTAAATATTAATAAGAGAAAGTATTTTCAAATATAAATTTTGAAATAAGAAATCTGATCAATTATTCGTTCAATAATGGATTTTTTTCCAGAAAGTATATGTGTTGCTTTTTACTTATTAATTTAAAATCATGTGTTAGCATATACAAGAGAATTATTTCATTAATTTAATCATTGTTCTTGACTTGGTCTCTATATTCATGCGATTTCCCTAGTCATTGTGTTTGAAATTTATAAATTAATCATGCGTACATTCCTTTGGCTAGATGCAGGTTCTTTTAGAGCGCTTGATTTGAAGTCTTAAATATATAAATCTACAATGTTTGATGCCCATTCTTGAATTAACTTCGATCCCTCTCATATATCATTTGGGTGGTCATGATGTGAGAAGTTTTGTCTCTCAATCATGTCTCTTTATTTAACTAACCATTAATTAACTATTGATGCCTTGATTAAATTGATTGTGCTTCCTTAACTTAATTATTTGCACCTTGTCAAATTGATTGTGCTTGCTTTAAGTGGTGATATCTTTATTGATGATACTCATGTCAATGCTTGATCGATTGATTTTTCTTTTCTCTAACCCATGATGATTTATTTCAAGTTAATTAATGTCTTAGGATGATGCATCCATTGTAAGTGATTTCTTTGGAACTTGAGTGGGGGTTATTACAAAACCCCTTGAAGTCTACCCTTATAAATCTTGTTCTTAAAACCTTGTGGCTATCATGAGATTGTCGCCCCTTTAAAACCTCATTGTTGTCATGAGATTTTTGACCCTTTAAAACCTCGTGACTATCATGAGATTGCTGCCCCTTAAAGTCTCACGTAGAAATGTATGATTAGTAGGATCTCTCCTAGTCAATAAACATGCCACCATACAAATCCATTTATTAATAAATAGTGATTGAAGGCACACCATGCAAATGATGCATGTTTCTATACCACTAATGCAAAATGCATTTTGTTGATGTAATGTACTTGCACATGCTCTATGATGCTTTTTGATTCTTTGATATGAATTTTCTATATGAGATTTTGACAATTCTTTTTGATGATTACTAGTGGTAGATATAATTATCCTTAAATATAATATCTTAGATACTCAATATGTTTGATTGTTAAATTTGAGAAGTGATGAGCAAGTAGAATTACTAAGGTATCAATTGTGTACAAGGTGAGGGTCAAATTATTTTACTCCTACTTTAGCATGCATGCCAAAGTAATATTAAAATTATGCAGTCATATTAAAACTAAGCATGAAATCATGATGTATAGGTTTGCTATGGATTTGGAACCAATGCAACACCCACAATCTATATTATCACAAAATTATCTAAATGGAATAAGGATTATATGCCCCTCAAATTGAGTGCACACATCCTTATAGATACAATTTGAGGAGATAAAAAAGGGTGTGATGGCCACATGTAGAAATTTTTTGGTCCTATGGGTAAACAAATGAAGCGATCAAGAAAGATCATGTATTGGGAGGAAAAATATTCTCCCATTTCCCCCTCAATATGAGGACAAGTATGAGTTATAACAATATGTCCATATGCAAATATTATCAAGAGAAAGGAAAGTAACACTAAAGAAGATGTAATTATGTTTCAACAAGTGTCATATAGGATGTGAAATTGTAGAAAGAACACAAGGATAACTTGGTGTAGGAAGTGATCATGAAGTACCACAAGATAAATACCATGTAAAGTAGAAGCTTACAAGAGCAAGGTAAAATCATACAATGTAAATTGAAAGCTTGTAAATGTGATGGTATGATTTAAAATGTAATAACATTTACATATTCACAAGCCATAAGCCATGAGACAAGGAGGGGTAGCAAGGAAGATGATAGGTATATTGGTCAAGGAGGACAGTAGTCAAAGGGCTAAAGGAGGGAAGCTTTAAAGGAGGACAATGATTGTATCACTAATACAAATGTCTAAGCATCAATGGCCATGAGACAATGAGGGGTAGCAAGGAAGATGACAAGTGGTAGGGAGAAAAAAAAAATGCAATCACCTTGGTTAAAGTAGGACAATAGTCAAAGGGTAGATAAAGCATGACCAAGTGAAGGTTGTGAAATTTCTTATGCATAGTAATATGCATATAGTGGAAAGTCATGTATTGAGTAGGGTAAATTAATATAGTCTAATGTGGCCTAAGAAAGAAAGAAGCACTAATACTCTTTCAACCACTAATATAGTCTAACTATCAACTATAATATATGAGTTAAAATTAAGAAGAGGTATAAATCTATGAAAGAATATATGTGATTTTCTCATTTCCATAGAAATTAGAACACAAGATAATGATACATATTTAATAACTAGAAAAAATTCATCAATAAAATGACTTTACAAATTCAATACATGCATACTTATAATTCAATCCAATGAACCATTTGGGTCTGTTCTACTCTTTATTGTGTCAAGTATTGCCTCATGGTCAAACTCACACACCTTCAACAAGTTCTTGTTCACAGTTCTACCCCCATATTTGATCAAATAAAAATTGGCTACCATGACAAGGTTTGAGTAATGAAGAATATTTTGATGCTTATCAAAGTCCTCAAATAGCCAGACATCAAACTTCTTAACTAGGTACCTTCTAATCCATGTTCCAATAACAACCACTGAACTTGTAGAATATTCTATATTTTATCCATCTATAACTAGGGCCTCCAATTTCTTTTTGGCCTCAACACAACACAAGTAATAATATGTTCCCTCTTCATTGTCTACATCTAAAATCATTGCATAAATATTCTCGACATTGATATGTGCATCTACTTAGATGAATTTAATGAATATTATATAAAACTACGTAATAAGATAAAACTAGGAATTTTGTAAACTATGCAAGTAGATCAAAGTCAATAGATGATTGCATCTTTTTGATTTGCAGTATCATCAAGATCTGATATGTGTCAAGTGAGCTTAGACTTCTTAACCACCATTCATCAACCCACTCTTTTGACTCACACTCATTCCAGGCTTGAACTGTACATGAAGAACAAAAGCATGCCATCTTCCACACATGGATAGTCCATGAACCTACATTTGAGCTTCTAAAAGAGTGTAGCTCACTCAATCCTATCAGTGTATAACAATCCTCATATTTCTCAATGTTAGTATCATCTACCAACCAAAAAAAAATACAAACTGAAGAATTACCTTCATTACCTAGACCCATAGCATGATACACCACTAGGTGATTTTATGTCTGTCAACTTTGGACTATTTTTGTACTTTAACTCTTCTCATGTTAATGCGCTTTTAATACATGCTCCCCCTTTCCATACCCAACCTTAGATAAATTCCACGTATGTTGAGCACCATTGATCTTATGCATCTTTCTCAACTAATAAAACATTCTGGAGTTCTTGAACTATGATGTACAATTATCTGACCATATGATATACTGACAGAATGATATGCCCCTACTAGCCAAATTAGTGTAGAATAAATGAAATCAACCTTTCACAAACTTTGTAGAATGTGTGTGATCATCATTGATGTAAAAGTGATACTCCCTCAATACCTTCATGTCATCCTTTGTACTATCACCTACATGGATGAATGCTATATGTACAAATATAGCAACCTGTTTTGAGTTGTAGTATTGTGATTGCACTTCGTTCTATGGTTGTAATTTGTAGTTCTCTACAAATTCAGAAACTAAAAAGATGGTATGAAGTGGAAACGTGTACTTGCATAACTTGAATTGTGATTCCAACCATCAAGCTCTATGTATAGGCCTTGCATACTCATACACCACATGATGATGAAAATTTCCCATAAATTGATACACTAGAATCTTATCATTGACCAATTCACACTTTTTTGCTTCTTTCCCATCTTTTAGACTCTAGACCATTATCTTGTATTTGCCAATTCCACAATTTCATTTCCAAATGCATGTGCACTATGCATATGTTGAAAAATTGGCAAGCATTGCAAGCCAACACAATGAACACATGTGTCATCCAAGCATGCTTTCCTGTAAAAAATTTGATCATCCACTCTTTCACATAAAATGGTAGATATGAAATCCCTTGAAGATCTAGGTGGAGGCCCTATGTTACATTCCTGGAAAACATTTTTAGTATGCATATCTACACATATACATTGATAAACATCATAATGGTTAGAAAACTCAATATGTACCCTACAACAATAATTATTGCGTGTGTGATTTATTTTGACATAAAAAGGATTTAACATTTCAAAAACCCTTTGAAATTTTTTAATTTGAGGATACATCTCTGTAAATTTAGCAAAAAATTGGGTTTGAGTCATATCCAAAAAATTCTTTGAATGTGGCTCATGGTTTCGACTACCAATTATCTTTCTTATAACATATCTTTGATTAGGAGATACCCTTGTGTTATTCTTCCAAAATTCTTGTATTAGGGATCTCAAGGATTGAACAACTTCTTTATCTTTACATGGCAGTCTACCCAAGAATTCCCATAACTCATTGTTATTCAGATCCTCCACTCTTTCACACCTTCTTTTGGCTCTCATTAGAGATGATCTACTTATTTTAAAAATCTTACTTGTCTTTGAAAGGATCGTCTTATTCCTGGTTTGATTGCTTACCAATGTTGATGTCATCACACGTCGAGTGGCATTACTATCTTTCATATGTGAGGTAGAATGCACACTCTCATATGTACTCATTAGATTCTTTTTAATCGATTTCTCACTCAAGTCATCTAATGTTCTTAGCCCAATAATTCTCATGATGCGCCTAAATTTTAGTTGCCTCATCATTTCAAAAAATAGTTGACATCTTCTAGCCTCATTTAGTTTCTCAAAAAATAATCTCCATATCCTCCTCATATATCTTTGACAAGTACACTTTGGAATCTTATCAACCATTGGTTTCAAAACATTAGCATCATATTAATCAAATATTTAGGCTTTCTATGCAAAACTCAAGGAGGAGTTCTCAAAGGTAAAGTTGCCTCAACATTAAGAATATCAACAACATTGGGGATAGATGGTGTACCTTCAACTGTAGATGAAAATGATGACATACCTTGAATTTACATGTAAACGATGTTGTACGTTTAACTTGAGATGTGGTATGTGGAGTGTCTTCAAGTAGGGATGTGTTTGCTAATGTACTTTCAACATGAAATGTTGTATATGGTGTGCCTTCAACTAGAGATGTGATTGTCGATGTACTTTGAACATGACATATTGTAGATGGTGTTCCTTGAACTTCACTTATGGTTGATGATATGCCCCTAACTTTGAGATTCACTTGTCTCGTTGCACAAAGTCTTTGCATTTGTTGCCTTTGTGATGCCAATTCCACATCTCTCTTAGATTGCATGGTAATTTCTTCTTCTACGGGGTTCAATTTATTTTCTTCATGAATTTGTCCCATTATTTCTCTTCTCCTTGCATTTTTGGCTTCACATTCATTCAGTGTTAGATTATTTGCTCGTTTCCTCGACATGATGTTGAATGCTACATGTTTACAAACACAAAAGAACAAAATTAAGTAATGCTCACTAATACAAAAATATCAAATGAAAATAAAAGTGATTTCAATTGATCTATGTGAAAATGTGACAAGCATAAAACTTTAAATTTAAATAAAAAAACCTCGATATATATAATTTAATTGTAAAAAATGACAAATATTACCTCATATAATCAAATTTGATCTAAAAATTTCAAATTTACACCAAGATAATTATTGAATAGAAAATGGAAAGTCACTTTAATTGATGAACATGATCATCTACCTTCTCAAGCACACCTAAATGTAGAGGACAATAATAATGCTCTTTCACCAAGGGCAACATGGTAGAGGGCAACAATATTCTTTTGTGACCTTAATTATTTTGTAAAGATCCTAAGAAATCAATATGATCATAATTTAATTCATGATGATTATAGACGTAAAGTTCATATTCTTCCTGTAGAAGTTGATAATCCAACCTCACAGATACCAATGAACATTTGAAAGCAAATAACCTATTAGAAAAGGAGATTAAGAGACACAAGAATGGTGCTCTACAAAGATGAAGCAAAAGATGCATTATCTGAGAAGTGAATAATTACAAAGAGATCAATCCTTAAGAAAGGAGATCAAAACCTAAAGTGAGAACCCTATGATGAAGATTAAATTAGCATGTGACAAGTGTCAAGATCATAATGAATGAGACAACATGACTAATTTAATAATGCAAAATAAAGATTCCTAAGTTTAGCTTAAGTGAAATAAAGTAAAGGGTGCATTAATTAATTAATCAACATGGTTAATTTAATCAAGTAAACAAGATATTACTCTAACACCCCCCTTAAGATGAAATTAGAGAGAAGCTAAAAAAATAAGGACAAATGCATGAAAGCAAAGATGGGTTCCGACAAACAAGGCCTAATGAGGTACCCATGTACAAATGTAAAAGATCTCTCACAATAGGAGAGAAAAGAGAAAACCTCTTGGGAAAAACTCTTCTCCAAAAAAGAGAAATATAAGTGAAGGTCTAAGAAGCCTCCAAACAAGAATGAAGGATGAAGAAGCCTCCAATCAAGAAGAAATTTTCCCAAAAGATAGGAGCAAAGGATGAACGCCACATAAGCATGAAGAAGCTGCAAACACTATCATAGAATGACTACTAAAATGCTGAAAGAAAAAAACCTCTCTGAAAAAAAATGATGATCAAGATCAAGAAGACAAGAATCTCCATGAGTGCCCTCAATGAAACTACTCGAATCAGATGGAAAACAAAGGCAAACACCTGGAACTCAAAGATATAGATGACAAAAGTACCAAAATTCTGAAGAACTAATCATGTGAAAATGGAAGGTCACCTCCAACAATAGGAATGCAAGAGTGTCCATATGGTTAGTGCTCCATCTCACTGAAAATTCATGGGTAACCATTCATTGTATCCACCTAGTACATAGGAAAAAATACTGTATACATAACTCACTCCAACGCAAAACCAAGGAAGCATTAGCACCAACAATAGAAACCCCCCCATAATGTTGAAAATGGAGAGGCATAACAGGTACACTAAAATTGAATGTCAAAAAGAAGTGCATGAAGAAGAATTAGGAACACCTGAACGTGCATACATGAAAGTACCAACACATATAAAGGGTGTGCAAACAAAAGGCACACACACATGAGGTTGTTTTCGTGGAAGGGACACTCACTTGACAAAGGTATGATTGCAAACAAAGGCAAACCATCAAACCCCCCCATGGCACTTTATAACATAGTGCAAGTATAACAAGGCACAAATTGATGTGCAAGATCCCATAATACAACACATACAAAGCTGAGGCACTTTATTTTAGTGTGTTTACAGATGAAAAATGCATGTAATGTGAGCCCATAAGGTCCAAAAAGGACTACAGCTGAGAAGAACGATTTCTAGAAAAAAACAAAAATCAAATTTGAAAACCACCTGCACCACTATGTAGATCTCAGAATCAGCTTTCCAACGATATCTCATTTTCCCATTTTCGACATCATATGCAAAAGTTATGCTAAAAACATTGAAGGCAACTCTCCAAAAGAAGATCTGAATTTGACTGGAAATAACAGGGACTTGAGAAAAATTCTCCAAAAAATACCTGCACCATTGGAAAGTACTCTGAATCCTCTTTCCGACGATATCTTGTTTGCTCGATTTCGACACCGTGGGCAAAAGTTATGGCCTCTGGAAGAAAACAACTCTCAAAGGGGGGAAAAATAGTCACTGCATTAAATTTGATGGTCATATGGCCATCGCAGCAAAACAGCGAACCTAAATTTGATGGCCAAATGGTCGTCGGCGCATTTTTACAATTTGGCTTATTTTAAAAAATTGTTTTTTTTTTAAAACAATAAAAAAAATTGTATAATTTTTTTTTAAAAATATATATATTTGGGTGGGGGGGCACGTGGGCCCACCCCCACCACTCCCCATGTGGGGCGCAATACACTGCGTGCGTAGGGGTACCACTATGATTTGATTTGTTTTTTTTAAAACAATTTTTTTTAAAAGCTTTAAAAAACAATTTTATTTTATTTTATAAAAAAACTATGAATTTTTTTATGCAGGAAAAATAATATTTATTATTTACGAAATTTTTACATCGAGATGCGTGCAAGATGTTGTACAACGTCTTTGAGGTAAAAAAAATTTGCCCTAGGGTGACCTACTCCAAAATTGACAAATTATATATGGAAAGAGGGGTTTTGGGGCCTTCTGAACATAATGGTGAGGTTTGTTTGGGCTCAAAATGCTCTGAAATCAGACACCCCTTGGATCTAGCAAAAAAATCCTTTCTTCAATCCCTCACAGATCTGACAAACGGAAGCCAAATTTGACAAAACAAAGGTCAATCTTGACTATTTTGACAGCTTTGGATTCAATGGAGAGGTCTGATTTAACCCTGGATGCATTTAAAAATCATTTCAAATTAAGATCTCACGAAAAAGGAATAAGAAGTTTGCAAATTTGGAGCTCTGATACCATGTAGAAGTTGATAATCCAACCTCACATATCCCAATGAACACCTAGAAGCAAATAACCTACCACCAAAGGAGATCAAGAGACACAAGAATGGTGCTCTGCAAACATGAAGCAAAAGATGCATTATCTGAGAAGTGAATAATTACAAAGAGATTAATCCTTAAGAAAGGAGATCAAAACCTAAAGTGAGAACCCTAGGATGAAGATTAAATTAGCATGTGACAAGTGTCAAGATCATAATGAACAAGAAAACATGAATAATTTAATAATGCAAAATAAAGATTCCTAAGTTTAGCTTAAGTGAAATAAAGTAAAGGCGACTTAATTAATTAATCAACATGATTAAATTAATCAAGTAAACAACCTATTACTCTTAACACTTCCATCATCTCCACATAATTTTTGGACAATATTCAACATAATTGCTACAAAAGATACAAATTTCAAAATCAAAACTATATTTTTCCAATATCTATTATGATTTTCCAATCCACAATAGGGAGATTGATAAGGCATAAATAGACACATACTTCACAAGAATTACATTTATCAAAGTCAAACTCAACTTGTCCACAAAATCATTTTGATGGGATAAAATTTTCATATGTATATTGAATAGTAATAAGTAGAATAATTCATGCAATATAGGGTAACCATAAAATCTTGACTAATATATCTCACTACCTATATTGTTTTTTCACAATGATTCATGAACAAATCACCATGGAAAACATATGGAAAATTTCCTTTAATAATCATTTCATTGAAAATTTTATTTTCATTGATTTTATCTATGGGGTTGAAATTTGATAGAACCTTGTCTTTCCCATGTAACCCCAGTTATGATTATATTCATTGATATATACCCTACAAATATGCATCCACATCTAGGCATGGAGAAATAAGTGACATATTAATGGCTCCCATCTATTCACATTTCTATGCCAAACTGGCTCCCAAATTATTATGGAGAGCTGTGAGTACATAGAAGAATCTTAGTGATTAGCTTTTATGTAATTTAAAAAAATAAAATGGATGAGATTATGGAGGATCCTCACAAATGTCTTAAGAACATAGGGGAGGTATCATACAAATTCTTTTAGGAGTCACATGGATATTAAAATCCAATAAAGTGACTATGTATCATAGCTTACCACTAAGACTAATGAATTTTCCCCATGCAAGTAGATGTTAGAAGAAACTAAAGCTTATAGATTTTCCAACGTTACTCTAAGGAGGTATAATAAATTAGACAAAATCTATGGTTCTTAACTTTTCATTTAAGCAAGATACACTTGGAGTATAGGGATGAATTTGATCCTACAAATGATGTATACAAGAATGCCATTGATGATGAAAATGCCAAAAAAGGATAACATAGAGAGGGAGGTTTCAACATAGGTTTTCTTTTAGTTTTTTTTTCACACACTCAAAGAAATTCTCACTAGTTCTATGTATTTTTACTATGTTACCAAATTCTTTTGTTTACATCCCATTGCAAAATAGAATGGGTTGAAGATAGAGAGAGAGCAAGCACCAATTCTAGAACAGGTTGGCCATGGCATGGCCTTGTCCCCCTCAATACCTTGTGGGTATGTATAGTTATGGCATGACAAATTTCTCTCAAAGGAATCCATGGGGAACACACAAGTTTAGAAGTGAAAAACACTTTTTAAACACTAAAAAGTATGTTTTAATAGCATTAAAACCTAAAAACATCAATGACAACCCTAAAAGTGACCATTCTTTAGTTTATATTTGTAGACATGTAAAATTTACCTAACACTTATCACACACCTTAAATGAAATTTTCGCATCATCGACATCATTATCATCGAATATCATTGTATTTCACATCAAAAGCATCAAAAACTGTAATTTACCTTATTAATTAAATAATTAGACATTATTTAATTAATTCACTTTTTCACCATTTTTGACGAATTAAATAAATTTTATTTATTTAATAAAGTCCTAAAACCCCAATTTTTGCTATTAATGGAATAATGCAATGCATTATTTAATTAATTCACTTTTTCATCAATTTCGACCAATTAAATAAATTTCATTTATTTAATAAAGTCCTAATCTAACTTTATTCCTCCTGATTAATTAAATGACGCCAATTATTTAATTATGTCGCTAATTCAATTTATTCCCCTAAGTTGATTAAATTATTAAAACTTAATAATTTAATTATATCACTGTCCCCCAAATTTGAATAATCAAATTTAATTATTCAAATCATCATCAAAAAGGTAAAATTAAATAAACAACTTTGTTTGCAAAAGTCAAACTTGATTTACACGTTCAACTCCAAAAAGGATTAATTAATTAATTATCCTTGCCCACTTTCATGATTGAGTAAATTACGAACCACCAATTGCTCAATCTATTTCCTAACTGATCAATCTATATTATTGACAAATCAATCTATATTATTCACAGATCAATCTATTCTTCAATCATACTAATTACATAATCAATTTGCACAGATTATGCCCATCTAAATCCTCTCAACATCTTTCGACCGTCGATCAAGATATTCTTCTATATGATCTAGAGCGTTCATTTCAAATCACAAATTCGATATAACAAACCTCTTTCCTCTCAAAAAAGGATCGGAGAATCAATACAGTTCATTCAACGAAGTAATTCCAAGATCTCAATTGACATTGACAAATCTTCAACCACATCTTCGATCAAATGCACACACGTTCTTCAAATCTCTCACACGCACAATGGAGGCTTCGTATTGAATTGAACAATCCAACATACGTCAATACGGATACACTCTGACACAGGATGGTAAAGCTATTGTGTTATTCTATTCTTGAAATTTTGTTCTTGATTTCTTTAATTTTGTAATTTCATTTCGTGAGTAATGGGCATAGATCTTGATCATTTTTTTCGATTATATTAGTTTTTATTATTGTTTTGATCTTGTTTATACTTACATATTTCCCCCTTACACAATATTCATTCATTTTACAAACAAAAAGCATAAAAGCAACCAATGTTACTCCAAATATTATCATTTTTGCATTTGTAACGCTTGTTGTTTTTTTAGGATCACATTTTCTTATGACAACAATATTTTTTTGTGGTAACAATTAAATTATGATCATATATTGATTTCTTGGGATCTTTAATTTTATTCCTTATTACATATTCCAACAACCATTTACCCCAATTGGTCTATTTAAGGAATCTTTGCTCATTTGGAAAGGGACCATCTCTCTCTACATCATATAAAGAAGGTCAGCAATGCTCTCATATTCTCATAAGTTGTTAATAAGGACATGTTCACTTTGACTTGAGATACACAAGTGTTATTATTATCTCATTGCTCCTTTATTGATTGCATTTAGTTGTCACATTTTATTGGTCAAATCCACCTTTGTCTTAGTCATATTTAGTTAACTTGTTTATTGATTAACAATTCAACTCTTCACCTCTTAGATTGAGTTAGCTCACCTCTTGATTGTGAGTGATTTGAGAGTTAAACTCATTAAATTTTGGACAAGTCATCTATTTGATTATGCATCTATATATTTGTGCACAGTTCTATATATTATATATTTGTTCACATTCTCAATCTTGGAATATAGTTGGTATATGTATTCTTCATAGTGGTTTGTGTAACTTGTTTTCAATCATTTAGATTGAAGCTTGTGCTTGGATTCTTATTAAATTTTGCAGCACCCCCCTTCTTCAGAATCATGAGTAGTGTAAAAGTGCTAGATATTTCGAAATTTCCATCTCAAAACAATCCTTTCAAAAAAACATTTTTTTTGCACACCACAAAGGAAAACCAAAGCACTCATTTAAAGGATTGAGAGCAATTGTTCCATACTTAAGCATTTAACTCTTGCATATAAATGAATAATGGAAATCACTTAATAAATGAGCAGTAACTCCAAGGTAAAATGACAATGATAGTCTTATATGGATAGTCATGAAAAGGGCAATATTATATCAACTTTGAACAAGATTATCTCAAAGTCGCCAATCAATGCATGACAATCAGCCATCCACAATCTCATTTTTATTTTGAATCAAAATGCATATTCAAATGACTAGGGCAACCACTTTGACACAAGGAAGGGAAGCCTCTTATAAACTTATATGACAATCAAAGTAGTAAAACAAAGGGACAAACCTGAGTCAAAATGTTGAGATAAAGAGGACAACCTTAAAAAGATAAAGATGGCATCCATGTCATAACATGACAAATATTGTATGGGAAGTCACATGAATTTTCAAGAGGACAAGAAGGAATCATAAATTGAAGTAGTCTTGAAAACATAAATTATGACAAACCATATTTAAATTATGCATAGGGATCACATTTTCAAAGCATTGTAACAGCGAGGGATTAAGTAGTAATGAGGAGAATGGTACTTTGCAAATTGTGGAAGCAAGAATTTTCAAGGGCTTGATTAGTTATCATTTTTTCCTTTTAGTTGCAATGATTCTTAAGGATGAAAAGCACCAAGCCATCAAGAAGAGGATAGTCAAGGTACCAATCATCAAAGGGATAGTCCATATACAAATAATAGGTTCTTATGACTATCAAATGAATGATAGTGGGACTGAGAAATGAGCGCATCATTTAAAGATTAGTCATCCTTAATACTAAAAGACAATGATACCACCATATCCAAAGGCCAAGGATGACTGTGATGATACTGATGAAGCTTTAATACCACAAAGGTTAAACACAAAGATCAAACGATGATTCCAAGGCATAAGGAGCAGTCCTAAAAAAGTACAGAGGCATCAAAGACACAGTTTTGAAGGATAATCCTTTCAATGCACAGTTCATGCTACAAAGGGCAGTCATCATTCACTACAGCCTAGGACAATCCTTTTCACATTCAAATACAAAGGAGGATAGTGAAAACATGAATAAATATATTCTTTTGATATATTGCCAATTGGCAAAGGATTTGAAGACTTTTAAATCAACAAGGGGTAGTGATTTGAGAATGTAGAGGATACCCATGAAATACCCATTAAAGACCAATGGGTAGCCACTTTGACACAAGGAAGGGCAATCTCTTAAATGTCTCTTACAAGGAAGTATTTTAATGTAACCTTCATACAAATTAATTATATAAAATACATTTAAAGTTTCAAACAAAAAATATGCAAATCAATGAAATATCATTAGATTCTTCATATGAAATCCATACAATCATCATTTAAAAAATAAATCCTACTCAAAACTCTATATATGCACACAATAGGACTTTGATGCAACCATCAAATGAATCCAATGCAATCCAATGACATGTTTGTTATTTGAACTTTCACACAAAATTTCTATACTAATCATGCAAAATAATGAATGTCACTAACCATAATGCATGAAAAAGCACACTAGGCACACCATAAGAGCTTGATTCACACTAGTTGAGACACATGCTTCACATAAAATCAATGACTCTAGTATGATACTATGCCATTTAATCTAATCAACCTTGACCCACACCATATAATCAATGACACTTGGTTAACATCATCAACCTTAATGCACAAGAAAACCAAATGCTCCATACAAAACACAAATCTCAAATTAGCTACACAAATCTCATATAAAACACATAAGACTCAAATCCTTCACATTTCATCATGAAGCACAAGGGTCAGCTATGATACATGGACAAGCACACAAGGCATATCTTGGGAGTTCTTTGTAACCTTAAAAAATCCATACAAATCAATCAAATATACACCATCATAAACTTCAAACAAAACCCATAGAAATTAATGGTATATTACTAGAGCCTTTACACAAAATCCATATAGCTAAAATGAAGAAGAGTGAATTCCACTAATCATGATGGAAATGGACTACTTTTAGCAATGCAAATGGAATACATTAGTATGTTCGTGTTGAGTTGAAATCCTCTATATAAGTTTACAAGGATTCATCTAAATTATGTCATGTTTTTCATTTTTTCCTTCAAACTCCTAAAAAAATTGACTTTTTATGCAACTTCCATCAAATTCAATGTTGAATTCTATGCAAAAAATATTATGATTACTAACATTATGAAAAGAATAGTCCAAATTATAAAATTAAAACAAAAAAACTCAATATATAAACATTTCAATTCAGTAAAAATGAAAATATTACCTAAGATAATCAAATTTGATGTAGAAACTTCAAATTATCTTCTTCTACATTTTCCAAAAAACAAATTAGTTCTCAAAAGGTGATGGAGCAATAAAAATATGGTACTAGAAGAAGTCAACTGCATAAAAAGGTGTTTCCTTATCGGACAAAGCATAAAACCAGACAAAAGAAGAGAATTGTGGGCCTATATCATGGGTCAACTGGTTTTTTTACTATTTTTAGCAAAGGCCATATGGTGCTCGCCAAATTTGGTGAGTGCCAAATGTGTTGTATATAGTCTTTTCAATTTGGCAAGTGCCAAATGTGCAGTATTGAGGCTTTATAGTTTGGCGAGCACCAAATTAGCTCTATAGCGAATTTACAAGTGTGAAGGCCTCAAACCTACATAGAGACCTACAGATGGGAGAAAGAAGAGTGGGAGAGACTTAGATGAGTAGCAATGCATGGAGGGAGAGGTTTGATGAGCTTTACTAATGATGAAGAGGATAAGGGAGAAGAGTGGGAGAGACCGAGAGGAGTAGTAATGAGACAAGGAGTGAGAGACCTAGAGATGGCTAAGGAGGGATGGAGAGGTAGACAAGGAGTGACAGAAAGACCTAGAGTGGGGAGAGGTAGAGAGGTTATGGGGAGAGAGAGGTGAGAGATAGAAGAGAGGGAGAGAGAAAGGGAAGTATGGGTAGATGAGTAAGAAGGGATGGAGGGAGAGGTAGACATGCAGGGAGTGAGAGGAATAGGGAAGGAGTTAGAGAGGTGATGATGAAGAGAGTGGGGGGAAACTAAAGAGGAGAGAGAGAAGAACGAATAGAAAGAGATAGATAAGGAGGGATAGAGAGGTAGACAATGAGTGAATGAAATACCTTGAGAGGGGAGAGGTAGAGAGGTGGGGAGAGAGAGGTAAGAGATAGAAGAGAGGGAGAGAGAAATGGAAGTATTGGTAGAAGAGTAAGAAGAGACTGAGGGAGAGGTAGACATGGAGGGAGTGAGAGGCATAGGTAAGGAGGATTTAGAGATGTGATGACATAGAGAGGAGAGGGAAAATGAAGATGAGAGAGAATGAAGAGAAAGAGATAGAGAAGGAGGAATGGAGAGGCAGGCAAGGAGTGACTGGGAGACCTAGTGAAAGAAGAGGTAGAGAGGTGAGGGGGAGAGAAAGGTGAGAGGTAGAAGAGAGGGAGAGAGAAATGGAAGTATTAGTAGAGGATTAAGAAGGGATGGAGGGCGAGGAAAACATGGAGAGAGTGAGAGGCATAGGGAAGGAGTTAGAGAGTTGATGACATAGAGAGGGGATGGACAGAGAAGAGGAGAGAGAGAAGAACAAAGAGAAAGAGATGGCTGAGGGATAGAGAAGCTGTCAAGGAGTGACTTAAATACTTAGAGAGGGGAGAGAATAAAATGAGAGAGAGAATTTCACAAAGAGGAACAGAGGGGTAAGGAGGAGGGAGAGAGGTGGAGAGAGAGGGAAATAACTAGAGAGACCAGAGAGATATAGAGGTGAGAGACCTACAACTCAGGGAGAGAGGGGTGAGGGACATAGGGGTGAGAAAGATAGAGGGGGGAGAGGGGTGGGTAATGAGATAAGGAGTGAGAGGTAGATATGGATAAGGAGGAATGGATAGGTAGACAAGGGGTGACTGAGAAACCTAGAGAGGGGAGAGGTAGAGAGGTGAGGGGGAGAGAGA